>JAKSZT010053882.1:442175-847936 GCA_026826555.1 Tolypeutes matacus
CAAAATAGAACCCACTGATAAGGCATCAGTCTCTGGGGCTATCCCCCCTTATATAGGACCAGGGTGTCTCCGGAGCTCTCAGGAACCCCACTGAGTGGGGTGATAGGCACTTAGATGTTCTATGAGCTCCTATTGAGGTGTGCGTAAGAGTTACCTCTGGGATGACCTCCCGACTCTCTTTGAAGTCTCTTAGCCACTTGAACTCATTTGTCTTTACCATTTCCCCCTTTTATTCAAGGTCTTTTTCCAGTTGTGTTGCCAGTTGGCACTTGGGAAAAGTTTTCAATTAGCAATAATCGTGCCTCGGATAAACCTCATTGGCTACGATACTGCCACTGCACAAAGCTGCCAGTTGGCACTTGGTATTAATCCCTCGTTGCCAGGGAGGCTCATCCCCGGGAGTCATGTCCCACGTTGGGGGGAAGGTAATGCAATCATATGCTGAGTTTGGCTTAGAGAGAGGCCACATTTGAGCCACAAGGAGGCTCTCAGGTGGCAACCTTTAGGCACCCCACAACTGCAGGCTATGTCTCATTTACAAGAGCAAAGACTCACAAGGGTAGTCATCATTAAAAAAATAAATAAAAAAAAATAAAAAAAAAAACAAACATCAGTGGGTCATCCTATTTTGACAGGCACTGTCCCTACACTCAGAGGACTATTGCTGCTCCCTTGGAGATTGTGGCAGAGCTCTCCAGGCTAGGAATTCAGATTCCCTCATTTATTGTGTGATTATCCACCCATCGTGACCATACCCCATCCCCCGATCCTTTGAATGATTTTGTATATCTTTCATGTATATTCGGTTGAACCAATCCCCACAAAACCCCCCCCAGACACCCTCTCCCCAATAATCCCCCGCAGTACCCATTGTAACCCTTCTGTGATCCAAATCCTCCATGAACATTTAGTCCATAAAATAATCAAATACACTTACTAGGAAAAAGAAACAAGTGTGATAAGCTTACATGCAAGAGACAAACATAAGGAAACTCAGGGGGAAAAAAAAAAAAGAGAGAAGGAAAAAAAAACAAATAATCAAACAAAGAACAAAACAAAATAAAATATAATTAGTGGATTGGGACATTCAAAAAATGGGCAAAGAAGCAAAGGAAATGCCTTTAAAAATATATATATATATATATATATATATTCATTTTTATTTCCTTTTTTCTTTTTTCCCCCTTTTCCTTCCCTTTATCACTGTGTTATCGGATGTCTGGTGTGCCATGACACCTTCCTCCTCTCAATCCCCATTGTCTCCCAATTTTTCATTTAATTTTCAAAGAAGTTTTAGGTCACAGCAATGTCACACACGGAGTGCCGGAGACTTCCAGATACCAAACCAACCCCCCTTCCCCACCCCATATTGACTCCCCCTCCTTTTTTTTTTTTTTTGGTTGTTAGCATTGTTATAACTGTTATGCAGATAGCAAAATATAGCAACTAAACATTGTCACTGATTTACAGTATAGTTTACAATTTAGATGATACAGTTTAATAATTTTGATGATATTTACCATGTCCTGTGTCCATTACTTAAAGGTAATGAAAAACCTTCCCCATGACCACCAAACAACCCATTAGATCTTGACTGTTCCCTTCTCCCCAGCCCCCCAGGGCCCATGATACCCCCCTCTCCTAACCCATGGAATGTCAAGATTCACAGTTACATGCCCTGGGGATTTGAACCAGCACTTCCTAATCAACCCACCCCCCAGTGCTGTACCACCAAACCCAGGAACACCACCACTCATCTGCCCCATCCCCCAACATGCAACCACACTCTATCCCTTTACCATAGTTATGTCCATATGGGAGATGGCTCACAGCCTGCTCTTCTCTTACTCTCCTTTGTTAACCTATCTTTCAGACAATGGTTCTCAGAGACTGCTCACTTTCCTCAGTTCAGATCAGTGAGGTCATATACTGTTCATCCTTCAGTGCCTGGCTTGCTTCACTCAACATAAGGTCTTCAAGATTCATCCACGTTTTTCCATGTGTTAGCACTTTGTTCCTTCTTACAGCTGAGTAATATTCCATTGTATGTATGTGCCACATTTTGCTTATCCATTCATCTGTTGATGGGCACCGGGGCTGATTCCAACTTTTGGCAATGGTGAACAATGCCGCTATGAACATTGGTGGGCATATATCTGTTTGTATTTTTGTTTTCAGTTCTTCTGGGTATATACCCAGCAGTGGGATTGCTGGATCATACGGAAGATCTATTGCTAGTTTTCTGAGGAACCGCCAAACTGTCCTCCACAGTGGCTGGACCATACCGCAGTCCCACCAGCAGTGGATGAGGGTTCCTATTCCTCCACATCCTCTCCAACATTTAGTGTCTCCTGTTTTTTTAATAGCTGCCATTCTGATGGGTGTAAGATGGTATCTCATTGTAGTTTTGATTTGCATTTCCCTGATAGCAAGTGATGTTGAGCATTTTTTCATGTGCTTTTTAGCCATTTGTATTTCTTCCTTGGAGAAGTGTCTTTTCAGGTCACTTGCCCATTTTTTATATGGGTTGTTTGTCCTTTTATTTTCGAGGTGAAGAATTTCTTTATATATGCAGGATATTAGGCTCCTATCAGATATATGGATGCCGAATATTTTTTCCCATTGGGTAGGTTGCCTTTTTATTTTCTTAATAACATCCTTAGAGGTGCAGAAGTTTTTAATTTTGAGGAGATCCCATTTATCAATTTTTTCTCTTGCTGCTCGTGCTTTGGGTGTGAAATTCATGAAACCATTTCCTATTACAAGGTCCTGTAGATGCTTCCCTACATTATCTTCCAAGGTTTTTATGGTTTTGGCTCTTATATTTAGATCTTTGATCCATCTTGAGTTGATTTTTGTATAAGGTGTGAGATGGTATTCTTCTCTCATTCTTTTGGATATGGATATCCAGTTCTCCAAGCACCACTTGTTAAAGAGGCCACTCTCTCCCAGGTGAGTGGGTTTCGTGGCCTTGTCAAATATCAGATGACTGTATATGCGAGGATCTATATCAGAACTCTCAATCCGGTTCCATTGGTCAGTAGGTCTATCCTTGTGCCAATACCATGCAGTTTTGATCACTGTAGCTTTGTAGTATGTTTTAAAGTCAGGTAATGTGATACCTCCAACTTCATTTTTCTTTTTCAATATATCTTTGGCAATTCGGGGCCTCTTACCTCTCCAAATATATTTTGTGGTTAGTTTTTCCAGTTCCTTAAAAAATATAGTGTTGACTTTTATTGGGATTGCATTAAATCTGTAGATTAGTTTGGGTAGGATAGACATCTTGATGATGTTTAATCTTCCCATCCATGAACAGGGAATATTTTTCCATTTATTTAAGTCTTCTTTGATTTCCTTTAACAGTGTTGTGTAGTTTTCTGTATATAAGTTCTTTACATCTTTAGTTAAATTTATTCCTAGGTATTTGATTCTTTTGTTTACTATTGCAAATGGTATTTTTTTCCTGATTTCCTCCTCAGTTTGCTGGTTATTGGTGTATAGAAATGCTACTGATTTTTGAGCATTGATCTTATAGCCTGCAACATTACTGAACTCCTTTATAAGTTCTAGAAGCCTTGTTGTCGATTTCTCAGGGCTTTCTATGTATAGGATCATGTCATCTGCAAATAATGACATTTTTACTTCTTCTTTTCCAATCTGGATGCCTTTTAAGTCCTTTTCTTGTCTCAGTGCTCGTGCAAGTACTTCTAAGACAATGTTAAATAGGAGTGGTGATAGTGGGCATCCTTGTCTTGTTCCCGATCTCAGAGGGAAGGCTTTTAGAATTTCACCGTTGAAAATGATGTTAGCTTTGGGTTTTTCATATATACCCTTTATCATTTTCAGAAAGTTTCCATCTATTCCTATCTTTTGTAGTGTTTTTATGAGGAAAGAGTGCTGTATTTTGTCGAATGCTTTTTCTGCATCTATAGAGATGATCATGTGATTTTTTTCTTTCAGTTTGTTTATGTGGTGTATTACATTGATTGATTTTCTTATATTGAACCATCCTTGCATACCTGGGATGAAACCCACTAGGTCATGGTGTATAATCCTTTTGATATGTTGTTGAATGCGATTAGCAAGTATTTTGTTAAGGATTTTAGCATCTAGGTTCATTAGAGAAATTGGTCTGTAATTTTCCTTTCTTGTGGTATCTTTATTTGGTTTTGGTATTAGGGTAATGTTGGCATCATAGAATGAGTTAGGTAGTATTCCTTCTACTTCTATTTTTTGGAAGAGCTTAAGTAGAATTGGTGTTAGTTCTTTCCGGAATGTTTGGTAGAATACAGCTGTGAAGCCATCTGGTCCTGGACTCTTCTTAGTTGGGAGGTTTTTAATGACTGAGTCTATCTCTTTACTTGTAATTGGGCTGTTGAGTTCATCTATTTCTTCTTTCATCAATGTCGGCTGTTTGTGGGTTTCTAGGAACTTGTCCATTTCCTCTAAATTGTCATTCTTGTTGGCATATAATTTTTCAAAGTATCCTCTTATGATACTCTTTATTTCTGTGGGGTCAGTAGTGATATCACCTTGCTCATTCCTTATTTTATGTATTTGCATCTGTTCTCTCTTTTTCTTTGTTAGTCTGGCTAAGGGTTTGTCAATTTTGTTGATATTCTCGAAGAACCAGCTTTTGGTTTTGTTTATTGTTTCCAGTGCTTTCTTATTCTCTATTTCATTTAGTTCTGCTCTAATTTTTATTATTTCCTGTTTTCTACTTCCTTTAGGTTTAGTTTGTTGTTGTTTTTCCAATTCCTCCAAGTGTGCAGTTAGGTCTTCAATTTTAGCTCTTTCTTCTTTTTTAATATATGAATTTATGGCTATGAACTTCCCTTTCAGGACTGCTTTCGCTGCATCCCATAGGTTTTGATATGTTGTGTTGTTGTTTTCATTAGTTTCAAGGTAGTTACTGATTTCTTTTGAAATTTCCTCTTTGACCCACTGTTTGTCTAAGAGTGTGTTGTTTAACTTCCATATCCTTGTGCCTAACCTGTTTCTCTGGCCCTTATTGATTTCCAACTTCATTCCGTTGTGGTCAGAGAAATTACTTTGTATAATCTCAATCTTTCTGAATTCATTGAGTGTTGTTTTGGGGCCTAGCATGTGGTCTATTTTGGAGTATGTTCCATGTGCACTGGAGAAGAATGTAAATCCCGCTGTATTTGGGTGAAGTGTTCTGTATATGTCTATTAAGTCCAAATCTTCTAATGTATTGTTGAGTGCCTTCATTTCTTTATTGATTCTCTGCCTAGATGTTCTGTCTAATGATGATAGTGGTGTGTTGAAGTCCCCTGCTATAATTGTAGAGGAATTTGTTTCTCCTCTTAGTTTTTCCAGAGTTTGCCGCACGTATTTTGAGGCACCTCGATTAGGTGCGTAAATGTTGATGATTGTTCTCTCTTCTCGAGAGATTACTCCTTTTACTAATATGTAGTGTCCATCTTTGTCTCTTACAATAGTTTTGCATTTAAAGTCTATTTTGTCTGATATTAGAATAGCTACTCCTGCCCTTTTTTGGCTATTGTTAGCTTGTAAAATGGTTTTCCAGCCATTCACTTTCAGCCTCCTTGAATCCCTGGGCCGAAGGTGGGTTTCTTGTAGACAGCATATAGATGGATCATATTTTCTTATCCATTCTGCCAATCTGTGTCTTTTGATTGGTGAATTTAATCCATTAACATTCAGTGTTATTACTCGTAACGAATTTCTTACTTCAGTCATTTTTTCTTTGGGTTAATGTATGTCATATGTTGTTTTGTTTCTCTTTTTGAGTTTTCAGTTGTTTTTAAACTCTCCTCCAACTCTCTCTCCCTTGTTTTTTCCTTTCAACTTGTAGAGATTCCTTTAGTATTTCTTGAAGTGCTGGTTTCTTCTTGACATACTCTCTTAATTGCTGTTTATCTGTGAATATTTTGAACTCTCCATCATTTTTGAATGCCAATTTTGCTGGATAGAGAATTCGTGGCTGGAAGTTTTTTTCTTTTAGTGTTTTGACTATGTCATACCACTGTCTTCTTGCCTCCATGGTTTCAGCTGAGAAATCAGCACTTAATCTTATTGTGCTTCCCTTGTATGTGATGGTTCTCTTTTCTCTTGCTGCCTTGAGTATTTTCTCTTTGTCTTGAGCATTGGACAATTTGACAAGTATATGTCTTGGAGTTGGCCTGTTGGGATTTATACTATTTGGGGTGCGCTGTGCTTCCTGGATCTGCACATCCATCTCTCTCAATAGAGTTGGGAAGTTTTCAGCCATAACTTCCTTCAACACTCCTTCTGTTCCCTTTCCCTTCTCTTCTCCTTCTGGGATGCCCATAATGCGTATGTTTGTGCGTCTTGCATTATCGGTTAATTCCCTGAGACCATACTGGATTTTTTCTATCTTTTTGTCTATCTTTTCTACAATCTCTTTGATTTCAACTGTATTGTCTTCCATATCACTAATTCTTTCCTCTGCCTGTTCAATTCTGCTGCCATGTGAGTCCAGCGTCTTTTTCATTTCTTGACTTGTGTCTTTGTTTGCCATCATATCCATTACCTTTTTAGGTGTGTTAGCTATTTCTTCAGTATGTTCTCCCAGTGTCTTCTTTATATCCTTAATCTCTTCCTTCAGTTCTTTAAGTTGGTCCATGATATTTGTTTGGATAGCTTTGATTAGTTGTTCGATGTACTGCATTGCTTCCTGGTTTTTATTTTGTGCACTGGACTGGTCCATGTTTTCCAGTTTTTCAGAGTCATTTTTATTTTTCTGTTGCCCTCTGGTCATCATATTATCTTGATGGGTGTGTTCAGTTGATTAGCTTTTCTCTATGCTCTAGAATTTTATTTAGCTGTTGGTTCTGCGTGTGAGTTAAGTTTTCTCTTTGGCAGTTTTTCTTCTTATTTTATTTCCTTACTTCTTTCTATGTTCCCTTGAAGGCAAAAGGTTAGGGCCAGAGGAATCAAAAGATGTAAGGAAGGCAGAAGGATAATAGAAATGTTGATAAAAGTTAGAAGAGGGGCAAAATGAGATTCAATGAGATGAATATTTAACTTGTGTAGGCAGTGTAGAGTACTAGGAAAAAATATGGAGTTCCTATAATGGACTGGGAAAACAAATGGAGGAATATATATATATATAGTGATTTAGAAGGCTAGAATTATGAGGAGGTAGAGAAATAGTAGAGAAAGGTCTGAAAGGAAAAATTAATAGTAATAAAAAAAAAAAAGAAAAAAGAAGAAGAAAACAAAATAGATGGGATAGAAATTGACACCCTTAATTTGTGGGCCTATGAAAAAATGTTGTCTCTAAGAGCCACAACAGAAAACAGAAGGCAGAAAGATGCAGGAAGGATAAGCGATGGTTTGTAATACAGAATCAATATATACAGCGAGTGGGAAATTACTGAATAAGAAGCCCAGCAAAGAAGCGACCAGCTGGCAGCACCTATTTAAAAAAAAAATAGAAGGAAAAAGGAAGGGGGGAGGAAAATGGGAATAATAGCAATAGACCAGAAAGTAACAGAGAGAAACCAAAGATCCACACAGGCAAGCAGTCAAACAGAGCTAAGGGGGGTCAATGATTCCCCTAGGGTCCACGTGGATCCTTCCTGCCTACTTGTGTTTATCAATGAATTTCCCCACAGGGTTCTATATGCAGGTCCTGAAGCAGCTTTTAGCTATTAAACTAAATTAAAAAGAATTTATTTTTCATTTGTTGAGGTGACCTCACTGTTTTTTTTTTGTTTTTTGTTTTTTGTTTTAGCCAAATGCAGGACCCAAAATAATTCCTCTTCTAGAACAACCCCATTACGGAAGGGACCCTAGCTGGGCCCGTGGAAATTAATCAAGCACGTCCCACTCTCCGGACTCCCCAGGTTAGCTGAAACTCTGATGTTAGTCAGTGAGGAGTGCTAAAGATGGCGGATTCCGCCCCTTCTGGCGCCGAGCTCCAGCGTCACCGGGCTGCTCAGTAAATCAGTTTGAGTGCAGATTCGCGTCTGCTCTCAGCCTGGTGCTGCTTCAGTTCGGCTTATCTGCTCCCCAAAGCTATGGGGCGGTGCAGGCAGCCAGATCGATGTCTAAAAATATAAAATACCCTTCCCTGTCTTCCAACCGAACCCTCCCTTCTTTGGGAAGTGTCCCTTCCTCCTGGCTCCGCAGCGGCCCCGGTCTTATCCCTGGGTGGCTAGGGAAATCAGCTGCGTTCCCCAACCAAAATCCCCCCTCCAGTTCACCGGGTGCTGACTAGCTCGTTTGCTCTGTTCACACAAGGTCCAAGGGGCGCCAGGCAGCCAGCTCCCCAGAAAATAAAACTTTTTCGCACCGCCCGCGGCTCCAAATGGCCATTTTATTTTTTTTTTTCCGTAACCGCGGGGCTCAGCCGCCTGTGCCAACCTCCACCGGCAGCCTCAAAACTCACGAATCTCCACCGTTCGGTCCATGCCACCGATCCGCGCAGATAGATGTCCCAAGCTTCTCACTCCACGCTTGCACAGCACAGACCCCCGGGCAGGACCCCGTCCCCAATCCGCCTTGCTCTGGGAGTTTGCAGTGTGCGCCCTCCTACACCAATGCCATCTTACCGCCCTCCCTCCCATTGATTCTTAGTTCCCCCAAAAGTATCCAAGATGTAGTTTAAAGTACTTTGATCCTGTCAGTTTTCTTTAATTTGTTTTACAGGAAATATCGATAATAGGGATTCTAATGAACAGTATCTTAAAAATTTCTCTGAATCCTCTGAATTCGGATGATCTGAATTGTGAGATCTAAAGCTTTCAATTTATTATATGCTAGAGATTATAATTAATTATTTCTGTTCCATCTGACTATGATTTTAAAAATTCTACAAATAGACTTCTTTCTAGTCATGTCATGTTAAAAAATCTTTCTGTAGCCAGCCCAATGTAAGCATTTCCTTTTCTTAACTCTTCTTAATTAATATAGCATGCATTTTTAAAGGAAACATTTGGTACTCATCAAAAGCTACTTTAGAGAGTAAGTTTTTAATATCAAAGCTTCCCCTCTACTTCCCCTCCCCCTAATTAAGTTATAAACTAGTACAGTTAGGGACACTGCCTTGTACTTCTTTTTTTTTTTTTTCATTTTTACCGGGAGGTCCTGGGAATCGAACCCAGGTCCCTCCATATGGGAGACGGACGCCCAACCATTTGAGCCACATCCGCCCCCCTTGTACTTCTTTTTTGCACAAGCTGCATCCAAATCACCTGTCGAGTTTTTTGGGTTTTTTTTTTTAAGAATTATTTTTTTTAATTTACGTCTCCCCTCTCGTTGTTTGCACTCACTGTCTGCTCTATGTGTCCATTTGCTGTGTGCTTTCTTGTGTCTGCTCGCCTTCTCTTTAGGAGGCACCAGGAACTGAACCTGGATGGGAGGCACTCAATTGCTTGAGACACCTCAGCTTCCTGCTTTGTTGTGTGTCTTGTTGTGTTTCCTCTTTGTGTCTCTTTGTTGTGTCATCTTGTTGCATCATGTTGTTGCATCAGCTTGCTGCACCTGCCCTTCATGCCAGTTCACTGTCTTGCTCGTCTTCCCAAGGAGGCACCAGGAACTGAACCCGGGATCTCCCATGTGGTAGGCAGGAGCTCAATCGATTGAGCCACATCCACTTCCCACCTTTGGAATTTTTATTTGTTTTCCTAATGCTAGGATCTAACTTCAGCAGATTTTGATTTAGTTGATCATAAGTAGATTCTGGTAATTGTAGTTTTTAAAAGCCCCTGGAAAGTCTGATTTGTAAATCATGGTTGAGCATCAAATTCTTTGTAAAAAAGGACTATTGCTAGTAACTCCAAATAATGCAAAAATCTCTAAAAAAAACAGGCAAACATTGGTAAAGAAAACAAGGAAAATAAATGGATTAAAATTGTTTGAATTGTCTTCGCATGAATTTCAAAATGCTATATTTGGTCTGCAGAATTGACAATGGCTTCATCTATATTTACTTCTCCTCTTTTCCAGGCCCTAGCAATATCTCCCTTACTGAAAGGATTGATTTCACTCAATTCAATTGGCTCAACCCAGTTCAGTTTGGTTCACTTTAGTTCAATTCAATTCAATCCAAAGTAATTCATTTTATATCTCTATCTGTCAGGCACTGTGCTAGGCTGTTTGGAATGCAAAGATCAATAAGGCATAGTCCCTGCTCTCAAACTTCTCACAGTCTAGCAAGAGAGAAAAACAAAATTCTACCTTGTATGATAGGTCCCTTAATAGTTTGTGTGTTTCTTCCACACAAAGTTAATTTAAAGTAAGACTTAGAGTGTTATTGATATCTTTTATTTCTTTGCCTGCTTTTGAATATATATGTGTGTGTGTGTGTGTATAATTTGCCAAATATTTATGCCAAACATATTTCCCATCTTTAAATGTGTTTGGCTTTCAAATAGAAACAAGTAAACAAATACTAAGAGCCACCCTTAGAAGACTTCCAATAAGGGATGTAGTCCTGATAGATGATCTCAAGATGATTTTGTGGATTAGAGTGTGCCCTGACTCTATATAAGATATGCCCTTTAACCTGCCTGTGAAGAAATTAATATTATGGAATGTTTCAAAGAAATGAAATATGGCCTTTAAAGGATTCATAGATAACTATTATAGTTAGTTAAATAAGTTACCTATTATGTAGCTAAATGTGATGGATGCTTTCAGGCATCGTGGGAAATGAGACTTTTACAGAGAAATGTCTAAGGCCTCACAAATTGCAAATGCCTATTGGCTTTTCACCCCAGGCTCCATCATTTGTTTCTTGGTTGCATATTGAAGTAAGGAAATATGAGGGGCAGTTTTACATAACCATGTATATAACCAAACCTAGATCCTGACTTGGGAAACTCTGGCCCATAGTTAGGAAATAATATTGCATAATAAACCAGGCTAAATCAGGACTAGGAATCTAATTCTAATATATTGCACTGTGACTTAATAAACATAAACATCAGAATCACCCAGTATAGACGCTAATTTGCATCATTTTGCTGTGGACCTCTGAAGAAGATGATCTCAAATGGTGTGGTTTCTGCTCTGGGAGAAGTGAGGATCCTTGGGCAGGACAGAGGTGCTTCTAACGTCTCAGGGTATGTGATTTCCTACACTCTGTAATTAGAAAAACTTATTTGCCTATCTAGTATTGGTGACAATTTAGATTTTAAGATATTTTCATGGATCCTAAAACCACTAATTCACATCTTTTCTTCCTTATTAGAGTAAGCTTTAAGTGACCACAATTATGGGTTCTACCAGATACTAGATACAATGGAGCAAAAAAGAAAAGGTGAAGTCAGGAAAAAAATTCCATTTACAATAGCTTCTAAAGGAATCAAATATTTAGGAATAAACTTAACCAAAGATGTAAAGCAACTGTATTCAGAAAACCACAATGCATTGCTAAAAGAAATTTTTAAAAGACCTAAATAATTGGAAGAAGAGTCCATGGTCATAGATTAGAAGACTAAATAACATTAAGATTTCAATTCTACCCAAATTGATATACAGATTCAATGCAATCCCAATAAAAATTCCACCAGCATTTTTCAAACAAATGGAAAACACAATTATCAAACGTATTTGAAAAGATAAGGGCTCCCGAATAGCCAGAAACATCTTTAAAAGGAAAAGTGAAGTTGGAGGACTCCCACTTCCAGACTTTAAATCATATTACCTAGCTACATTGGTGAAAACAGCATGGTACTGACATAAAAATAGACACACAGACCAATGGAACCAAATTGATGATTCAGAAACAGACCCTCACAACTATGGTCAAGTAATTTTTGACCAGCCTGTCAAACCCACCCAACTGGGTAAGAACAGTCTATTCAGCAAATGGTGCTGGGAGAACTGGATATCCATAGCCAAAAAAAGGAAGAGGACCCCTATCTCATACCTTATACAAAAATTAACTCAAAATAGGCCAAAGACCTGTATTTAAAAGCTAGACCCATAAAGCTCCTAGAAGAAAATATAGGAAAACATCTTCTTACATTAAACCTTACACCAAAAGCAGAAGCAATGGAAAAAAAAAAAACATGGATAAATTGGGACTTCTTCAAACTAACACTTCTGTGATTCAAAGGACTTCATCAAGAAGGTGATTTCCATTCTATATAAAGAGATTACACAACTCAACAATAAAACAGCAAGCGATCCAATTATGAAATAGGCAAAAGATTTAGATATTTTTCCAAAGAGGAAATGCAAATAGCCAAAAAGCACATGAAAAAAAAAATGTTCAATTTCACTAGCTATCAGGGAAATGCAAATCAAAATGACAATGAGCTATTATCTCACACTGCATAGAATGGCCATTATTTTATTAAAAAAAAACAGAAAACAATAAGTTCTGGAGATGATGTGGATAAGTAGGAATACTCCTTCACTGTTGGTGGGATTGTAAAATGGTACAGCCTCTGTGGAAGACAGTTTGTCAGTTCCTTAGGAAGCTAAATATAGAGCTGCCATATGATCCAGCAATTCCTCTACCAGGAATATATCCAGAAGAGCTGAAAACTGTAACACAACAGAAATCTGCACACCTATGTCCATAGCAGCATTATTCACAATTGCCAAAAGATGGAAACAACCCAAGTGTCCATCAACCAATGAATGGATAAACAAAATGTAATATATGCGTACGATGGAATGTTATGCTGCAGTAAGAAGAAATAAAATTAGGATATGGTTGAATCTGGAAGACATTATGCTAACTGAAATAAGACAGACACAAAAGGATGAATATTGCATTGTCTCACTAATATGAACTAAAGGCAAAGAATAAACTCATGGAGTTAAAACCTAGAGTAAAAGTTATTAGGAGATGAAAGGAGGGCTGTGAAGGAGGACTGATGCTAAATGTATGTAGAAGTTTTGATTAACTAGACTGTAAATGTGTGGAAATGGATAGAGTTGATGGTAACACATTATAGTGAGTAGCAGCTGGTTTATTAATGGGATTGTGGCTGAAAAGGGTAGCCTAGGGACGTAAACATCAATTGAAAGAAAGCTAGAGAATAATCTAGGGACTGAATAACAGTGAACCCAGAGGTAGAAGAGAATTGTGGTTAATAGTACAAATGCAAGAATGCCCTTCTGTGAGCTAGAACAGATGTATGTCACTATTGCAGGTACTGGGAATGTGGAGAAGCATGGGGAAAAAATACAACTAATGTAACCTATGGGCTATAGTTAACAACAATACTGTAATATCCTTGCATTAATGCCAAAGATGTACTGTGTTAATATTAGGGACATATGGGAAAATATGCCAAATGTACTCTATGGACCATAGTTAGTGGTAATAGTCTGATGATATTATCTCATAATCTGTAACAAATGTTCCACAATGGTGTGGTGTGTTGGTGAAGGGTGGTTGTATGGGAATTCTACGTATGTACACGATTGCTTTTTTTTTTTTTTTTTAAGGTTTATTTATTTCTCCCCACCCCCCTCGTTGTTTTGCACTCACTCTCTGCTGTCTGTGTGTTCTTCTCTCTTGTCTTCTCTTTGAGCGGCACTGGGACCTTCTGGAGTGGGAGAGAGGTGCTCAATCTCTTGCCCCACCTCAGCTCCCTGGTCTGCTGCATTTCTGTGTCTCTTTGTTACGTCATCTTGCTGCTCCAGCTCTCCACGCAGGCCAGCACGCCTGCACAAGCCAGCATTCCACATGGGCCAGTACTCTTGGTGGGCCAGCTTGCCTTTCGCCAGGAGGTGTGGGGAATCAAACCCTGGACCTCCTATATAGTAAATAGGAGCCCAATAGCTTGAGCCACATCCGTTTCCCCTGATTGCTTTTTAAGTTCACAACTTCTGTAATAAAAATAAATAAAAGAAGAGGTGGTCAAAACAATTTGTGAACTTGGTAAGACTCCTTAGAGGTGCTGACACCTAAATTGAGTCCTGAATTAGGAGAATGACTTTTCCTGGGATATAAAGGCTATAATAGTAGAGACAATCATTTTCCATATTCCAGGCTAGGAAAGTCTACCATAGGCTTATTTCAAATGCCATGATAGCTTATAAAAATGGCTTTACATGAAAAACAAATGGTCTTGAAATTTACAACAATTGTAGTCTATTCCTGATAATCCATATTAAAAAGGGGAAGTAATAATGGTTGAAAAAATGAAGCTTTGTAAAGACAAAATATATGGACTTGGAATGTCATGTGTAACTTTCTCAAAAATTCTTTTTTAAAAGTAAATGGTGAAAAAAACCTTCAATGTGAGTAGAAATAATTATTTTGTTGCACTCCCTGAAATTTAGATGAGTAAACTCAGGCATGGAAATGTTATTTTTGCAAAGACAATAGTTATGAATTGAATTTTTATTACAACACAGTATTATTACCTTAGCAGGCTAACACTTTGGAGGGGAGGAAATAGGATGGTGGAGGAATGGAGGTGGCCTGAGGCATGACGTTTAGATTATTTGTGATGGTTTTAACACTTCAGAGAAACTCTTTCTGATTGCCCTAGCTTTATTAGATGCACCTGCTCATGACTAATCATGTATATTTCTGTCACAGGATATATGCTTTTTTGGAATTGCCTATTTACTTATCTATCCATGGCCCCCATGTGTTCTTTGGAGGGCTTGGTACAACACATGCTTGTCCTATGAATTACGTCAATCAATGAGGAGTTGAACTTACAATCCAAAGAAGTCTTAACTTGGAAATGAAGTTTTAGCTACTCACAGATATCTGACTCTTGTACTTGTTTAACTTAGATTGTTTAATAAACTATTTCATGCTCACCCAGCAAAAAAGGAAGGCACAGGGAAGATTAAAATCTTTGCATTTGCTGTTGTATTATATTGGAAACAAAAATAGCAATATTGCTTTTTCCTTTCTTTAATATACCCTCACTGTTAGAGATACTGAGAACACCTGTTTAAATTACTGTGATATTGATTTCTTCACATTTATTTTCATTATGCTATATCTACAAGTCCTATTTATTTTTGAGGATTAATCTGAATATTACCTCAACATTCAAATTCATGATGGTGATTTATAGTTCTATCCAACATGATATAAATTTAGATATTCTAGTGGAAAACAAAGGAAACTTGTTTGACAAATAAAAACCTTACAAAGCAGCTTGTTTAAATGCAAAAATATATTGCTTAAAAATAAATTAAAATTTTATTAACTTGAATAGTTATAAGGATTTGAGACAATGTTCAATTTCTAAATAACTTTGTTCTAATATATGCCATTTAATGTTTATTAAAAAGAAGGAAAAAGCTTAAATATATACCAATTAGTAATTCTGGTTTGTTATGTTTAATGATTCTGTTAATTGCTTCTCAAATAGATGCAACACGTCAAAGATCTAGGCTTACCCAAAACATGGGAACAAATTAATAAGAACTCATTTACAATGAAAGAATGACCTAAGTTTTAAGTATAAAACAACTCACACTCCTAAATGTTAAAAGAATTGTTCAAGCTATCTCAGTTTGATTTCAAGGGATACATGTTCTCTGTTGGAATTATAAAGGTAAAAGTAGTGCCAAGGTCAATTTTTGTCTTTTTCATCTTGAAAGCATCCTTTTAAATATAAGAAACTAATATAAAATATAAATAGCAGATGCACAAGTGTAGTTTGGGATAAATAAATCACATGTACTAAAAATAAAGGAATCAGAAAGACTTTACATAGGCTTATTGAAGGGGTAAGACATATCTATGTATATGCTGAAATTATTTGATAAATCAGTTGAAAAGATGGAGGCATTAAAGTTAGACTCAGGTAATTCAATAGAACACGAAGGTTGGTCAAAAAGGAAAAGGTGAAGAAATAAGGTATTTCCTGAATCTACCCTGACATTTTGAATGAATAAAAACAAGCAAGTATAAAAGAAAAAAACAAACATACTATTAGTCAGGTATTCCTTAGGGTAGCTTTTTCTTTTAAGTTATAAACCTTTCTTGAAAAGGCTCTTGTTAATAGACTACTTTTAGAGTATGAGACTATACATACCCAGCCAAATCATCTCTTGTTCCAGTGATTACCAAAGAAGAGATTTCTTTGAGAAACTGGAACAATCTATTTCATTGCTCTTTGCTTCTCCCTTCTCTTTTCTCTTACATGGAATTTAAAGACTCAAAAACCTTCAGTTAAGTTGGCATCTCACTTTAAGTGACCTGAAAATAATGCTTCTCAAAGTATTTCCCAAGTACCATCTACATTAGACATAAATTCATATTCCTGGGCCCTACACCTGATCTAATGAATCAGAACTTCTGGGGACTGAGCCCAGTTTTTTTTACTTTTTTCCAAAGCCCTTCAGGTGATGTCTATTCACACTAAGTTTGGGAAAATGACCACTTTTTCAATTAGATTTTGTTTTATTCATAATATGTTGCATAATATGCTCTCTGTGCTTCTAGAAGTCTCAATGACTAAGAAAGAGTAGGATTCAATCTAGAGCACATGGCCATCTTGAAGCAGAAATAAGTCATTTTTACAGAAATACACTGAATAGTAGAGAAAATATTTCCTGATTCCATGTAAATTTGCCCTCCAGCATTCTTTGGGAGTAAAAGTGGGAGTGTTATCCTGGATCATTTAATTCATTCCAGCAGTTTCTTCACCTCCCTGAAGGTATCCTAGAGGATTACTCCACCACTCATTACCCAGACCATATTCTTAAAAGGGATGTAGAGAGATTAGAATTAGGAACTTGTTATAGTAGTACAATAATATTTAACATTTTAGGTAGTTATAGATATTGTCATTTCCTTAATTTTTCTATTGTAATGCTCCTTTTTTTTTTCAATAAATTGTATTGATTCAGGGCGGGGAGAATTCAATTGAATGGATGACTGGATTTTCAAACTTATAACAGAAATAGTAGCTTGAAAGCCAAAGTTTTAATTTGTAAGAGCCAATCTTTTTGAAACAATAAAAAGATTTTTGAAAATCAAAAGGAAAAATCTTAAAAAGCAGTGCATAAAGTGTATATTCCCAACAGAAAATTGTAGAGAAAATGCAAGGTAACATAAAAGCTAGCTTTTCCTTCATTGGTAGAAGAGGTAAACACACACACACATACACACACACACACTGTGATGGAGGATCTGAGATGATGGGTTTTTTTTTTTCCCATAGAGACAAATAAGAAAGGAGATCAATAAAAATAGACAGATTTAGATGTCCTTAAGAAGGTCTAGATCCCTGCAACCTTTCCCTGTATCTCCAGGTTGAAAGTGTAGAATTTCTAGAGAAATCCAAGAGGAGAATGCATGCATTACTTCCCAAGGTACCGCCTAGGAAGTTTGCAATCCTTTTAAAGGCTGTTATCTAGTATGGTCTTCAGCACAGGGAAGAATGGTGCAAGTCAGGTGATTAGGCCTGTGAGCCTGAGGGCAGCATGTTGGGGTAAAGCAAAGACATTCTAACCTGAGGGTTTGGGGGCTGTGATGGTTAGGCTAATGTGTCAGGTAATTGCACCCAGTTGTTTGGTCAAGCAAGCACTGGGTTAATTGTAATACAAGGACATTTATGGACTTTAGTCATCATTGAGTTCATTGCATAGATGGGTGATTACATCTACAATCAACTAAGGAGATTACTGGTCAGCAATGAATGACATTTTATTCAATCAATTGAATGCCATAAAGGGGAAGTGATTTCAGCATTCAGAGAAAATTCTCCAGTTCGACTTCAGACAGCCAACATCTCCTGAGAACTCAGCAAGGACCTTCATTGGAGCCCTTAGTTTGCAACCTGCCTGCGGAATTGAAATTTGTACTTGTGCATTCCCACAGTCACATGAGAGAATTTTATAAAATCTCAAACTATTTATAGATACCTCCTGTCGATTCTGTTTCCCTAGAGAATCCTGACTAATACGGGGGGAAGGATGGGAGGTGGGCAGAGAAAATGGATGGAACTGAAGGTGCCTGCCCTTCACATAAGGAAAATGAAGAATATATAGACCAAATAACCAGTTACCCTTGCAGAATGTAATAATGATGAACAGAGAAGGAGAATTATATCCAAGCAGATTCCAGGAAAGACAGAGATTGCCATGAAACCAGATACCTGCTTCTGCAGCTATGTCTGATCATTATGGAAGTGGTCCCTCTGGAACTTAGATTACTTTTGCTGAGAAATAAATGTGAGGAACCCTAAATTTGCCTGAGCATTTTCTCCAAAAAGAGACCAATGCTTGAAAACTGAACTGTAGTAAATATGAAATCCATATTTGTTACATTAAAACTTTAGCAGCTAGCACTGAATTTTAGGATTGAAATTTATACCTTCTAGATATAATAAGATTATCCAAAGGAAATATACAGTTAAAGATCAGATAATTTTTCTTTCTGGATTTTCCATTTATTCTACTTCATACCTTGGGTTCATTTAGATCTATTGATGTATGCCTATACAAAGAGAAACAACTCTATGAAGAAGATGTAAGGTGAGTGCAAGAGGAATTATTGGGAGAAATATCAATAATAATGTCTAACTTGGACCATAAAGTAATGTAGACCTAGTAATAAGTCTGAATGTTATCATCCATAATATTTAAATATCTACCTTGCAGGATTGTATGGGGTATTAATGACAAAATGAATATAAAGCACTTAAAATGGTGTACAGTATACAGCAAACATTCAGTCATTATTATTATTGCTTTTGTCATTATTTTATCAATTGATATTTTTAGAACCTAGTGTCTTAACTTATTATCAACAATTCTTATGGTTAGCATAATAAACAAATAGTATGATTTAATCATTTCTCTATATTGAAAATTGTTTCCTGAAAACAAAATTTTGTAACCCTTATATAGGCAAAAACTTACATTCATTTCTAACATGCTATCGGATGTGGGTTTTCATAGATAGATAGATAGATAGAAAAATTCTGTCACCTGTCACTCTGCTCCAACTCTCACTACTTTGGTTCAGGAGGGAATGATCCTGATATAAGATCTAGGTAGTGATAATAGCACTTTTCTGAACCTCAGAGGTAACCTAACCACTTTCTAGATTTATCTATTAAAGAAATGTCCCATGAAGATATGTATGGGTAGATAATCAACTGATGGAAGCAATAATCCTATGGAAATCTTTACTATTTATTTTAGATACAGCTCTTTCAAACAGACTGATTAGTTCCCTTTATGATTTCACCCTTGAAAGTATACACTATTTTGTTCTTTGTAATTGTTGCATGACATTCCATTTGGCACTCAGCTTATTTTTAGCAAGACTATCAAAGTATTTTTAACTAGACTGTTACTGCACTTGAACATGGAATTTTGTAACCTGAATTACTGCACTGGAGAAAAGAAGAAACTCCTAACAAATGGGAAATTATAAGTCTAGACCTACCCAAACTTGCACTGGTAATTATTTTTATTTCCTTAAATGCAATGTGGTTCAATTATAGTTACAGATATCTAAAATTTATTTGGCTTTTGTGTTGTTTTACACAGAGGATAAGACAATATATTCTGTGAAAGTGTTGTGAAAATTAACTGATCTCAAATTATTTCTCTCTGAAAGATCTTTACAGAAGACAGAAAATTTCTTGCCAAAATGTAACAGTTTCTTGGTATAATGTTAAAAATTTTGGAATACTGCTGAGTATAGGGATTTCAGAATTATATCTTAAGCAGCTAGTATTTAAAAACTAAAAACTCTGACAGCTAGAGATTGCTATAATTAAAATGCAATAAAATGAAATAAGTCAAATATATTCTTCCAATTAAATACATTACCCGATATCAAATGGGTTCTTAATTGCTACAATCCAATATGATTGCATTTTAAATATATATCTGTAATTTAAACTCACAATCAGTAACTTAAATTAAGATTGTGGAATTCAGAATAAAAAACAGAGTTTTGATTATTTGTATGTTATGATCTGTGTCTACATTTTGTAAAACATAGCTATGAATCAATCTCATTTGGTTTTCTTTACCAGAGGAATGGAAGAAGAAAGTCAGTGAATCTTATATTATTATACTAGAAAGATTAGAAGATGACCTGCAGATCAAGGAAAAAGAATTTACAGAACTGAGGCATATATTTGGGTAATGTTGTCTGAGCTATTATTTCTTTATATGCAGTCCCAAAGTGTTTTCATTATTAATCTTGTTTTTAGATACATTTCTATGTTTTTAAAAACACATTTAACTTCAGATGTACCCAGTCATGGACTAAACCTTAGACTGTAAGGTTATCTTGACTACTCAGATAGTCCCCAAACTGCAAACATCCCATATCTTTAAAATATGTCTTCTATCAGTAAAATTTTTAAAAGAGAGGAATGTAAGGGCTGGTCTATGACTGCAAGCTTTTGCTGATCTGAATATTCTTCTCTGGAATTAGATAATTTTTGTAAGTCATGCTAGCAACAAACAGAAGACTGCTCTTTTCGAATGGTGGTAGCATATTGACCACATTGTTCTCTTTGGACTACTAAGGAAAGCCCAATTTTAACAACCCCTCTGGTCTCTTGACATTTAAAGGCTGGTTCTTAATGGAACTGAGTAACATTCTGCCCCTCAATAATTACAGAACATGTAATATTGCCTTCAGGCTTTCAGTGGGTTTTATTCCACGATAACAAGAACAAAATAATCTGGGATAGTATCACATTCTTGGAAGATACAAAATGTTCCAGAAAGTGGGGCAGGACCATTACATTGAGTAAATGGCATTGAGTAACTAGATGCTCCTGGCATTGAGTAACTAGATGCATTTTGGAGGGTCAGTGAAGTTAGTTCCCTGAGTGAGTTAAAGTTCCATGTGGGCCAATTAGCCATGTTCAGTTTGAGCTTGTATTGTTTGTACAATGCACTTGTGGCAAGGAACTCCCTCTATTTTACTTCGAAAATGTATAAATCAAGGAGCAAATGACATATTTTTTTGAAAGAAAAGTTTAAATACAGCAAAAATTTCAAGCTCACATATCTGGTAAATAAAATCATCCATGTATAATATATTCTATATGAAATTTGTCAGTGGAGTTAATAAGGCCTTCACTAGTGTTCAATTTATGGTTTGGGAAATAATTGGCTCTCTATGTTATTTGGCTCAAGGTGATGAACATAACACTGACACTCTTTCTGAGTTACCACTGGGCTGACTTTTGCATGTAGGATCACTTGCGTAGGTGTGGAAAAGCATTTATAATTCCTGTACGGTCGTGACGGACGATTTGGTATAGTCAATTGACATATGCATATTATTTTCTTTTCTTTTGGAAAGGAGACGTGTATGTAGAACTTGAATCATAAGCCCTCTAGCTCTTATTGACTCAGAAATGAATATACTAAATAAAATGTAATGATATTGAGATTTTCCTCAACTTTATAAATCCAAAGCCTTATTTATTTTATTATTTCTTTTAATTTAGAAAGTATTATTTAAATATGCCTTGTCTAACTTAAACTGGACGTAAAGGATTAGGCTTAATAGAGGACATAAGATATAGATTTTTCTTATACCTCCTCAACAACTACTAAATGTTTCTACAACTCCTGCTATAGCTAGCTTTTCCTACATTTCTACTACATGCAATAAATGTGACCTCCTTTTTATTTATCAGTATTGAGGATGAGAGGCAGGGATCAGTGTCAGGGAGTTTATAGTTTAGAATTTGAGTGCCAGCTATACTAAAGGAGTTTTCCCACATTAAACATAAGATATCATTTACTCCTTTCCACAACTCTATGTGGTAGATATTTTTAATTTTGTGGATATTAAACTAAGGATTAGAGACATTGTAACTTGTCCAAGATCATGTGGTCAGTAAGTTCTGAGAATGTAATTTATAGGAAGGTCTGCTGAGTCCACAGACAGAGCTTCTCCTACTATACCCTGCTTCTTGTTCCAGGAATTCACAACCTAGTTGAGGGGAGACTCGTATACATAAATAATACAGAAGACAGGCTATGACAAGTGCTATAATGGAAGGAAAAACAAGATGGTTTTCAAATAGAGGAAGAAGATTGTGCCTTGATTTATTCATTGATTTTGAAAAGCATTCCAAACAAAAGGCAGAGTTAAGTAAAGGTGTTAAAACAAATAAAGCACATAATTGCAAGTATGGATGAGTACCATGGAACGTCTAAGGAGGTAAGAAAAGCTAATGTCGTGACCATATTATCTCAATTGAGCAAGAAATCTATGCTAGTGAATGTAAAGGTTTGGGAGTCAGACAAATTGTTTTAAATCCAGGTTCTTCTATTTATTAGCTTTGTATACCTAAATATGTTTATTAATCTCCTTGAACCACATCCACATCTATAAAACGAAGCTAGTAACTAGACTTTTGAAAAATGATGTAACATAAAAGGCATTGAATAATTTGAGGATTCAATTATCATGATAGCTTGGGGAAAAAAAAGAAAGCTTGAAAAACGGAATGCTTCATTTTGGAATGGGAGTAATACATAATTTGAGTTAGAATATGAGAACGTTATGATAAAATGCTTTGATAAAAAGAGGATATTTCCAAAACTATAAATGTAAAATGTTGGAACAATTCAAGATGATGCCAAAATCTGAAATAGAGATTTAGTGATTGTGACTGAAGGTGATTTGAAGAATTCTGAGCGTAGGGTTTTAGAAAGCTTATCAAAATGGATGTCGAAGTCCCTGAGAATGATGGTGGGGCATTATGTGAGAGGAAGACTGGTAACCTGATGCAGAAGTCTAATAATTCAGCTGGGCAGAGGGTTACCCACAGCATAAAGGAGTGTTTCTCTAAGGGCTAAGGACCTCCTACTTTAGAATTGCCTGCAAGTCTTGCTAAAATTTCAGATTCCATGATTCTACCCCATATTAAATAAACCAGAATCTCTAGGGATGACTTCCAGGTACTTGAATTTTTAATATCCTTCCAAGGTAATACTTCTGCATACTAAAAATGATACTTCTGCTGAAGTTTGAAAACTATACTTCTAAAAACATATACAAGGTGCACTGAGAACAATTTGCCTGAGGAGATGTTGGTGAAGAGATGAGGAATGTGGGAACAGAAAGTAGGCAACTGGAAAGGTCTACAGCAAGCAAAGGGAGTAATAATAATTTTAACCTGAATTCTCTGCTTTGTCTGATTCCATCAAGGCAGATAGAATCATCTGGAAAGAGCCAAGTTTAGGGCAGAGTTCTGAGAATTTTCTTTTTTCTGGATTTAAATGATGGATGGCAAGGAGAGGAACCAGCAGTGTGCTGAGAATATTACTTGTCTTACTTATTTACTCATGCACCAAAACTAAGAGTAGTTGGGAGGATTAAACTTAATAATATATGTGGTCACATTTAAGTCAGTGTCCAGGACATTTTAGGAGATAAATAAATGTTAGAATCTTTTTCTTTCTCATTTTATTTATGCCTTATATAAAGTAAAGAGTAGTTCTGTGATGAGCAACTCTGTTACACTACTTGACATCAGGCTTTCCCTTAACACATTGAAGGAGGAAAATTGTTTAAGATGCCCAGAAAAGAAGCACTTAATTCTAGAGTTACAGGTGGGAAATCACAGTTTGGGTTTTCACTTTTTCATTTGCTGACAAATTTCTTTATGGCATTTCTGGTAAATGCTAATTCCAGTCATTGAAAGAGATTTTCCACACATAATGCTACAAGTCTTTGGTCAGCTCATATATACAAACTTCCAGGCATAGCTTTCAACCACAATATAGTAGAGCAATATAGTACTAAGCTTAAACAAGACAGTAAGAACTAAACCATTATCTTGCTTATGCCAGTTCATAGCACCTTTGAAATCAGAGCTTGTCTTAGTTTGCCAAGGCTGCTATAACAAATACCACACACTGTTTGGTTTAAACCACAGGAATTCATTGTCTCACAATTTTGGAGGCTAGAAATCCAAAATCGAGGCATCAGCAGAATCATGCTTTCTCTGAAGTCTACAGCATTCTGGTAGTGGCATGCCAGCAATCCATAACTCAGTCTCTGCCTCCATCACATAATGATCTGTCTCTTTCTGTCTCCTCCTCACTCCTAATACTGCATCCAAATTTCCTCTGCTTGTAAGGATTCCAGTCATATGGGGTTGACTTGCTCTCACTCAGTTTGGCCTTATCTTAATAGGTCCTTCAAAGATCCAATTTACAAATGGGTTCACATCCACAGGACTGGAGTTTAAAACTTGAATATGTTGTTGTTGGAGCTTAACAGAGCCTTAATGTGGGTGGGAAAGGAGGGAAATAGAACTGGATCCTTCATCTTCTGTGATTAAGTTCCATTCACTCATAACTTTGGACATTTCTGGAGATAATGGATGGGACATATGAACAGACGAGAACAAAAAGAAGGCAGAAAGAGAAGGAAAGGCAGAAGTGGTACTTTAGGGTACCATTGCCTATTTCCTCCTCTGTGCTGCCTCTGAAATTATGTTTACCAATATAATAGCACTTATTACCACATATTATCTTTATCAATTTATATATCTGTGTCTCTCACTAGTATATGTACTTACTAAAGGCAACTTCTTTGTCTTACTTAACCTTATTTATGTTTGTGTTTTGTTTGTAATTATTTGTTAAATCTATTTGTATTAGCACTTAAAAGGAAAAGAAACTAATAATAGTAGCCAGGCATGCTACTAAGCATTTTTTTTTTAGATTTATTTATTTATTCCCTCCCTCCCTCATTGTCTGCTCTCTGTGTCCATTCTCTGTGTATTCTTCTGTGTGGAACCAGGAAATGATCCTGGGACCTTCCAGAGTGGGAATAGAGGCACTCAATCTCTTGCACCACTTCAGCTCTCTGGTCTACTGTGTCTCTTATTGTCTCTCCTCTGTGTCTCTTTTTGTTGTGTCATCTTGCTGCGCCAGCACCCCTGCATGGGCCAGCACTCCTGCGCAGGCCAGCTTACCATGCGGGCCAGCTTGCCTTCACCAGGAGGTCCCAGGAATTGAATCCTGGACCTTCCTATATGGTAGACAGAAGCCCAATCGCTTGAGCCACATCCGCTTCCCACTAGGCATTTTAATAATTCATATAATCCTAGATGTATGCTTGTAAAATGCTTTAGCACAGTGCCTGGCACATATAAACACTGAAAAATATTTGTTAAAAACTAATCATTAGAAGAAAAAAAATTAATTAATTAATTAATTAATTAAAAAAAAACTAATCATTGCTGTTTATGTTAACAGCCCTCTGATGTAAGTATTGCAATTGCCACTTTATAGCTGAAGAAAATGAGGCTTATCAAATTAAACTAGCTTGAACTAGATCATACAACTTGTATATGGTTGAGCTAGGGTTTACACTCAGATTTATTTAATTTCATAGTCAATAACTCTCATTATCTTGTTATAAACCTGGGAAGGGAGAAGGTATATGGATAAGAGATTTCTCTGAAAAATCCTTTTCCCCATGCCACTCCACAGTTTTGCTATATCCTTTTGGCTATAACTGCTTCTGGAGGTGGGATTTAGGGGAAAATACTTTACAAAATTCTCCCCCACCCTAGTGATACATGCGCCTTTCCATGCTCTTTGAAAACACTTACATGAGGGCTATCTGTCTGCAACTTTTAAAAGGCTTCCAATTAGATTATTTCGTTTCAATTTATTTTAAGTTATTAGGAATTTTATAACTATGTTCTGATAATTTCATTGTCAAGGCTATTTATTACATGCTTACTCTATAATATGAAATTCAACCTTCTGTGAGGAAAGTCCAGAGAAGGTACAATTTTCCAATGTCATGAATTATCAACATAATCCAAAACAAAATATTTTTTTCTTATTTTTAATCTTCTTTGGCATGAAGTAGATATAACTTAGTCAATAATCATAGTATATCACTGTAAAATTGATTAGATTTAATAAATGGTCCAAAATGGCCAAAAGAATGTACTATTTCATGAGAAAGCAGTCACAATAGTTTAAGAAAAGAAAGAAAGAGGGAAAGGAAAGCTTTCTGAAATTTAACTTTCTGCTTTAAAAAAAGTTTCCATAAAATTTTTTTGGGGCATAACTGCATTTTACCATACTCATTTTCCAAATGAAACATCTTTCAAAAAACTACTTTTTCAGAAATATAATGAACTATGAAATCTAGCCATTAAAAATGTGTAGCTTCAGAAACATTGCAGGCTGAATTTATCTAAGAACAGTGGAAAATTTCTATCAAGATGCTAAGTAGGACATTGAGGGGGAAATGTCATCCTATAAAGTTAAAATAGAGTAAAAGGTGTTAATCTGCATGTTTGGATAGTACATTCTGCCAATTAGCAATAAAACAAACATCAAGCAAACAAAAACAGCAACAGAAAGACCTCAAACCAAAACACAAACACAATTCACATTGTCCTGAGAGTCTACCTCTTATTCTTTCTTGCTTGTCCAGATAAAACTCATTTTGAATAATCATTTTGCAGGGATATCTTGTAAAAGCCATTTGAAGCAGTATTAACTCTCTCTCTCCCTCTCTTCTCTCTGTCCTCTTCTTCCCTCAACACTGCTTCCATTTTCTCTTCCCCTTCCCTATTTCTCTTTTCAAATGCAAAGTGCAAACATTTAAAAACCATATATATATATATATATATATCAACGTTTTAGTAAAAATAATGATATAGCAGTTAATAGTTATAGGAGACTTACAAGTTCTAACTCATTTAAACCTCACAGTAACCTTATGAAGTAAGAATTAGTGTCATCCCAATTTTATAACCTTTAGTTATTCTTGCTTTGTTTTGCTATATTTATATATCTTGATATTTTGCCACTCATATCTCAATAAATATTTATTGTATAAATGAATGAGTGCATATATTTTCACATTATTAGTTTGCAGATTTGATTTGGGGAATAATGAATAATAAATTTCTGGATATTTCTTGGGGGAATACAATTCGTTGTTATTTTTCTATTTCTCTTGCTTGGCAATAGGGAGCTATATGAGAAATTATAACTAGCCATTTGAAGCATAAATGATCAGTTTAGGAAACTAAATTAT
Source organism: Tolypeutes matacus (assembly GCA_026826555.1). NCBI lineage: Eukaryota > Metazoa > Chordata > Mammalia > Cingulata > Chlamyphoridae > Tolypeutes > Tolypeutes matacus. Next base: position 469,150 of record JAKSZT010053882.1, read on the forward strand.
CCATAAACAAATCCCTACCTTCTTTCTACATTCCTGGCCTATCCCTAAATTTTGGTCAAGGAATTAATTAAACGGAAATATTATCTACCTCCCTGAATAATTGGGACAACAATGTGTTATTTTTTGACCAACTCTTCAAATGTTACATTTTAATAAGTTCTCACTTCTGGTCACATCAGATATGATGAGGTCATGGGAAAGAAGTTTAATTGGATCACAAACTGCATACTTTTCTGGGTAAAACGCAAAGACTAAGAAAAGAGTTCATTAGACTATAAGAAAAAAGTAAACTTTGGGTACAGAATACCATTTTTAATGAGTAAGGATAGAATTTACTATTAGAAATATATTCATAATAGTGACTTTATTTTAATTAGGAACTTCATCTAAGCACCAATAAGTACTATGAACTCATTAGAGTATGTTAAGTTACAGTATGTTATGGCAGGTGATGAAAACTGTAAGAGAAAATTAAAAAATAAATTGAGTTTAGGATATTAGAATACATAAATGATGCTCAATTGGCAGTGAATTTGACATACATAGTTACTTTAGAACAGGCAAAAGGAGAGAAAATGAAATTTCTCTTCTAGGAATGATTTCTTTAAAAATCTTGAATATTTTAATTGCATGTATCAAAACAGAAACCTTTGACTAGAAGTTAATGGGAAGTGAGAATGAGGATTCAAATATATCCCCTAAAGTAACTCTCATTTTTAAAAAAGGAATTACATTAAGTAATGTAAAGTTTTACATTAAGCTAAAAACTGTACTATTAAAATCACATGTGACTGCCAAATATTGTGGGAATCTATTCTCCTGTTCAGTCATTTTGTTGGCATAAATAGATATTGCATGAATTCAAGGATGATAGACTTAAAAGGGGGGACAAAGCACCAGGCATATAGTTTAAGATTCAGTGGGCTAAGGAATAATTATTGAATTAAAGAGTTTCTATTACAAATCATGCTTTCTTTAAAAATAGATATTGGTTCATTGTTACTCATTTTTTAATAAGCTGTGGGTTTGGGTATCTCATATTATCTGTTTATTCAGTGTTTACTTTCTTTGCAAAGATCATCAGAGAATTAGCAATCAGGACTAATTTCCCTGTCAATCAGCAATATTGTATTAAGTATATATATTCCTTGAAATGTATTTAAGGGACCAAGGAATTAGTGAGTAGTTTAGATCAAGGAGACTGTTAAAAACCTGAAGTGAGCACCAAGAACAGAGGTGGGGCACACAGTTGGCCGTGAATTTGAAATACACAGCTATTTTAGTGTGTGTTCAGAAGATGTTGCCAGACTTATTGAATGGTTCATCAATGTTAGATCATAGAATAAGAAAGCAATTGAGTATACCTTCTCAAATCAAGTAAGTTTCATATCAGTCTTTTTTTCCATTTGGATATTTTGTTATTTTAATATTTCCAGTATTGAGAATAGCTCCACTATCATAATTATGCAACAGTACTTGTATTATAAAATTGTGACTCCAGTAATTCCTCCTGAATTACTGACAGGAGATAATGTCACAATATCGAACTTAGTGACCATTTTAAAAGCATGTGAAGATAAGGTCAAACATTTTTTAGGTGTCTGGTTGAGAGTTCCTGTGGGCATAGAATATTTTTATACCTAGAGAAATGATTGCCAAAATCAGGAAATTTTAGATGTCAAATGTGAACAGTCGAGGAAGATCAAACTTAATTTCAAAATTGTGCTAAAATTATCCCAAGACTTAGACTACAAAAAGAAAGTTAATTTATCATAGTGAACTTAGTAATAGTAGTAATGATAACAACAAAACAACCATTTCTTGATCACATGATATGCCAAGGCACTGTAGTAAATCGTCAATCTATATTACCTCATTTATTTTTCATTATAAAAAGATGACATATGTATTACTTTACTCATTTTACAAATAAGAAATTGGGGCTTGGATTGGTTAAAATTTTTTCCTAGAACAAAAATAGAACAAAATAAACAACCAAAAACTACTTAAAAGGCAGAATCAGGATTTGAATTTACAAAGACCAAGCTTTTAAGAACTACTTACACTGCAAAATGACTCCACTTTTTCAAACATTAAAACATGACAGATATTGGTATACAATTTAGAGAAACACATTGAAAATCTAATTTTTTTTCCAAGAGTTTTACTGCTACACAAGAGCTTTAAAACTCTTCTTTCAGTGGTTGTCATTAAGCTCATGTTTAGGACAAACAAGGATCTTTATTTTTCTGTTTTTCTCTTGAATTTCAGATTATGTAGGTCTTTACAATTAACAGATGACTCCCTTCTCTCCTCTCCCACTCCAATAATTTGTTTGCTGCCTTGTGATCTTGTTGTGTGTTTTGCTTTCTGGATAATAGAAGGACCAAGTAAGTAAAGCCAAATCAGCTGAGTTTCTCAGCTAACAGGTCTGTCAGCATCCTGAGTTGCTGGTCACAGTTTTCTTTCCCTCTGTATTTTCATCAAAAATAATATTGTTTGCACCATTCATTGAGCTGTGACAAAGTACAGATGGAAAAGAGTTAAATTCTTAACTATTTTTCATGAAATCCTAGGCTCTCTATTACATATTTTCAACATTTATAAAAGTGGCCCATTGGAGTTTATCATATTTCTACATGTGGCATCCTAGAGCAAATGAGTATGTTTCTCAATATGAGTAAGCATGTCTGTGGACTTTGCTGCTGGAAAGTTGAACATGGAGAGCAAGAAGTCGAGGAGGGTGGAAAAGTCCTGGAATATTCTGATGTCTATGAAAACAAATCACTGGGCTTGCCATTGCTGATGAAAGCATTTCACTGACATCCTTAAATGTCCCTAGATTTAGAGGCTTTTTCCTTTTTATCAACACCCTGGAGAATAACACCTTTTCTTTTTCTATTTTAAAATTCCAATACCTTTCGATGTTCTTAACTGGAGCCTTGATGATAATGTTCTGAATTTTTAGTATCTTTCAAGTGTATGTACTTTACAAATGATACTGAACGCTCACTCACCAAAGACTGTGCTATCTAGCTAAAGCTGCTGGACATTTAAATGGGCAGGAGGCAGCTTGAAATTGACCCAGGAGGCCAAGGATATGATCTCATTTCTACTGAAAAAATGTCCAGGGAGTGCCAAGGACCTCAAGAAGTCAAGAATTTTAGCTTTACATTCCTTTTCAAAGGCTACCTGTGGCTCTCTGGGGCCCTCCTGGGGCATTGGTCTTTGTTCAGACAAAGGCAAGGATTTCATTAATGGAATCACTACCACTGCTCCTCTTCTCACCTGGGACTCTGTCTCACTGCCATACCAGAGCTAAGACCCACTCTGTCTGTGAAATCTGACCCGGTCAGAGACAAGGAAACTGTTTCAGGCAGAATTTGTAATACATTGGGATTATGGTCCTTTCTCCAAGGTCTTATCAACTGTTTTTTTGGGGGGGGTTTTTGGAGAGATTTTACTGAATTTCTCCATAGTTTTGATGTGAAATTTTGCATGTGAGAGAAATGAGTTTACTTTCAAACATCTATGTTTTCTATGTATAAAAGATTTTTAATCCATCAAGGGGTCCGAAAAATTCCAAATTATGCATAGCACACCAAACTGTGTATGAGTCTTTAGTTTAAATGCTAGCCCTCAAACTTTCTCTCCATTTTAGTTTTTTTCATATAAAGGTATATTCAAAATTCTTTCTATAGACTGAAAATAATCCTAGAAAAATATATTTCTGAAAATATAGTAAGAGGTTTCCTTTTATAATTTCCAAATGAAAGACAGTACACTAAAAGACGAAAACTGTGATCATCTGTAAAATCTTTTTTTCAGCTCTGATGAAGCTTTCAATAAAGTCAATTTAAATTACCGCACAGAAAATGGGCTGTCTCTACTTCATTTATGTTGCATTTGTGGAGGTCAGTACTTTAAATTTGCTACTTTTTAAACTGTTTTATGTGTACATGGTCAGTGATTTGAGTTGCTTAATAGACTACAAGAGAATTCTATTCAGACTCAATTTTCTTTTTGCTTTGTACCCTCCAACCCTGAAAACCTTCAGTTGAAGCAGTACTGACCAGGCAGATATTCCAATTGATTTAGCTCTGAATTTAAGTTTTTATTGTACTCCTACCCTGAACCAAGGTACTTAGTTTGTTTGGAAACCAAAAAGCTCTTTTTAGCATTGGGCATGTCAGTCAGGGATTAGGTTAAGTTCAGAAGCATCTAAAATATTGCTCAAAGTGTTTTCAAACACTTGCCTTACAATATGCAGTAAGAACTGTGTGGATGATGATAAAAGCCAAAGAGAAAATTTCAATGTGAAGATTCAGCTTAAGAGTTTAATTTGGCTCACATTTTGTTCTGTTCATTAATATATCCCAAGCATCTACAACAGTGCCTGGAATAAGGTAGGCCCTGGATAAATTTAGTCAATGAAAATGAGTGAACAATTAATATTTATTTTGTTAATTCAAAATAGTGCTCATTGAATTCAGCTTTTTCAATCAAACACTGAGGTATGAGTATCAATTCTATGCCATAACCATGCCTCCCAAACACAGCTGTATCTACTTAATTGATTGTCCTCCCAAATTTAAACATGCCTTCCCAACCTTGATCATATTTCCATATTTCTCTGAGCTATATATAACTCTATTGCTAGTGATGTTCTGAGGAATAATCTACAACTAGATATTTACCTAAGCTATACCACTTAGTTTATTAAGATGAATGATTTCATGTTTTTACATTTTACAACCATCTGGCAATGAGAGCACTAAAAGAATGCAATACAATTGCATCAAATTACACAGCAGATATCGAGCTTTCTAAGTGGAACAGAGATGTTCACTATTAAGTAAAGCTGTCAATTACTAGAAAACTTTACAGATGACCTGCAGAATAGCAGTGTGACATTTTCATAAATCAGTATGACATTTATCATAGTCAGAGAGAGATGTTAAAGTCACCTAGTCCACTCCCACAATGAATTTAACAAGTCTTTTTCATTTTCATTTTTCTATTTAAGGTAACAAATCACATATTCGAACCCTCATGTTAAAAGGGCTCCGCCCATCTCGACTGACAAGAAATGGATTTACAGCCTTGCACTTGGCAGTTTACAAGGTACAATATTTTCATACCCATAAATACTGTATTATTAGAAACAACCACAGTATTTACTTTTAGGTTTCTTCTTTTTCCCCTCCCCCACCCTTTCTCCTCCTTCTTGTTTGGCAAATCAATAATTATAAAAAACTTTCAAAGTGACCAGAGGTATCCTTTCTCTTTATTGAGCAGGTATCTTCTATGTGTTTAAAGCAGTGTAGGTCTAAGCTGTCTAAAAGGACACCTATTCTTTTTAGCACTTTGTGTTTAACATTTAATTCTTACAACAACCTCAAGTGTGAATCAGGGAAAACTATTTGTTTTAGTTTTTCAGGCTGCTATTACAAATATCACAAACAGGACTTGGCTTAACAACAGGAATTTATTGGCTCATGTTTTGGAGGCTAGAAGTCCAAAATCAAGGTGTCAGCAAGAAGATGTTTTCTTCCTCAAATCTGTATCATCCTGGTACTTGCTGCCTGTATTAGTCAGCTAAAGGGGTGCTGATGCAAAATACCAGAAATAAGATGGCTTTTATAAAGGGTATTTATTTGGGGTAGAAGCTTACAGTCACAAGGCCAATAAAGAGTAAATTACTTCCCTCACCAAAGTCTTTTGCCATGTGTTGGCACAAGATGGGTGTCAGTCTCTCGGAGGGTTTAGCCTTCCTCTTCAGGCTTCGTGGTCCCAACTTCTTCTGGTCTCAGCTGCAGGCTGGTATAAGGCTCATCTCTCTCCCCAGAGCTCATTTCTTCCCTGCCTCAGTTACTCTATTCTTTCCACAAGGTCAGCTGTAGATTATCAGGCTCTCTCTCCTCCCGGGGCCTCTGCCGTGTTTATGGAGCTGCCCCTATTCCTCTGTGTTCTTCTCCTGTGTATTTACTTCCCCAAGTTCCAGCATCAAAACCAACTCTCTCACTTCTGCCATGTCGTTTTCTCTGTGAGTCCCCACCCACAAAGGGCATCCTACTGACGTGGCCCAAAGCCCTAATCATAATTTAATCAAGTAAAAGTGAAACCTCTGGATTTAATACAATCTAAAATGCCCAGAGGACCAGACCAGTTTACAAACACAATGCCATATCTATTTTTGGAATTCATAAATAATACCAAAATCGTTGAGATACACTGCTACACTGCCCTAAATCGTTGAGATTCCTTGGCTTGAATCGCTGCCTTGCATCTCATGGTGATGCCCTCTTCTTTCTATTCCATTGACTTCTGGTTTCCAGCTCCTCCCAGGAGCTTTCTCTGACTACATCTGGATTTCTTCTGCTTATAAAAGACTCCATTAATCCAGATTAAGAGCCAACCTCATTCAGTTGGGCCACAGGTTAATTTAAAATAATCTCTTCAAGAAATCCTGTTTACGGTGGGTCCACAACCCCAGAATGTGGATTAAGATTATGGTAATTCAGCCTACTGCACTATCATTATCCTCAAGGTTACATAGTTAGCCAGTGGTTGGCAAATATTTAAAACAAGGCACTCTGGTCCCCTCACCAGGCTGTTCACCAAGATAGAAGATGCCTCTGAGAAGAGAAAGGTGAGGCTGGTTATATTTGAGAATGAAAGAAGCATATTAAAGCTTCTTCCTGGAGTTTCTAAGCCAAAGCAGGAGAAGAGAGTTCCTTTTCTGCAAGATTTACATCATATAAATGTCTCTGGGTTCCCTTTTGGTTTCTCCTTCTTTTATTTCTCCTATCTTTACTTCAGTTGTGTTTTTCCTTACTTTGTTTCCAACCTTATATCTGATAGGAGAGTTAATATAAAAGTGAATTAGGAAAACTGGGAGATTCAGTGTTGGGATAGGTCCTTGAAATTTCCATAAACATAAATTTGAGACTAGCTGCTCATTCTCTAATCATAATAAGAATAGTTTCCACTTACTCTGTACTTCTTATGAGCTAAATCTCACAAGTTTTACATACATTATTTTTTTAACCATTAAAATGACTTTGTGAGATGCATATTAGGTTTACTTTGCTAATGGGTGCTAAAGTTTGATATCTGGTAAATGTTAGAATAGTGATTAAAATCAAGTTTATAATTGTTTTTAGACTCTCATTGTTATATTTTTATACTCTCATATATTTGTTATACTCTGTGACAGGATTATTATTTCAGTTTTGTGTGTGCAGGTTTGTGGAGGGGAGCAGTTATTTGCTTGTATCAAGATCACTTTGCACTATATCTCTTCCCCAATCTCTGGAGGTTATCACTGTGGGGGAAGAGGTGAATATTTCCCCATGATTCAGATTCATGTATTCCTATGATTCAGAAGACAAATGCTCTAAAGCTCATCCCTTTTCATACCCAATCAATGCCAGGTCAGTTCTTCAGATTCCTTCTGGGAGAAACCCTCAGTTAAGTGCTAAATTGTCTTTAATACCTGCTATTCTTCCTGCAAAGCTTAAATGGAGGCCAAGTTCAGAAGATAGGAAACAGCATGTAATGCTGACTTTTTTGATAAAAGGCAGAAGATGAGAATAGAAGAGCTCCAAGGATAGGAAGCTGGTGATGGACAGCCAAGGCAGCACATGAAACCAGGAATTCTGAATCTTACTGTCTGGGACATACTTTCTGTATTAGTTCATTTTGCTAATACTTAGCGCCACACCAATGTGTTCTGAATGATTTAATGTTATGATATTTAGAGAATATATTTCTTTCATTTCTGTTTCTTAAAACTAAATTTCCATTGTTAGAATTCTTTTTCCTCTCTTCTGTTTTTCTATATTTTACAGAAGGATAATATGTACTACAGCTTTTTCATAGCAAGTTTAAATAAATTTATATTCTTAGATAATATAGTAGGCAACAATTCCTTAAACGCACAATAGAATTGCTCCTAAACAAGTGTAAAAACAAATAAAATTACCATTCCACTTTAAATAGAAAACCATATAAAGTTGCCGTTCCCACGACCACTGCATTAAATCTAGCACTAATTATCCCCTACCTGAACTACTCTAGTTCATTTGGGGGCTTCTGTTTTCTTCTAAAATATAATTTTTAAATACACTTTTATTTTAATGTTATTTAAAACATAATATTTGGAAGGATAGTAAAAGAAACTAGCCCATACTGTGAAGTTCCCCTGATTGCTCTCTTGTCCCACAAATAGCATTAAGGAAGCTGCTGGTGGGCTGGGCCGCAGAGCCCAGAGGGCTGAGCCAGGCCAGCCCTGGGAGCCCCAGTGGTGGAGGCCCAGAGAACCTTCTAACTAAAAACAGCTGGAGTGAAAATTGATATGAGGAAGGTAGCCTTTGACCTCCTGCTCCCACACATTTTTGCCTCTAAAACTTCCTAGCAGCAACTTGAGCTACTTGAGGAGAAGGCCTCTGACTTGCCCTGTCCTTTACAGGCTCCTGGGGGAAGGATGGGGCTCTTCCCAGGAAGGGTGTGGACACCTTTCTCAGCTTGTTCTATTTCCCACCCACACCCCCAGGCAGAATTGTAAATGAAGGACTTTTTTAAGCTTTTTGTTTTTTAAAACTAAATCTGTAAAACCTGAAAAAAATGATTATCTAGATTCAGTAATCATTTGCTTTCTGTTCCATTTCCAATATTATTCTCTCTCTAGTTTTTTCCTTTCTGAACCATTTGAGACAAAGTTGGAGAAAAGATGCCTCTTTACCACTAAATACTTCAATCTTTATTTCCTAAGAACTAGTAAATTCACTCACATAAATAAAATACAATTATCAAAATGAGAAAATTTAATATTCATGCAATACTATTATTTAATGTACATTTTCCAAACTTAAATTTTATCAATTGCCACAAAAGTGTCCTTTATACCTATTATTTTTTCTCATCTAAGAATCAAGCTACAATCAGACATTTTTAGTTTTCTTGTTTTGGTGATCTCCCTTAATCTAAAGGAGTTTCTCTGCCTTTCCTTGTCTTTCTTGATCTTAATATTTTTGATGCATGCGAGCCATTATTTAAATATATTACCTTGGATTTTTCTTTTACATTCCAATTTTAACACTCATATTACTCACACAATGAGTAATGTAGGTCTCACACCTTGGTGGTGGCTATATCAGCAGCTCTTTCAATTAAGCACCCAGGCATGTTAAGCCTGCGTCATGATTGCGTGTTTTAACCAACAGAGTATTCTCTGCTTTCATTAGTAAGTATGGAGCAGATGTTTAGTTTTTTAATGCCATGTGATTAGTTAACCATCATTTTTATTTGTTTTTGTTTTTTGTTTTTTAGAAAGGTATTATGAATTAAGTCATTCACTAATAACAAATGGGTTCATATCCATAGGATTGGAGGTTAGGATTTAATCATTCATGTCTTTTAAATAAAATAAAAGAAGAGAAAATAACTTGGATTTTCAGTAGTTTGGTTATAATAATTCTATGTGTGGTTTTCTCTGTCTATGTTTCTTGGGGTTCATTGTATATCTTGAACCTGTAAGTTTATGTTTTCAACAAATTGGGAAATTTGGGGCCAATATTTTTCAAATACTTTTCTTGCCTACCCACTTGTTGGGAATCCAATTATATGTATGTTCAGTTGTTTGATAATCTTCCACAGATCACGGAGTCTCTGCTTACTTCTAATTTCTTTTCTTTGTTCTTCAGGTTTGGTTATTATATTAGTCAGCCAAAAGGGTGCTGATGCAAAGTACCAGAAAGCTATTGACTTTTATAAAGGGTATTTATTTGGGGTAAAAGCAGTTACAAGGCCCTAAAGAGTCCAGCTCAAGGTTACTTTTCTCACAAAAGTCTGTTGCCACGTGTTGAAGCAAGATGGCTGGTGATGTCTGCAAGGGTTTAGCCTTCCTCTCTGTCTTAAGGACCCATGGGCCCAGCTTCTTCTGATCTCAGCTGTAGGCTGGAGGGCTTGTTTCTTTCCAAACTTTTTTAGCTGCTCAGGGTTCTGGTTTCTTCAGCTGTAAACTATCAGGCAAATGGCTCATCTCCCTCTGGGGCCCTAGGATCAAGTTCTCTCATCTGTCATGTCTATGGAGCTCTCTCTATTCCCATGTATCTTTTTGATGTACGGCCCTAATGATGTGGACGAATCAAAGCCCTAATCTTAACATAATCAACTAAATGTAAAACCTTTGAATTTAATACAATCAAAGGGTATCACGCCCTGAGGAACAGACCAGTTTACAAACATAATCTATATCTTTTTAAAGAATTCATAAATAATATCAAACTGCTACAATTATTTCTATTGATTTGAATTCAAGATCCCATGTAACTGTAAATAGTGACATATTGGACTGACCAATTCTTTGTTGTGAAGCCTGTGCTATGCATTGTAGGACATTTAGTAGCTTTCTTGGCCCATATTATCAAGATGCCAGTAGCCACTTCTTTCATTCTCAGTTGTGACAACCAAAATGTCTCCAGACATTGCCAAATGCCCTCTGGAGGGCAAAATTGCCCTCATTTGAGAACCATTGATTTAGAAAACAGATTAAAATATTCATCTGCTTAAATTGATAAGTTTTAAATTCAAGGTTACTTTTGTATTTGAACAAATGAAGTTTTTTAATTAAAGATTGCATTCTCCACAAATGGGAATTTGTCAAGATAGAATTTTTAAAAAAAAATTCTTTGAAGAAAAACCCAAAAGTCTCAAGAAGAGAACCCTACTTTTTGTATGCTTAACTCAATCATCCAGTTAATGGCCACTTCCAAACACTGTTTAATACTGACCCTCACTTTAAGGAAACTGAGAACATAATATCCATAAATTAGACCAATCATTAGGATGTGTATTTTTTGATTCACATTTCTTCTTAGTAACCAAATATTTCATAATTTCTTTATAAATTAACATGTTCTCCATAGAAAATTAATAGAATGCTAATTTAAGATGTTGCCTTTTCCTTCAATTCTTACATCTGAGACAGCAATATTTCTTGGGAAACCTTCCTTGACCCCTCCTACTGCTGAGTTAGATGATCCTCCAATGTACTTTCTTTGCACCCTGCACTTATTATTCATACTGTGCATGATACTACATTTTATTACCTGGTTATTTCTATATATAATCCTGTAGATCAGGGGTCACAACCTCACATAACTTCAGTGGTGACAGTGGTAAGATAGAGAGCTTATGCCCTATTTAAAGGAAGCAGTGACTACACAGCCCAACTAATCACTGTCATGTAGGAATGTAGGCCCAGTATTGCTTAATGTGTCAATTTTCAAGAGAGCCAGAAATTTTCTGATTATGTAAAATGCCCTGTTTTTCTAATATTTGTCATCATTTCAACTTTTTCATCTTAAATACTGTACAGGCCAAACCATGTAACTCTAACCACCTTCCAGCTAGTTTGCCATCTCTGATAATAAAAATGAGCACCACTGAAGGAAAAGGCCTGTTCTAAATTGTTTATCATCCTATTTGGGGCACTTACAATAATCCCTGGTATATATGGATATTCAGTAAATATGTGTTACATAAATAAGTGGATTAAATTATAAATGTTTAACTGTGAAGAGGAAAAGTATTTCAAATGAGGTAGAATCAGGATGACTTTGGGCAAAATAGTGTCCTATTTTGGCCAATAGAACTGGAAATTAGGAAATATATTTTTGAGGGATATTTAGATGAATTTGTGGTGGTAAAAAGTATAAAAATCGGTTGAAAATAAATGGAGTTAGAAAAATGGAGGCAATGAATAACCTTTGCTCTTCTAAAAAGTAAGAAATTAGGCAGCAACTTGAGGAGTGCAAGATCAACCGAAGGTTTCTTTTCAGTCTTTTAAAACTGTTGTCCTTTATGAAAAATGTAAAAATTCACAGTCTGCTTAAATGATATTTAAATTTTAAAATAAATTAGATATTGTTACTGAAAATAAGGATATAATAATACTCAAAATGACTTTTCAAGCAGTATATATTTGCAATCCCTCCAGAGATGCTAATAGCCTCTCCCTGTTAAAACATCACTATATTATGAGAAGATTTAAGAATGTTCAGAGACCAACTGGAAGCAGCTTACAGGGAGAAAGAGATGACAGGAAACTGGAAAATAGGAGGAAAGTCCCAGAGGTGATGAGAAAAAAATAGGTCAAAAGCAAATTTGGAGGCATCATCCTGGAAAGAGGATGGATAGTCTACATAACAGAGTGTCCCTTCTTTATTCTTTTTTTCAAAATTTCAAGAAAAGCCAAGTACTTACATAACAAAAAAACTTAATAATTTATATATTTTGTTAAAATAAATTCTGAATTATTTTAGTAAGAGGCATGCAGGTACAAACTTTCATGAGCAGTTATTTTTATTCTGATTAATGAATCCTTTCATTGGGGATGTCTATGACACATGAGGAAGCTTTAGTCCATTAAATTTTAATGCCTGGAACTAAATACATTTCATGCTGAAGCTGTGCATAGTACGTTGTCCTAGAAGAAACCTAAATATCTTTGAGGGCTACAAATGGCTTTGATTACTTTTTGCCTTAACAAATAGGCTGTAACAATTGCTGTGCTGGGTAAGTTGGTTAACAAAAAATTGCTTAAAAACATTGTTGAAATATTTATTTATATATTTATATTTCCACTCCAAGAAACTCAGTCTTCTTTCCACCCAATTTCAGCTCTGCCTTGGAGCTTAATGCAACACTTTGGGGAAAATTAGAATATGAAGGTTGGAAAGCATATTAGAGGTATTTTAGTTTGCTAGGCTGACTAAACACAATATACCAGAAATGGGTTGTCTTTACAATGGGGATTTGTTAGTTTATAAGCTTACAGTTCTGACGCCATGAAAATGTCCAAATCAAGGCATTATCAGAGGCTATCTCCACAAAGACCGGCTGTGGCATTCCTGGACTCCTCTGTCAAATGGCAAGGCACATGTTGGTGTCTGCTGGTCTTTCCCTTCTCTTCCAGGATTCCTTGCTTTCACCTTCTGGCTTCAGTGGCTTTCTCTTGTGGGGGTTCCATTGATTTCAGCTTCTTGCTCTCATGGCTTTCTCTGTTTCTCTGAATTTCCTTCCCTTATAAAGGACTCCGTAAGAGGATTAAGAACCTCTTAATCCTCCCTGGGCCACACCTTACTGAAGTAACCTAATAAAAGGCCCTTAACTAAAGTAATCTAATCAAAAGGTCCTGCCTACAATAAGTCCACACCAACAGTAATGGATTAATTTTGAGAACAAAATCTTCTGGGGTCCATTCAGCTTCAAATTGTCACAAGAGGAAACAATTTAGCCCAACTCCAAAATTTTACAGAGGAAGAAATTGAGGTACATCATGATTAAAAATCTCTTGTTAGCAGTTCCTGGGGCAGATAGGATTATTATCCTCACAGAGTTAGGTCAATTTGGCAAGAATACATTTAATATGAATATAAACTTGTAATGGTAAGGATTTTGAGTTTATATCTTTCACACATACATTATGTCATTTGCTGTGCATTACAACTCTATAAGATAGATAGAGAGCTATTATATGCCAGCTTTTCAGGTGAGGAGCACATGGTGAGGATTTGAATAGGAAGGCCAATAATTGGTTGTAGAGGGACGGGTTAGAGTTGGTTATTTGATATATTAAAAACAGCATACAATCCAAATTTAAAAGATCTTAGTTCAATTCCCAGTTGGGCCAAATTTAAATTTACGTTAATGAAAATTATTTCATGATATGCCAGTTGGATTCTCTGAAAAGCAGACTCTGAAATGGATTTAGGAGTGCAAAAGATTTTCTGAGATGTGATTCCCATGAAAAGAAAAGGGAAGGAAGCAGGATTGGACAGGGGAAGCTGTCATATCACAATACAGACCTGAAATAGTTCCTGTCAGCCCAAGAGAGCTCCAGAGCAAAAGCTGCCCATATGATGAGTCCTACATTGGGTAGAAATGGATCCTGAAAGAGATAGCTGCAGATGCTGCCAGTTAAATACACTGTTGGCATACTCTTTGTAACAGGAGACCTCAGTGGTATGTGCCACAAATGGAGAAATGCTCATGATTTTATATCAGATGAAAAAGGGAGATCACCTAACTCTATATGTAGTATGAGCTCAATAGTATACATAATAATAGATAATAATAATAGTTATATGCCAAGCCTCTTGCTAAAAGCGTTCTGGCATTATTTGATGTAATCCTTGTAACAACCCTATGAGATTGAAAATATGACTATCCCCATTTAACAGAAAGAAAAAAACACAGCTCAAGAAGTGGAGAAACGTGTTCCAAGTGTAGTAGTTGAGTGACCATCAGAATGCAAGCATATACTGGATAGATCATCTGTACTCTATATAGTTTCATGAATGTATAGGGATAGGGAAAAGAATGGAAGAAAATAAACACATAAATTATTATAAAGGAACTATATGGCAGTACTGCAAATTATTTATTCCTTTTACATATTTTTAACAGTGAGATAAAAAATGTTCTGGTTACCTATTGAGACATAACAAACTATCCCAATCTTAGTGCTATAATGTAGCAATTATTTTATTATGCTTTTGGATTCTCAGGTCAGAAATTTGGATAAGAAACAGTGGGTGTGGCTTGATTCTGCTCTATAATATTTAGGGTCTCAGCTAAGCATGATTAGCGGGAGTGTTGAAGTGTTGGAATCCTGAGCTCAGGACTCCAAGAGCAAGTTTTCCAGCAAAAAGGAAAGCCAGATGGTCTTCTATGGCCTATTCTTAGAAGACACATAGTTCAATTCTGCCACATATATTGGTCACAAACTCACCCAAATTCAAGAGGAAGGGACATAAATCCCACAGCTTGATAGGAAAAGTATAAATGAATACTTGCCATTTCTAAAATTTCCACAGGGGATATATCATTTTCATAATCAGAAGTAGAGCTTTAGACATCAAAAAGTTCCAGTTAATTTTATTTTATTTTAATTTTTTTAATTTTTAATTTTTTTAAAGATACTTAGATTACATAAATGTTACACAAAAAATATAGGGATTTCCATATTCCCTACTTCCCACACCTCCCACAACCTCCAACATAAACATTCTTCATTAGTGTGGCACATTCATTGCAATTGAAAAACACATCCTTTGCCATTAAGCATGGACCATAGTTCACATTGTAGTCTACACTCTCTCCCACACAGTTCTGATGTTATGTAATGATATCAAATGGTCTATATCTGTTGTTGCAATGTCACTCAGGACGATTCCCAAGTCCTGAAAAAGCCCCCATATTACAATTGTTTTTCCCTTTCCCTGCCCCCAGAGCCTCCAGTGGCCACTGGCTCCACATCAATGTTGTAATTTCTTCCATTGCTAGAATCACAATAGGTCTATAGTAGAATACCAGTAAGTCCACTCTATTCCATAGCTCTGCCCCCAATCCCAAGGATTCTGGGATGGTGATGTCCACTCCACCTCCAAATGAGAGGGGGCTTATATCCCATGAGGAAGAGGATGGGACTATCCTGCCTGCAGCTGCAGACTCTCTCCATTCCCTGGGATGGCCGTTGTCCATTATCATCTCCCCACCAGTTGTCCTGGATGAGTCCAATGAACTAAAGAGTAGGTGTTGCAGCTCCACCGAGGTTCTGGGCCCAGCTGGCACATGGACAGACCAAAGACTTGAGTCTCTGGACGTACACCTACAACTCCAGCATGAAGCTTAGGTTTAAATAGAAGGGACAGATGAGCCATGTGCAGGGAAGACATAATTGAGTCCAGCTCTGTCAGTCTGAGGAGCACAAACTCCAAAGTAGGGCCCACTGGCAAGGCACCAAACTCTGGAGTTATCTGCCCTGACCACAGGACATTGGTGTTTCCAGAGCCTTCAGGAGCCCCACTATTTGGGGTGGCATCCACCTTGGAAGTCTATGAGATCCTGCTGAGATGTGCTTAAGTGTTACCTCTGGGATGACCTCCCGACTCACTTTGAAGTCTCTTAGCCATATAAACTCATTTGTCTTTATCTTTTCTCCCTTTTATTCAGGTCTTTTTCCAGTTGCATTGTTAGTTGGTGCTTGATAACAATCCCTCAGTGCCAGGGAGGCTCATTCCCGGGAGTCATGTCCCACACTGGGGGAAGGTAATGCATTCATATGCTGAGTTTGGCTTAGAGAGAGGCCACATTTGAGCAACAAGGAGACTCTCAGGAGGCAACCCTTAGGCACTCCATAACAATAGGCTAAGTTTCAATTTCAAGAGCAAAGACTCACAAGCCTAGACATCAATATCAAGGGCCCATCAGTGTATCATCCTCCTTCACCATTCACTACTCCTACACTTAGGGGACTATTGCTGCTTCCTTAGAGAATGTGGCAGAGCTCTCCAGTATGGGAATTCAGTATTCTCTCATTTATTGTGTGAGTCTCCACCCACTGTGACAATACCCCGTGAACATCAGAACATTTTTATATACCTTATATGAATGCTCAGGTGAACTTCCTCCCATGCATCCCCCATCCCCAGCACCCCACACCAAAAATCCTCCCCCATCCCATTGTAACCCTTCTGTGATCCAAAGCTTCTTCAAAGATGAAGCCATTACATTAGCTGAATACAATTAATAGGAAAATGAAACAACAATGATAAGTCTAAATACAAGAGATAAAATATATAAAATTTTAAAAAACTAAAAATAAAATTAAATTAAAAGATTGGGATATTTTAAAAAGTGAAAAATATTTTTAAAAAATAAAAAAAAAATTTTTTTTGACATTTTCCCCCTCATCACCGCAATATCTGGTGTCCTGTCTGTACCATGGCACCTTCCCCCACTCATTCCCCAGTGTCTCACTATTTTTCATTTTGTTTTCAAAGAAGTTTTAGGTCACAGCAAAGTCACACACAGAATACAGGAGACTCGCATATACCCAATATCCTACCCCCCATATTAATACCTTTTTATATGTGGATGGTACCTTTGTTATTACTGATATACAAATATTGAAACATAGCTACTAAACATGGTCAATGGTTGACATTATGGTTTACATTTTAGACCATACATGTATAAATTTTGATGATATTTACAATGTTCTGTGTCCATCATTGTAAGATCATGTAGAACACTTCCACTGCCCACTAAAAACCCCCTGTGTGATCTATTCTATTCCTCCCTCCCCCTCCTATCAGGGCCCACAGCGACCCCCTGGCTTCACTCCTTGGATGACAAGATTCCTAGGTACATGCAACAAGACTGAGGTCTTCACACACTAGTTTATCCTCCCCTATTAGGAACTGTCCATACTCTTGAGAGACTCCCACATGTCTATTTGTGAATAAATCGGTCCTCCCAAGGATGGGAGTCCAATTCCTTCCCAGTCATTATGTGGGTCTCCACCCACTGATACAACATATCATGACAGAATGATCACTCAAACCCTCCCCAGAAGCTTGCTCCAGGCACGCCCTATCCCGCTGCCCTGTCATCCAACGCCCTAAACCAGTAACCCTTCCTTGGCCTACTGCCATAAGAGCACTCCTAATTGTGTACTTTCAACCACATACCCACAAATCCACAGTGTTCACCCTGGTCCCCCTCCCAACCCTCCCCCCAGTACCCTGGACCCTCCAACCCACCCCTCCCAATCTACCCACTTGTCAATCCTACACCACCCAACCCAATAATATCACTACTCTCCTGTACTATCTCTTCAATACGCAGCTACACTCTTTCACTGTACCATAGATTACGTCCATATGGGTGATGGCTCACATCCTTCTCCTCTCTATTTCTTGTAACCTATCTTCCAGACAACAGCTCCCTGAGACTGTCCAGTTTCCTTAATTCATATCAGTGAGGTCATGTACTGTTCATCCTTTAATGCCTGGCTTGCTTCACTCAACATAAGGTCCTCAAGATTCATCCATGTTATCCCGTGTGTTAGCACATTATTCCTTCTTACAGCTGAGTAACATTCCATTGTATGTATGTACCATATTTTGTTTATCCATTCATCTGTTGATGGGCACCTGGGTTGATTCCAACTTTTGACAATAGTGAATAATGCCATTATGAACATTGGTGTGCATATATTGGTTCATGTCTTTCCTTTCAGTTCTTCTGGGAATTGAAATAACCAGCAGTGCTGGATCATATGGAAGTTCTAAAGTTAGTTTTTTAAGGAATCGCCAAAATGTCCTTCACAATAGCTGGACCATTTTACATTCCCACCAGCAGTGGATGAGGGTTCCTATTCCTCCACATCCTCTCCAACACTTATAGTCTGCTGTTTTTTTTAATAGTTGCCATTCTAATTGTTGTAAGATGGTATCTTATTGTAGTTTAGATTTGCATTTTCCTAATAGCTAGTGATGTTGAGCATCTTTTCATGTGCTTTTTAGCCATTTGTATTTTTTCTTTGGAGAAGTGTCTTTTCAGTCACTTGCCCATTTTTAAAATGGGTTGTTTGTCTTTTTATTTTTTAGATGTAGGATTTCTTTATATATGCAGGATATTGGGCTCCTATCAGATGTATGGTTGCCAAATATTTTCTCCCATTGGGTAGGCTGCCTTTTTACTTTATTGATAATGTCCTTTGAGGTGCAAAAGTTTTTAATTTTGAGGAGATCCCATTTATCTATTTTTTCTTTTGCTGCTCATGCTTTGGGTGTGAAGTTCATGAAACCATTTCCTATGACAAGGTCCTGTTGATGCATCCCTACATTATCTTCCAAGGTCTTTATGGTCTTGATTCTTATATTTAGATCTTTGATCCATATTGAGTTGATTTTTGTATAAGGTGTAAGATGGTTTCTCTCTCTTATTCTTTTGGATATGGATATCCATTTCTCCAAGCACCATTTATTGAAGAGGCCATTCTATCCCAGCTGAGTGGGCTTGATGGCCTTGTCAAGTATCAGATGACCGTATATGCAAGGATCTATATCGGAACTCTCAATTCAATTCCATTGGTCAGTATGTCTATCCTTGTGCCAATACCATGCAGTTTTGACCACTGTAGCTTTGTAGTATGTTTTAAAGTCGGGTAGTGTGATACATCCAATTTCATTTTTCTTTTTCAATATGTCCTTGGGGATTTGGAGCCTCTTAGCCTTCCAAATAAATTTCATAGGAAGTTTTTCCAATTCATTAAAAAATGCTGTGTTGATTATTATTAATTGCATTAAATCTGTAGATTAATTTGGGTAGGATAGACATCTTAATGATGTTTATTCTTCCTATCCATGAACAGGGAATATTCTTCCATTTATTTAAGTCTTCTTTGATTTCCTATATCAGTGTTGTGTAGTTTTCTGTATATAAGTCCTTTACATCTTTAGTTAAATTTATTCCTAGGTATTTGATTCTTTTAGTTACGATTGTAAATGGTATTTTTTTCTTGATTTGCTCCTCAGATTGCTCATTATTGGTGTACAGAAATGCTACTGATTTTTGAGCATTGATCTTATAGCCTGCGACTTTACTGAACACATTTATAAGTTCGAGAATCTTTGTTGTAGATTTCTCAGGGCATTCTATGTATAGGATCATGTCATCAGCAAATAGTGAAATTTTTACTTCTTCCTTTCCAATATGGATGCCTTTTATATCTTTTTCTTGCCTCAGTGCTCAAGCAAGTACTTCTAAGTAAATAGGAGTGGTGATAGTGGGCATCCTTGTCTTGTTCCCGATCTTAGAGTGAAAGATTTTAGGATTTCACCATTGAAAATGATGTTAGCTATGGGTTTTTCAAATATACCCTTTATCATGTTCAGAAAGTTTCCTTCTATTCCTATCTTTTGCAGTGTTTTTATCAGGAAAGGGTGCTGTATTTTGTTGAATGCTTTTACTGCATCTATAGAGATGATCATGTGATTTTTTTCTTTCAATCTATTTATGGGGTGTATTGCACTGATTGATTTTCTTATGTTGAACCATCCTTGCACACCTGGGATGAAACCCACTTTGTCATGGTGTATAATTTGTTTGATATGTTGTTGAATGCAATTATCAGGTATTTTCTTGAGGATTTTAGCATCTAGGTTCATTAGAGAGATTGGTCAGTAATTTTCCTTTCTTGTGGCATCTTTGTTTGGCTTTGGTATTAGGGTAATGTTGGCATCATAGAATGAGTTAGGTAATGTTCCTTCTACTTCTATTTTTTGGAAGAGCTTAAGCAGGATTGGTGTTAGTTCTTTCCAGAATGTTTGGTAGAATTCACCTGTGAAACCATCTGGTCCTGGGCTCTTCTTAGTTGGGAGGTTTTTGATGACTGAGTCTATCTCTTTAATTGTAATTGGATTGCTGAGTTCATCAATTTCTTCTTTCATCAATGTAGGCTGCTTGTGAGTTTCTAGGAATTTGTCCATTTCCTCTAAAATATCATTCTTGTTGGCATATAATTTTTCAAAGTACCCTCTTATGATACTCTTTATTTCTGTGCGGTCAGTGGTGATATCCCCTTCCTCACTTCTTATTTTGTGTATTTGCATCTGTTCTCTCTTTTTCTTTGTTAGTCTGGCTAACGGTTTGTCAATTTTATTGATCTTCTTGAAGAACCAGCTTTTGGTTTTGTTTATTTTTTCAGTGCTTTTTTATTTTCTGTTTCATTTATTTCTGCTCTAATCTTTGTTATTTCCTTCTTTCTACTTCCTTTGGGGCTAGATTGTTGTTGTTTGTCCAGTTCCTCCAGGTGTGCAGTTAGGTCTTCAATTTTAGCTCTATCTTCTTTTTTGATATATACATTTATGGCTATGAACTTCCCTCTCAATACAGCCTTTGCTGCATCCCATATGTTTTGATATATTGTGTTGTTGTTTTCATTCATTTCAAAATAGTTACTGATTTCTTTTGAGCTTTCCTCCTTGACCCACTGTTTGTCTAAGAGTGTGTTGTTTAACTTCCATATCTTGGTACCTAATCTGGTTCTTTGGCCCTTACTGATTTCCAATTTCATTCCATTGTGGCCAGAGAAATTACTTTGCATAATTTAAATCTTTCTGAATTCATTGAGGGTTGTTCTGTGGCCTAACATTTGGTCTATCTTGGAGTATGATCCATGTACACTCAAGGAGAATGTATATCCTACTGTATTTGGGTGTAGTATACTGTATATGTCTATTAGGTCCAGATCCTCTAATGAATTATTCAGAGTCTTTGTTTCTTTATGGATTCTCTGTTGAGATGTTCTGCCTAATGATGATAATGGTTTATTAAAGTCCCCCACTATAATTGTGGAAGCTTCTATTTCTCCACTTAGTTTTTCCAGTGTTTGCCTCATGTATTTTGAGACACCCTGATTAGGTGCATAAATGTTTATGATTGTTCTCTCTTCTTGAAAAATTACCCCTTTTACTAATATATAGTGTCCACCTTTGTCTCTTACAATAGTTTTGCATTTAAAGTCTATTTTGTCTGATATTAGTATAGCTACTCCTGCCATATTTTGGTTATTGTTTGCTTATAAAATTGTTTTCCAGCCATTCACTTTCAGAGTCCTTGAATCCCTGGGTCTCAGGTGGGTTTCTTGTAGACAACATATAGATGGGTCAAACTTCCTTATCCATTCTGCCAATCTGTGTCTCTTGACTGTTGAATTTAATCCATTAACATTCAGTGTTATTACTTTCAAGGAATTTCTTACATCAGCCATATTTTCTTTGAGTTTATGTATGTCATATGTTGTTTTTCTTTCTCTTTTTGTCTTTTTAGCTGTTCTTACAGTCTCCTCCAACTCTCTCTCTCCTGTTTTTTTCCTTTCACCCTGCAGAACTTCCTTTAGTATTTCTTGAAGGACAGGTTTCTTATCAGCATACTCTCTTAATTTTTGTTTATCTCTGACTATTTTGAACTCTCCATCATTTTTTAATGCCAGCTTTGCTGGATAGAGAATTTTTGGCTGGAAGTTTTTCTGTTTTAGTATCTTGATTATGTCATACCACTGCCTTCTTTTTTCCATGGTTTCAGATGAGAAATCAGCACTTAATCTTATTGAACTTCCCTTGTATGTGATGGTTCTCTTTGCTCTTGCTGCCTTGAGTATTTTCTCTTTGTCTTGAGCATTGAATATTTTGACAAGAATGTGTCTTGGAGTAAGCCTGTTGGGATTTATACTGTTTGGGGTATGCTGTGCTTCCTGGACATGGACGTACATCTTCTTCAATAGGATTGGGAAGTTTTCAGCCATTATTTCCTTCAACCCTCCTTCTGTTCCCTTTCCATTCTCTTCTCTCTCTGTGATGCCTGTAGTGCATGTGTTTGTGCATTTTCTGTTGTCGTTTAAATCCCTAAGTCCCTGCTGGATTTTTTCTATCTTTTTATCTATCTGTTCTACTATCTGTTTGATTTCAGATGTACTGTCTTCCACATCACTAATTCTTTCTTCTGCCTGTTCAAATCTGCTGTTATGTGATTCCAGTGTCTTTTTTTGATTTCTTGGATTGTGCCATTCATCACTATCATATCTGTTACCTTTTTATGTAGGTTTACAATTTCTTCAGTATGTTCTCCCAGTGTCTTAGTATCCTTAATCTCTTCCTTTACTTCATTAAGTTGGTCCATGATATTTGTTTGGACAGCACTGATTAATTGTTTGATGTTCTGTAGTCTCTTCCTGGTTTTTAGTTTGTTCATTGGACTGGTCCATGTCTTCCTGTTTCTTACCTTAGTATGGTTTATAATTTTTTCTTGTCCTCTGGCCATCTTTTTATCTTGATGGATTTATTCAGTTATTAGCTTCTCTCTCTGCTCTAAAGTTTTATTTAGCTGCTGGTTTTGTGTGTGTTAAGTTTTCTCTTTGACACTTTGTTCTTCTTGTTCTATTTCCTTGCTGTTTTCTATGTTCCCTCAAAGGGAAAAGATTAGGACCAGAGAAAGCGAAAGAGTTTGTAAGAAAAGTAAAAGGATAATAATAATAATAAAAGTTAGAAGAAGGTCCACATAAGACTTAATAAAATGAATATTTAACTCATGTAAGCAGTGTAGACTAATAGGAATAAAAAAGTGGAGTATCTACAATGAAATGGGAAACTGAATAGAGAAAAATATATAGAATGATTTAAATGGCCAGAATGATGAGGAGAAAGAGAAAAGAAAGGACAGTAAGAAAAAAGTTAATAATAATAAAAAAAGAGAACAGAATAGACAAGATAGAAATCGAAACCAGAAAATTGACGACTAAATAAAGGTGGAATGTAAGAACCACAACAGAAAGCAGAAGATAGAAAGATGAAGGAAGGAAAAGAGATAGTATTGGTAGACAAAATCAGTATACACAGAAAATGGGAACTCACGGAAGAAGAAGCACAGCAAAGAAGAAACTAGCTAGCAGCACCTAATTTTAAAAACAAGGGTGGGGAGGAAAGAGGAAAGAAAAACAAGAAACAAACACACAAACACACAAGCAAGCAGTCAAACAAAGCTAAGGAAGAACAGAGTTCCTTCTTGGGCCCTTGTGGAGCTTCTCAGGCTGCCTGTGTTCATCAGTCAATAACCCTGCAGGCTTCTCTCTGCAGGTTTGAGGTGGGTTTTAGTGAGTAAACGAAGTTTGTTTTTTAAGTAACCTTTTTTTTTTTTTTGAAAAATAAGGGACCCAAAAGAAGCTAGTACAAAAATAATGTCTATGTTTTAACTGTCCTAAAGTATCAGTGGGATGTTAGATATCCCAGTGGATCACTACTCTTAGAGGAGCTGAGAATTGAACTAGGGACCTCATATATTCAAAGCAGAAACTCTTCCACTGAGCTACCTTTTTAATTGGGTCAATTGGCTCTTCAGAAAGCTATTCAGTCACTTTCCCCCAGGTAGGTTTTCGCTCTTAGGGCTGCAGGTTTCAGCAGGCTGTGTGAGCAGATTCCCCCTCCCCTCTCCTGGCCAGGTTGAGTGCCCTTTTGAAATTCAAATAGGACCCTGATGACTGAGATCACAGCATAAAAATGATTCTCAACCGTCTTCTAGACCACCCCCTCTTCCCAGGGGACCCTAAATAGGCTCTTGGAAACTTATTAAGTGCTTCCCACTGCCTAACTCCCTCAGGGGAGTTGAAATTCTAATAGTCCTCAGCGCACAACAATTAAATTGGCTGACTCCGCCCTCTCACAGACCAAGCCTCTGTATCCCAGGGTGTTAGGTAAATCAGGCTTCCTCAGCAGGTTCTCCCTTCCCCTCAGCCTGGTGCCATCTCGAGCCAGCTGGTGTGCTCCCCAGAGCTCAAACAGGATCCAGGCAACCAAACTCACAGAAAAGAAACCCTTCCCTGCCCCTTGCCAGAACCCTCCCGCTCTTGGAGAATGCTCCCTTTTGCTGGGTAGCTGGTGGGAGTCAGGGCTCACCCTGGCCCCCTGCCCTGAGGGTGGGACTTAGCCATCTGTGATTTCCAGGCACGGGGCTAAAAACTCACGGTTTTATCTTGAGCAATCTATCTCCCTGTCCAGCTCCCTCCAGATCAATGCCCCAAAGGCTCCCACTCCATGGGCTCCCAGAACAGCTTACTTGGGCAGGATTCTGTCCCCAGTCAGTCGTCTTTTGCGAGAGAGATGGTGAGTGTCCACTTAAACTGCCGCCGTCTTGCCTATCCCCCTAATTTTTTATTCTTTTATAGAATTGGCAACAAACCTTGTTAAAAAATGTTTCTTTAGTTAAGGTATTGCTGTAGTAGAGGCTTTATCCATAGTACAATCACAGAACCAACCATAAGCAGGATCTTAGATGCTGTGTTAGTTTCATGGGTAGTATAAATTTAGAGTTGCTACTAATACAAAAAGTTTCCACCCATTTACTAAAATTTTTGGAGGACTGTTTTACCCCAAATTCTACTTTTTCAAAGCTATAGCTGGACTCTTCCTTTGTCCAAGTCTCACTCTTCCACAAATAGATTTTCTTTTGTTTAAAAATAATAAATACATATGAATATATGAATGCATTACAAAGGGCTTATCTATCCCAAACTTTAGAATGCTTTTATGTATCCCATTAAATAATATAAATTTGGCTAGGGAGTGCATAAAGGAAAACCTGCAAGTCCCCAGAAAACTACTCCTTATGTAAGACCTAAAACAAATTGCCACTAGTAACATTACATGTCAAGAAGTACACAATAAATGAGATAAGCTTTATAATATTCAAAATTTGCCTAAGGTTTATATTTCATATGAAAGTCCTTTCCAAAAGGTGAGTGTATCATATTGCTAAATTTCAAAATTATATTAGGACAAACTTTTCCTGGAGAGTAGCGGAGGAAAAAAAAATAGGCTTGTAAATAAAATACAATTTATATAGAATGAGCAACAAAATACCTCATTTCAAGTTGTTCCTTGAGATTGAAATCAAGAAATGATCTTGTCTTGGTTGAAACTGGGTCTAGATATGCAAAACTTATGAGTATCTTTGGTTCAAGTAAAACTAGTGTCTGTATATTACTCAGTGAATTTGAGAAGTTTCTATGATTATTCTCTTAATGAAATCATAAAGGAATGAATGCTATTTCAATAAAAAAATTATTCATTCAAGCATTTCAGTTAAGGACACTATGCCAGATGTTGAATATCTGCACAAAAGGTGCTCAGTGTCTGTTGAATTGAAGATAATAAATGCTATGCTTGAGGTACAGCAAAAGCACTATGGAAGATCAGAAGTTAAGCAAGGAGTTAGGAGTCAGACCTCAGTTCGTACCTAGCTCCAACAAATTATTTGAGGTTTGACAAGTATTTAAAATTCTTTGCACCTGAGTGTCTTCAGTTATGAAATAGGGATGATAATATTTTTTTCATACATATGTAGTTAAGCTTAAATGAGATAGTATAGTAAAACATTCTGCATGATATCCGGCCCATAGTAAGCAATTTGTAATTAGCGATTGTTTTGCTTTTATTCTGTTGAGCATAGCCTTGTAGGATAGAAGTTCTATTTTGGTAACAGTAAAAAAAAAAAAGTATTTAGATCAACCAAATGTCAAACTTGAGAAATCAAATCAAGGTATGACGGAGTAATATTCTAATTTTTTGACCTTGTCATTTGACTATTCTGAAGGAATCAATGTACTTTATCTCAAATTCCATCAATTGTGAATAAACAAGGAGAAAATATAAAGACATTTCAGCAAAGGATGGATGTATGTTTACTAGAATCTGCCTGATAGATAAATATTTCATATGCTCAATGATTTACATATAATTTATTTTAATTTAGCCTGGTGCAGTGTTTGTCATATGGTAGACATTCATTAATAAATATTTGTTAAATGAAAGAATATCCATCTTTCTACTGATTGGTTAGCATTATTTATATATTAAAAATGTAAACCATTTGTCAGTTTTATAGGTTTTGAATATTATACAATTTGTCATTGATCTTTAATATCATGTATATTCTTTAACACTTTCATTGGCACAAATCTATTATATTTTCCCTTCTATTTTTCAAATGAGTGTATACTTTCACACTTTCCCTGCATTTAAATTCCAATTTATCTGCAGGGGGAGAAAGTGTTTTAAGTTGCTACCTTTCCTACTTATCTCAGAAACTGCTCATGTCTTTAGCCCTTACCACTTAAAATTAAAGTTTATTAGTGCAGTTGCAGTTAACTCCTGTGTATTGTTTTCATTGGAGGAAGACTTCTAAGTCCCCAGCTGCCCATCCACAGATGAACTGGTAGAGATTCCCTAATTTTCAGTACTGACACAGAGTTTTCCTTTATTTTATTTCTTTGTTTGTTTCAATGGGAACAGAGGAAGTGAAATTGTGGAGAGGAGATACAGGGGAAAGAGAAAGAGGAGCTAGGTGATGAGCTCAAATCACTATCCTATTTTGAAATTTCCATTGAAGGCTATACTGAGCCCCAGACTCCAAGGTCCAATAATAATGAGTTTTATTGAGTATTGTTGTGCCAGGAGGTACTTTTCCAAGTGCTTTATATGTATTATCACAACCATTCTAAGGTGCATACAGCTCTCATCTCCTTTTTTAATAACCAAGTAAGTTAGCAAAGAGAGCCTACATAACTTACCCCAGTATACACAGACATTGGCCAAACTGGGTTTCTTCCTAGGCTCCAGGGCCCACAATCTTAACTCTACGTTATAATAATTCCAAACTTAACATGTGAAAAATGAAACATTTTATTTCTACCTCAAAAGCTGTTTTTTCCCATCTCTGTATCATGCCATTTCCTGTTTTCTTTTGCACTTAGAAAAAATTCCAAATCACAGTCTAAAAGGCCTGACATGGTCAAACTTCTCTGAACTCATCTTGAATACCATTTTTCCCTTAGCTCTCTACTCAAGACTGGCCCTGTTTCTGGTCTTCAAACCTGCCCAGCTCATTTCCACCTTAGGGTTTTTGTACTGGCTTCTTCTTGTCCAGGAATCCTCTTCTTAGAAAACTTTGGATTGCTCCTCTTTTTTGGCAATTACCATTTATATCAGAGATCACCTCCTCAGCAAAGCCTTCCCTGGCTACCCAATTTAAAACAGTTACCTAGTTTTTTGCCTGTTTTGTCCCATAGCCTTGATATTTTATGCTACTGTAAAATATTTTATTTATTTTTGTCTTTCTCCTCATGTATATACAGTAAATACAAGCTCCATGAGAGCAGAGATTTTATTTTCTTCTTCACTGCAGTGTTCCCACTGCTCAGAACAGTGCTTGATGAACCTAAATGCTCAATAAAAATTTGTTGAGTATATAAAAGGTTTATTAAAAAGGAAAATGTCATGATCAAGTCTAAGTGTAAGAAAATATACCTGGCAGAAGAGTGGAGGATGAAATGCAATGAGAAAATGTTGAATCAAAGAGAATAATTAGGAGGCTATATAATATGGAGGGTGTTGGTAGACATAAAGAGAAGAACTGTGTTAAGTATTTGAGAGTTAAAATGAGCAAAACTCAGCAACAGATTGCGTTGAAGGAACTCTTGGCCATTTAGTATAAGAAAGTACTATTAAAATAAATGAGGTACAAGATCCAGGGTTCAATCCCCGGTACCTCCTGAAAAAAAATGAGTAACATTTAGAAGATGATCAGTCAGACTAGACAAATTATGAATTTGTATTTACAAGAGCAATTTTGAATTTTGAATATGAGATGCCATTGGAAGAATGGTAGAATATGTGTCACAGATTTAGTAAAGAAGTTGGAACTAAATATAAAGGTGAAGTTATGAGGTTCTGTAAGACTTTCCAAAAGCACCATTTAGAATGAGAAAGTGGCTTAGTGCTTCTGGTAGGTTGAATTATGTACCCCAGAAGAAAACATGTTCTTAAACTTAATCCCATTGTATATAACAGCTTTCTGAAGATCTTATTTTCAGTTAAAATGTGGCCTACTGAATCAGGTTGGGTTTTAATCCTATTACTGGAAGGTTTATAAAAGAGGAAACCAAAGGGAGAAACTGGAAGCAGGAAGTCGATGGAACTCAGAAGAAAAAGGAGAGAGCATTGCCATGTGATGGGAAGGCCAGTGAACTCAAAGATTGTCGGCCAGCTAGAATCTAACAACCCCAGTAGTAAGCAAGCTTTCTAGCCCCTGAAACTGTGAGCCAATAAATTCTGTCATTTAAGCCAAAACTTATTGTGTGGTGTTTGTGATAGCAGCATAACAAAACTAAGTTTTTGGTACCAGGAAGTGGGTTGTTGCTATTACAAATACCTAAAACTGTGTAAATGGCTTTGGAATTGGATAAATGGGTAGAGGCTCGAAGAATTGTAAGGCACTTGATAAAAAAAGCCTAGATTTCCTGGAAGAGATTGTTGGAAGAAAGTATGTTAAAAGAACTTCTAGAGAAAAGGGAGAGCTTCCAGGAAGATGGCGGACTAGTAAGACACGGGAATCTCTTCTCCAGAAAAATAGCTAGAGGACAGGCTGAAACAGCCCCGAAAAAGATCTTCTAGGGTTTAGGACAGCAGGTGAAGTCTGCACACCACCCACAGAAGAGAGAGACAAAAGAGGGAAATTGCGACCACAGAATCGTGAGTTGGAACCAGCAGTGGCTGCTGCTGCCGGCATCCTCCCCCACACTCTTTAGAATTCTCGAGCCTCTGGGCCTGCGACTACAGACAAAGTGTGCTCCGGGGATCTACCACTCCCAGAAAGGGAAGAGAGAGGGACACAGCCTTAGGCAGACTCAGGTTCTGACCCGTGAATTTGGGCTGTGGAGCCCCACAGATCCTTCTGCACAGTAGTTTGCCCTGGGAGCCTAGGAAGGACTGGAGAAATCCGACCCTCGCAAAGCTCCCTCTCTTCTAACCTGGACTAATTGTTGAGGACTC
The DNA here is from genome assembly GCA_026826555.1 of Tolypeutes matacus. Lineage (NCBI taxonomy): Eukaryota > Metazoa > Chordata > Mammalia > Cingulata > Chlamyphoridae > Tolypeutes > Tolypeutes matacus. The sequence continues at coordinate 498,390 of JAKSZT010053882.1, forward strand.
TACAGAAGAGGGGAGAGAGAGCCTGGGTCTGACCCTGCTTATGACTCAGAGGTTTGATCTGCCCTGTCCCGAGAGCCCTTCCAGGCTGGGTGGGGCTGCACTATTGTTTGCCTTGGAACCTGCAAGAGGCTAAAGATATACAAACCTCCAATCTCCTCCTCTACTAACAGGAACTGATTGTTGAGGATTCAGAGGGGAGTGGAAATATTTCCTAGCTGGGAAAAGGGAGGGGACTACCAGAGAAGACTGGAGAATGGTCTCAGAAAGTTTGAATTACAAGGCTCTTAGCCCCCAGACAGGAAGCTCTATCACATTGATCTGGTCTGTGTCACAACAAATACACTCTGACCAGGCATTGAATTGAGAGCTGCCAACAAGCACCATCTCCTGGTAGACCAAGGAAGTGCACATAAGAAAATTAAAAATAAATAGGAGAGGCTTTTCTTGCCCTCTATAGCCTCCCTGCCCAAGGCCCTAGGAAACAACTCTACAACCAATTACTGGGTCCAGTGCCCAGTTTTGAGCAACCAGCAGGACAATCCTAACAATCAAAGTTGAGCCAAAAATCAAAGAATTGTGGTAACTCACAGCCTCCTGCCACTAAAACCCTATAAAAGAGAAAGAGATAGAGCATCTAAGTAAAATACAACCTAACCAGATGCGTAAACACCAGCAAAAAATTACGAGCCATACTAAGAAAATAGAAGACATGGCCCAAGAAAAGGAATACATCAAAGTCCCAGAAGAGATGCAGAATTTGAGAGAACTAATCAGTGAGATGAGCACAAAATTCCAAAATCAAATTAATGAGATGAAAGACAATATAAATATAGTTAAAGAGATAAATGACAACAAGAAGACATTGAGCGAACGCAAAGAAGAATTTAAAATCCTGAACAGAGAAGTAACAGAGTTCATGGGAATGAAAGACACAATAGGTGAAGTCAAAAAGACATTTGAGGCATACAACAGCAGACTCGAAATGATAGAAGAAAGAATAAGTGATACTGAAGACAGAGCAGCTAAAATTGAAGAGAGAAAAGAATGGAAAAAATTGAGCAGGGGCTCAGAGAGTTGAATGACAACACAAAACACAACAATATACATGTCATGGGAGTTCCAAAAGGGGAAGAGAAAGCAAAGGGAGCAGAAAGAGTATTTGAGGAAATAATAGCTGAAAATTTCCCAACTCTCTCAAAAGAAATGAACTTACATGTCCAAGAAGCACACCACACCCCAATGAGAATAAATCCAAATAGACCGACGCAGACACATACTATTCAGAATGTCAAATGTAAAAGATAAAGTGAAAATTCTCAGAGCAGCAAGAGAGAAGCAAACAATCACGTACAAAGGACGTTGGTAAGACTTAGTGCAGATTTCTCTTTAGAAACCATGGAGGCAAGAAGACAGTGGTATGATACAATTAGGAAACTGAAAGAGAAAAACTGCCAGCCGAGAATTCATTATCCAGCAAAACTGTCCTTCAAATATGAAGGTGGGTATAAAGTATTCACAAAGAAACAGAAACTGATAGAGTTTGCAAAAAAGAATCCAAATTTGCAGGAAATATTAAAGGAAGCCTCAGAATCTGAAAGAAAAAGACAGGAGAGAGAGGCTTGGAGGAGAGTATAGAAGAAAGAAAAGCAGAAAGGATAACCAAAAGAGTAAAAAGAGAGACAAAAACAAGATGACATATGAAAACCAAAGGATAAAATTGAAGAAATAAATAGTGCATTTTCAATAATATCATTGAATGTGAATGGATTAAATTCCCCAATCAAAAGATACAGGCTGACAGAATGGATAAAAAAACATGAGCCATCCATTTGCTGCTTACTAGAAACTCACCTCAGACCCAGGGATACAAACTGGCTGAAAGTAAAAGGTTGGAGAAAGATACTCCACGTGAATAATAAACAGAAAAGAACAGGGGTAGCTGTACTAATATTAGACAAAACCAACTTTAAATGCAAAAAAGTTATAAGAGATACAGAAGGCCATTATATATTAATAAAAGGGACGATCCTCCAGGAAGATATAACAGTCATAAATATCTACGCACCTAACCAGGGTGCCCCAAAATATATGAGACAAACTCTGGCAAAACTGAAGGGAGAAATAGACATTTCTACAATAATCATTGGAGACTTCAACACCCTTCTCACATCATTAGATAGAACAACTAGACAGAAGATCAACAAGGAAACAGAGAACTTGAACAATATGATAAACAAGTTAGACCTAACAGACATATACAGAACAATGCATCCAAACTCAGCGGGTTATACATTATTCTCAAGTGCCCACAGATCTTTCTCCAGGATAGACCACATGTTAGGTCACAATACAGCTCTCAATAAATATAAAAAGATTGAAATTATACAAAGCACCTTCTCAGATCATAATGTAATGAAACTAGAAATCAATAATAGACAGGAAAAAAGTAAATTTGCAAATGTGTGGAGCCTGAACAACACACTCCTAAATATTCAGTGGGTCAAAGAAGAAATTGCAAGTGAAATCAGTAAATATGTTGAGACAAATGAAAATGAGAACACACCATATCAAAACTTATGGGATACAGCGAAGGCAGGTCTAGAGAGGGAAATTTATAGCCCTAAATGCCCATATTAAAAAACAAGAAAGAGCTAAACTCAAAGATTTAATTGAACAACTAGAGAAACTAGAAAAAGAACAGCAAACCAATCCCAAAGCAAGCAGAAGGAAAGAAATAATAAAGATTAGAGCAGAAATAAATGAAAATGAGAATAGAAAAACAATAGAGAAAATCAACAAAACCAAAAGCTGGTTCTTTGAGAAGATCAATAAAATTGACTCACTAGACTAACAGAAAAAAAGAGAGAAGATGCAAATAAATACAATCAGAAATGAAAGGGGGGGAATTACAAATGACCTCAGAGATATAAAAAGAATCATAAGAGGATATTATGAGAAACTATATGCCAACGAACTAGACAACCTAGATGAAATGGACAAATTTCTAGAAATGGACAACCAACCTTAACTGACAGTACAAGAAATACAAGAACTTAACAAACCAATCACAATTAAGGAGATTGAATCCATCATCAAAAATCTCCCAGCAAAGAATATTCCAGGACCAGATGGCTTCACAGGTGAATTCTATGAAGCATTTCAGAAAGAGTAAACACCAATCCTGTTTAAACTCTTCCAAAAAATTGAAGAGAAGGGAAAATTACCCAACACATTTTATGAAGCCAACATCACCCTAATACCAAAGCCAGATAAAGATTCTACAAGAAAAGAAAATTACAACCAATCTCTCTAATGAACATAGATGCAAAATTCTCAACAAAATACTTGCAAATAGAATCCAACAGCATATCAAAAGACTTATACATCACGACTAAGTGGGATTTATTTCTGGTATGCAAGGCTGGTTCAACATAAGAAAATCAATCAATGTAATACACCACGTTAACAAATTGAAGGAAAAAAAACACATGATCATCTCAATAGATGCAGAAAATGCATTCGACAAAATCCAACATCCTTTTTTCATAAAAATACTTCAAAAGATAGGAATAAAAGGAAAATTCCTCAATATGAAAAAAGGCATATATGAAAAACCCACCGCCAACATCATACTCAATGGGGAAAGGTTGAAAGCTTTCTCTCTAAGATCAGGAACAAGACAAGGATGCCCACTGTCACCATTGTTATTCAACATTGTACTAGAAGTTCTAGCTAGGGCAATTAGACAAGACAAAAAAATTAAAGGCGTCCAAATAGGAAAAGAAGAAGTAAAACTCTCACTGTTTGTGGATGACATGATCCCGTATTTAGAAAATCCTGAAGTATCCACAACAAAGCTACTTGAACTAATAAATGAGTTCAGCAAAGTGGCAGGATACAAGATCAACACTCAAAAATCAGTAATGGTTTTGTACACTAGTACTAAACAACCTGAGGAGGAAAATTCCATTTTCAATAGCAACAGAAAGACTCAGATACCTAGGAGTTAATTTAACTAAAGAAGTACAGGACCTATAATGCAGAAAACTAAAAACAAAGCTAAAAGACATTCCATGTTCATGGATTAGAAATATAAGTATTGTGAAGATGCCAATCTTGCCCAAACTGATTTATAGATTCAATGCAATACCAATCAAAATCCCAACAGCTTACTTTACAGAATTAGAGAAGGCAATTACCAAGTTCATCTGGAAGGGTAAGTGCACCCGAGTAGCCAAAAGCATTCTAAAAAAGAAGAGCAATATGGGAGGAATTTCACTGCCTGACCTTGAAACATATTACAAAGCTTCATTGGTCAAAACAGCATGGTGCTGGCATAAAGATAGACACATCAATCAGTGGAATAGAATTGAGAACCCAGAAATATATCCTTACCTATACAGTCAACTGGTTTTTGACAAACCTACCACGCCCACGCTAATGGGAAAAAACAGTCTCTTCAACAAATGGTGTTGGGAGAACTGGATATCTATAACCAAAAGAATGAAAGAGGACCCCTAGATCACCCCCTATACAAGAATCAACTCAAAATGGATCAAAGATCTAAATATAAAAGCCAGGACCATAAAACTACTAGAAGAAAATGTAGGGAAACGCCTTCAAGACCTTGTAGTAGGTGGTGGTTTCCTGGACCTTACACCCAAAGCACGTGCAACAAAAGAAAAAATAGATAAATGGGTCCTCCTCAAAATTAAACACTTTTGCACCTCACAGGACTTTGTCAGAAGGGTGAAAAGGCAGCCAACTCAATGGGAAAAAAATATTTGGAAATCACATATCTGATAAGGGTTTAATATCCAGGATATATAAAGAAATGTTACAACTCAACAATAAAAAGACAAATGACCCAATTAAAAAATGGGCCAAAGACTTGAATAGACATTTCTCCAAAGAAGAAATACAAATGGCAAAAGAACACATGCAAAAATGCTCAACATCACTCATGATTAGGGAAATGCAAATCAAAACTACAACGAGTTTAGCATCTGACCCCGTCAATGGCACAGTCAATGGTCTTCAGGCAAGGATCACCTGCAGCCAGCCCCAGAATGCCACCCTCTTCTGGGAGAAAACATCACCTTGTTGACACCTTGAATTTGGACTTCTCCTAGCCTCAAAGCCATGAGTCAATAAATTCCCATTGTTTAAGCAAAAAAAAAAAAAAAAAAAAAAAACGAAAAACAAAACTACAATGAGATATCATTTCACACCTATCAGAATGGCCACTATTAAAAAGACAGAAAACTACAAGTGTTGGAGAGGATGTGGAGAGATAGGAACATTTCTTCACTGTTGGTGGGAATGCAGAATGGTACAGCCACTATGGAGGACTGTTTGGCAGTTCCTAAAGAAGTTGAATATAGACTTGCCACATGACCCTGCAATACCAATACTGGGTAAAACCCAAAAGAACTGAGAGCGGTGACATGAACAGACATCTGCACACCGATGTTCATAGCAACATTATTCACCATTGCCAAAAGTTGGAAACAACCCAGGTGTCCATCAACAGAAGACTGAATAAACAAACTGTGGTCTATTCACACGATGGAATATTATGCAGCTCTAAGAAGAAATGAAGTCGTAAAGCATATGGCAACATGGATGAACCTGGAGGACATTATGTTGAGTGAAGCAAGCCAGACACAAAAGGCCAAATACTGTATGAATGCGTTACTACGATCCAAATATATTGTGTAACATATTGTTGATTCAAAAAAAAAAATTTATATGTATCCATTACATTTAATTGAGAAATGTATATATTTATTCATCTGTGTTTACTTTTTAATTTTTAATTGTTTATATTTTCAATTATTAAATGTACAAAATACAGTTTAAAAAAAAGCCATTGATTATATACTTTGGATCGATCATATGGTATGTGAATATATCTCAATAAAACTGCTTAATAAATAAATATTTGTGCAAGAATAGCCGGTAATAGCAGATATGTACAGCAGGGGAAACAGAGCAATTGAGAGGTTAAGAATTTTCTTTTTGTTTGTTTGTCTGTGTTTTGTTTATTATTATTATTATTGAAATAATGAAAATGCTGTAATAATGATTGAAGTGATGAATGCACAACTATGTATTTATACCAAATACTATTGATTGAACACTTTGGGTGAATTGTATGCTTTATTAATATGTATCAATAAACTTGGTTTGTTTTTAAAAACAAAAACAAAAAAAAGAAATTCTAGTGAGGCATTATAAAAAAATGATGAATGTGTTATTGAAAGCCAGAGGAAAGGCAGTCCTTGTTATAAAATAGCAGAGAACCTGATGAAATTCTGTTCTGATGTCGTATGGAAGGTAGACCTTGTAAGCAATGAACTTGGATATTTAGGTGGAGATTTCCAATCTAAATGTGGAAGGTGCAGCCTAATTCTCCTTGAAGCTTATAGAAAAATGTGAGAGGAAAGGCATAAGCTTAAAACTGAATTGTTAGGCACATAAAAACCAACATTTGATGATTTTGAAAACTCTCCACCTATTCAGATTGCATACTCTGACACAAAGGCCAGAAGTAGCTCAATCAGGCACCTTCCTGAGTTTCTGGGAAGTGAGTTCCCAGAGAACAAGATCCTTGTGAGAATTTAATTGAATAACCCTTTACTAAAGAGATTGTGGCTGAACATGGATCCAGCCATTTCAATGTTCTTTTGTCTGATGGTTTGAACCACCTTTAACTGCATACGAAGCTGAAAAAGTTTTGCTAAGTTTGTATGAACAGAAGCACTGCCATCCTGGACTGAAAGGGACAGAAAAGGGATATATTAAAGGAAAAATTACTTCAAAAGCATGGAATAAAGACTGAAATGAGGCCTGGACTGTAAAGATCTCTTTGGGCCAAGTGAGGGGGCCCATCCACGTGTGTGGAAAGCATAGGTCTGCCTCTGTGCTTTGAAGGAACAGGCATATGACTAGGTGCTTGGAGTGGGTTGAGCTCCCACCCAGGAGAATCAAGATGCCACCCTAAAGCTCAGAAAGAGTAGGGTCTATGTCCAGGTATTCAAGGAGAGTTCAGCTGCCACCTGAATGCTTAAAGAGGGTGAAAACTACAACACAGATTTTGGACAGAGCTGGGCAGTCAATGCAGTGCTCAGATAGGGTAGGACCTAAGTCCCAGAATTCAGGGAGAACATGGCCATAGTACAAGAACTTAAATTCACTCCAGCAAGCCTGGAGGACAAAGCATCAATCCACAAATGACTTTAAGACCTTGAAATCTAATGGTGTATGCTCTTCAGGGTTTCTGAATTGCTTGGGACCCATGACCTCTGTTTTCCTTACAGTTTCTCCCTTCTGGAATGAAAATATCTATCCTATGCCTATCCCAACATTACATTTTACATGCAGATCAAAATTCCTGAGAGGAATTTTTCCTCAGGATGGATCAAACCATAAACTGGTTCTGATGAGTCTTTGTACTAGCATTGTTATTTCAATAACAAATGGCTTAGGGGATGTTGTGATGAAATGAACATATTTTGCATATGGGAGGAAAATGTCTTTTGGGGGTCCAAATGGTGGCCTGTGGTAATTTGCATTATAGGCCCCAGAAAAAATAATAATAATAATAATAATGTTCTTAATCTTAATCCCATTCCTGGGGCTGTAAACCCATTGTAAATAAGACCTTTTGAAAATGTTATTTTCAGTTAAGGTATGGCCAACTGAATCAGGTTGTATCATAATCCTATTACTGGATGCTTTAAAAATAAGGAAGCCATAGGTAGGAGCTGTTATCCAGAAATCAACGGAACCCAGAAGAGGAAGGAGAGGGCATTGCCACTTGATGGGAAAGCCTAGGAATCTAAGGATTGCTGGCAGATGAAGATGTTACCAATCCAGGGAGGAAGTAAGCCTTTTAGTCTCTGAAACCATAAGCCAATAAATTCTATTGTTTAAGATAAAACCCTTTGTGTAATATTTGTGATAGCAACTTAGTAAAACTGAGGACTAAACTCCACATCACCCAAATTTAGAAGTCAAACAGAAACACAGAGGCAAAGAGAAAGAAATTGGGAATATATTGTTTTAAGGAAGCAAAGGAGATAATGATTTCAGGAAGGATGGGATGATCAAACTCTGGAAAGGAGGAAGATGATTATAAGGAAAGACATTGGATTTGATGAACAGGAGGCTACCTTCTGAAACAGAATGAGCTATTTCAGGAAAATCATGAGGTCTTTATGTCTCAGGCAGAAGAAGGGGGTATGGTGGTTTCTCTTGATTATATGAAGGGGAAAAGGAGCCCGCTTTAGTGAGTAAGAGAAGCAAGGGTCAACACATAAGGAGTATGGTGAGCTTAGAAGGGATTTATGCAACAGAGTTATTTGTGCCAATCTATACATTACCAAAGAAATGAGATAGAAACTATCAGAAGTGAATATTGATAACTTTTTATAGAAGTTTGGAAAATGAAAACAAAGATAGAGATAAAATGGTTGCTTAGCTTAAGTGGATGAAAGGGAGTTATTTCAGAATAGAAAACGAGTTATAGACTGAGCAGAAGGAGCCAATGGAACAGTAAAAGTTGAAGATGCAATCTTTAACTTTCTTGGAAGAGCAGGTAGTTGGAGGGGAAGATTTGGAAAATATAACATTAATTTTGCTGTTGGAAAATTTTATCCAAAGTTTTTCACTTTTTCATGATTTCTTCTAGATCCTCACATGTCACAGAATCAAGAAAGTAGATTTTGTTTTATAATGGGAGAATTTTCTTAATCAACTGTACTTTAAATTGTATCTATGTAATACGCCAATGGAATGGCCTATCCCATGAAGACTTGAATCTCTTGCCACTGGATGTGTTTGACAAGATGTGGAAAGGCCAAGTGTTAGGGAAGTCATTGTTTGAATTCTTACCTTAAAGGAGAGGATTAAAACATGTAGACCTTTAAGATTCCTTCCAAATATGGAGTTTCGTGAATACATAATCCTTCTTCTCACTCATTTGAGTGTAGTGATTTATAAAATGAAGTTGATAATAGTAACTGTTTAGAGAATTGTCATGAGAATTACTTATATTTCATTTTTCTTTTTTTTCATTCAACAACTATTTATTGAAGTCGTGCCATGTGCCAGATTAAAAAAGCTAATGTATAAGATTAATTGCATAATAAGCATACAATGAATGCTAATTGCTATTAATATTATTAATTAGTTACATGTCTTTCTGAAGATAGAAATAGAATACAAATAATATTATGAAGAAAGTAAAGATGACTTTGGCTATTGAATAAATTATTCTAACTTTAAAGCTCAAATATTGCTTCAAACATTTTAACTGCTAAAGTGATTCAAGTTAAGAAAGACACTGCTGATTAATTATGTACAGGGCCCGTGACACCATATACTAGGAAAGAGGAAATTACTGAACCATCATGAAATAGTCGCCTGAGCTGCAGCTAGTTCAATACTTGGTTAATACTCTCTTCTTAGATGGCGACTTTCATTTTAGACTCTAAAAGAAAAAAATTAAATATTTAAACTGCTCCTGCCACATCCCTGGCTTCATTGGGGGTTAATTTTAGTTGCTGGAGAAAACATATTTTTCCAGTGACCTACATATAAGATTGAGATGAGTTTGCAAGAGCCTTACCATAGTTAAATTTCCTTTCTGCCCTTCATGTTCAAGTAGTGGAGGACTGATTGGAGATGAATGGCCCTGTCATTTGGTCCTACATTTCAACCATCCAAGAGCTGCTCTCTGTTATCTGATGTGCTCTTATGCCACAAATCACACTTAGGTTTTCTTTGCACATCTAAACTGGCTGACAGTCAGGGAATCAATACATCCTGATGCACAGCTTTTGAACCTGCTATTAGTGGGAAAGTAACACTAAAGATGTGTTTCCTTACAGGACAGTTTAGAATTGATTACTTCCCTGCTTCACAGTGGAGCCGACATTCAGCAGGTTGGGTATGGTGGCCTCACTGCCCTCCATATTGCTACAATAGCTGGTCACCTGGAGGTAAGGAACATCTTTGTCACCTATTGAAACCAAAGTTACCTTTTTCCTTGGATTCTTGTTCAACTATTTTCATATGGCAGGTTTTGAGAGTCTATGAGTTGGTTTATTTTTTAGCTACTGAACACACTCATTTCTCCTGGGAATCAGATTAAAACATGTGAATGTGCTTTTGATAGTCAGTTCAGCCCATTTTGCAACAGTGTGATCAAACACCAATTAATATAAAGATGGCTAGATACACATATACAGGGTCTTTATAGCAGTAACTGAAAGCATGGGTTTTGTAGCCAGGCAGCTGTTTCCTCCACTTGCTATATTAACCTTAAACAAGTTATTGAATCTCATGATACCTCTGTTTTCTTCATTCATAAACTAGGAATAAAAATACACCTAATTTAGTGATAACATTATATAATCCACATAAAGTACATTGCAGATTGCCTCATACAGAGTAAAAATTCAATGAATCTTTCATTCATTCACTTATGCATTACTTTAATAAATATGTATTAAGCAGCTATTATGTGCCAGATACTGTTCCAGCTACTAGGGTGACAGCAGTAAGAAAGATATGCAAAATCTTCATTCTCATAGAATTTAATTGTAGAGAATAAGACAGAAAATAAGCAAAAGAAAGCATAATGTCAGTTAGGGATGAGCACCATAAAAATAATAGAACAGTAAAATGAAAACAGAGTGATGGAGAAATGGACACCACTTTAAATAAGCAATGTATTGAAAGCCTCTGGAAGGAGGTGATATTGGAGCAGCATTCTAAATGAAAACAGAGCACCAACATTTAAGATGAGAGCAAAGCACTTTGGGCTTACAGAATAGCATATAAAAAGACCCTGTGGCAGAAATGAGCTGGGAATGTTTGAGGGACAGAAGTTAGCCAATGTGACTAGAGTGGAGTGAGCTGGTGATAGAGTGATTGAGATGAGGTAAGGAAGATGGTTACAAACCAGATATGAGGGTCTTAAAGGCCACAGGAAGGACTATGAATTTTAAGTTTAATTATGAAAATATAAATTTTATATCCCCTACTATGCAAAACTCTTCCATTTGAATTATCTGGTTGACTTCACAAATCCTCATGAGATACTTTTTTTATTATTGCCATTTGGCATATTTAAAACCTAGGCTCTATTTTTAGAATTGTCTTCAAAACTTACAAGGCCATTGAAAAAAAGAGCCAGATATGAGATTGTGGTCATTTTACTAAAAATTCTATGATTTTCACATTCTGTCAGTTGTGGTAACAATATATAGCCTGACAATGTAAGAAATGAGAAGCCTTACTTCCTATCGTTAAAATAATTACAAATTTCTCCCATTTATTCAGGTTTCAAATTAAATTGTGACTTCTCCTCTAACACACACACACATATTGTAAACAAACAGGACAGCACATAAAATAATACATAAAACCTATAAAACAGACATGATCCATCGCTCTTAAATGTCACTTCAAAGAAGTGTTACATTCAAATAAATATTAACTATATCATTGACAGCAAAATAGTTTCCTTTACTTTGACCTGCCAATCCCTTACTAAATTATTTTATTTTCTAGGAAATAAATTTGATAAAATTTATTGTAAATATAAATGGGTTTATGTTACTTATGAGAATAGGGAAATCCCATTACACTCACTTAAGTATAAATGTTTTCCAAAGAAGAAACATACAGAGCCCAGTGATAAAGCATATAGAATGTTAAATGTTAAAAAGTCTGGGTAGAAGAATTGATGAGGTATGCATTAAGTTTCAGTGAAACATGTTCAAACTTTTAATGCACGGAAAATGACAGAATATGTTTTGCAAAACAAAATCCCTTTCATCTAGTGCTGAGCTGATTACATTTGTGAAAGATAGAATTACAACAGGGTCAGAAACAAGGTGAATAAGAGCTTGGTCTCTTGTCTCCTATTCAAATAGCTGTTTTCTTGGTTTGAAAATCAGAATATGGAAGAAAATATCATATCCACTCTGCCAGACTTAGAGAAAACTTTTACCAAAATAATTGACTGGCAATTTGTTTTGTGTTCTCCTATTTCCCTCATTAGCTGATGTATTACATCTAAGGACTTTTATAGTCTATCACAGAAGCTGCATAAAGCAGGTGTAGATGCATTAGCCTTTATTCTCTTCTTACATAATGAACTAAATTAAGTTACTGATCAGATAATAAAGGAAAATGCTTTTTTTAAAAAAGCTCTCTAAAAGCATCACATCCTCAATGTGATGCTTTTTCCCCCCTTGAATTATGTTTCAAGGCTATTAATTGAAATAAATACTGCTTTCAATATATTTCCTTTTCTTTCACATTCATTCTTTCATTTAACAAATATTTTTGAGTCTTTCCTTTTTTTCCATAGCATAGTGCTAGAAGATGGAAACGATACAAAAATATATGTCAATTTCTTCCCCTTAAATTTTTGTAATGCAACTGGAGACCCAAAATGATTATTCAGGGACATATATAAGCAATCCAAAAGTTAAATGTTAAAATAAGACAGTTAAAATTAAGTAGAGGAAAGAATAAAAGGAAGAATAGAATTGACATGAATATTTAGGAATATAATAAGTACATAATAAAGAATGCCAAAAGAACTCAAAATCGAGTGTTAGGAATTCATTGAGAATAGAGATCAATGTGGACTAGAAGAATAATGAAAAGATTTATGAGAGGGGGATTTTGAAGAATGGTGAGACCTGAACAAAGAAAAGAAGAGGTATTACTTCCAAAATGAGAAGGGAAAAATGAACTTAGCACACTTAAGGGAGAGTGACTTGACTGATGGCATAATCAGATTGTTTGTGAAGAGTCACCATAGCTAAATTTGGGATGTTAATACTGGGCCAAACTAAGGAAACTGATAGTAGAAGTCTAAGGAGTTTAATTCAATTTAATAAGCAATTTCTGTAACTTAAGATGTGTAAAATATGAGATTAGACGTGGTAAAAAGATTAATATAACACAGCAGTTCCTTCTCTTTAAAGAAATTTATAACCAATAGGGTTTTTTTCTCTAGGAAATGGGGAACTGTTGAGGGTTTTTTGAGCAAAAGAATGATTGCAGATTTGATAACAGTGTGTTAAAATTTCTTTGATGATGATATTTAGCATGATTTCCAGAGTGATGATATTATATTGATTAAATGGACAGAAATAAAGGATGGATTGGGTAAAGGATTCAATTTAGAGGAAAATCTATCAGCTCCAGACATGTTGATTTTCTGATGACATTCAAATATTTAGTGGATATATTCATTAATTATTTGGAAATACACAACTGACATTCAATGAATAAACTGGAACTTAATATAACATTTTGGAAATTACATGTATAGATGTTTGAAACATAACAATAGCTGAAAATTGTAAATTGGACCTAACAGATGGCCAAGGGCTGAGTTTAAGAGAATATCCACAGAGACTTGAGAAATTACTGAATAGTCATTGAAGGTGACAAAGTATTAGAAGGAAAACAAGGAGATTGTAGTATTACAAAAGCAAGGGGCATAGAGAGTTTCAAGGGGTAAAGAATCCTGGTATCAAATGGTGCAGAAAATTTGAATACAATAAGATAAAATATACATTTGGCATTTACTTGCTGTAACAAAAATTTAGGGACTTATTCCAAACTCCTACTTTTACTATCTCGACTAGCAGGGATGGTAGCAATGGATTAGTAGAAGTTCCCTTTCATTAGTAGTCTCTTTCATTGCCCACCTTTCTCTATGAAACAATAATTGATGCTAAGTCTGACAGGCCTCTTTGTCTCCACATATCAAATTCAGACCCGCCATTAGTATCTCAAGTGTGTTTGTCCTCCCATAATTGTGAATTCTATTAAACAATTTTACAATAAAATTTACATTGACTAGACAGCTGTCTCCTTCAATAATAGAAGAGAACATGTGCTGCAGATTCTTAGACAAGCTGACTACAATTTGAGACATAGATTTAGATTTACTGTGCTTTGAAAAGCAAGAAAATATTGGTTGTCCAGGGTCTTAATATTTCTCTCTGACTGATTTATCCATCTATCAATACATATGCATATACTGCTTTATACAAGGCCTAAAATGTTGTCAGCAATCAATAAACATGCATTAAACCCTCTTCTCCCCTTTGGGTTCAGAGAGAGACAAGTCAAATGCTCTCTCAGGCATGGACAATGAAAAATATTAGCTAGTATTTGGTAGTGCTTTATCATTTACATGCATTTTTCATTTGGTTCTCCCAAGAACCTGGTGAAATAGCTACTGTTAGACTTAGTGTTTTCAGTGAGGAAACTGAGGATTAGCGAGGTTAAGTGACTTCCCCAGGGGCATTTAAATAAGAAATAAATGGACTGGATATCATTCAAACCTGGTCATCTAACTTCAAGTCTGTAGTCTTACAAGAACAGATTTCTTCCTTATGACTCCTCTTGTATCATCTGCTAAAACATGATATAAACCTATAAAACAGAAAAAAAATATATATCCAGAAAACAAAACAAACTGGATATGGTACTATCTAGAGCCTGGGCATTGCTATGTGTACAGTTAAAGCAACTTAATTAACTAAAAAATAATTGCATACAGACTTGCAATTTATGTTTCAGGCACTGACTGAGACACTGAAGATACAAAAATGAAAATTATATTTTATATCCCCTAGAGGATATCAAAGTTTAAATACTTAGAATGATGTAGAAGAAATATCTGAAAGTCATACTGGCTGGCTCAAGTTCTAATCTTAGCTCTGGTACTAGTATATGTGTAATTTGCCTATCACACCTCATCTGAAATAATATTTACCTTGCAAATTACTTAATACAACATTAGACTCTCCAATAACAATACAGCATACTACATGAAAATATTCTTTAATAGAACATATGTACAAAGTGCTCTGATTGCACAGGGAGCCTCTGAAGAAATCATAGGGAGAGCACACAGCTGAGTTTAGCCACCCAGGCCTTCCTTGACATACTGTCCATTGTGGCCAATGTAGCAGTCTTGTGCCCAAACAGGGAGGTGGTGTCCCTTCCTCTTTCCAAATGGAAAAGATACCTAACTTGAGACAAAAATCTTCTGTATGATTAAAATTGGAGAAAACTAAAATCAGTGAATCATTTTCAAGCTAGAATCATCCTTTAAGAAATTTTATGGTCAAACCTGCTTGTTCCCAATATAAATAAATCATGGAAAATGATCACCCTAGAATGCTTTTTTCCTTCAAACACCATTTATTAAATACAAATTTAGTGCCTGTCATTACTTCTAGTTTTTCCTTTTTTTTTTTTTGTTTGTTTTTCTATTTATGAATTGTCTTGTGGGACAAGTATGTACTGTATAAAATAAGTAAACCCTAATGTAAACCATGGACTATAGTTAATTGTGCAATTATAAAAATGTTCTTTTATCAATTGTAACAAATGTATCACACTAATTCTGGTGTTAATAAAAGGGGACTGTAGGGAAACTCTGTATTTTATGCATGAGTTTTCTATAAACCTGCAACTTCTCTAATAAAAAAAGAATTATCTAGTGGGAACAATGGACATGTAAACCATAAGTGCTATATGATATAATGTATTTTATTATAAACACATAGTTATATATTCTTACTTTTGGTGATCCTTTCAAAATGTAGAGACAATTTAGAAGACTGCTTAAACATTTTTTTAAAATAAGTTATAAAAGTGTAGTTAACAAAAACATTCTAACATGTTCTACTTCCCTCCTTGTCTATTTCCCAAACTTGTGCATGGAGATATAGTATACATATGTGTGTGTTTCATGCAGTAGTTATCAGGAGACAAATAAATTTTCTGTAGTTGTAGACAACTGCTTGAGCAAAAAACAAAAAAAGCATGTCTGAGATGACCCAGTAAAAAAAATGTGTAGAGGTTGTGGAGTGTTTTATTTTTCACAGAAGGGCACAGTTTCATATACCCTTTATGCAGGTGAGAGTATTATGTTTTATAGTTGAATTTATTCCTTCCTACCTTATCCCATTTTTGAATTGTAAACACTTACCCAAGCTTTGCTTCAAAAATGCTTCCCAGTTATTTTGGAATTTATTTCTGATTGTAAGGAAATGCAATTGATGTTGTTCTAGTTCATCCTTAACTAAATCATCTAAATGTTTCAGGAGAGAGTTTTGTTTACCGAGAAGCCTCTGACTCTCTCTGTTATTTCTTTTATAATAGCTTTAGTTTTCTCCCCAAAGGCACAAACAAGAGAATGCTTGGAATTACAAAATGTGCTTTCTCTTTTTTTTTAAAGGAATAATGTACTGATGATTTTTGTAACTAAATGTTACCATATCTGAAAGAACAGTAACAGTTAACGCTTTTGCAGTGATAATGTGCCAATCATATCATTTGTTTAACCATGTTTTTAGATTTTATTCTCAATTTCTAAATATGAAAACTGGGGTACAGAGAAATTAACTTGTCCAAAGTGATAAAGCTAATTAATGATAGAGCAAGTGTTCATACTCTTACTGTGTAGTGTCAGAGCCCAAGCTCTTACTCAAAATGCTACACTGCCCTTTGCCTAATCCAAATACCCTTTAGTCCACCTGACCAAAATTTAAGCTTTGGATATGGTAAACTGAAGCTAAAAATGTAATTGTCAGGGCAGCATGCTCTATACTCAGATCGGAAAGGTCTCAAAGACCAAACACATTAAGATATTCAGGTGCCTCTTTTTATGAATCCCATTCTTTTAAACACTATTCCTCAATCTCTAATATTTCCTCATTACATTGTTAAACAGCTTTTTTTGAGATAAAATTCACATTCCATATAATTTATCCATTTAAAGTGTATAAATCAAAGGTTTTTTAAGAGTATGGTTACAGAATAGATCACCATCATTTAAATTTAGAACATTTTGTTTTATTTTTACTTTTTAATAAAACCATTTTTAAATTTTTTTTTATTTTTAAAGAAACTTTAGATTACATAAATGATACATAAAAAAATATAGGGGAATCCCTTATGCCCCACCC
Organism: Tolypeutes matacus; assembly: GCA_026826555.1. Taxonomy (NCBI): domain Eukaryota; kingdom Metazoa; phylum Chordata; class Mammalia; order Cingulata; family Chlamyphoridae; genus Tolypeutes; species Tolypeutes matacus. The sequence goes on from JAKSZT010053882.1 coordinate 515,414, forward strand.
CTCCCCCTCCCAAACTTTCCCACAATAACAACATCTTTCATTAGTGTGGAACGTTTGTTACAATTGATGCACACATACTGAGGCATTGCTATTAACTGTGAACTATCGTTTACAATTAAAGATTATACTCGGCACAATTTTATGGGTTATGACAAAAATGTGTAATGGCCTGTATCCATCATTGCAATGTCATGCAGTACAATCCAATATCCCAAAAATGTCCCCATTTTACACCTATTCTTCCCTCTCCCTCTCCTTCCCCTCAGAACCTCTGGTGGCCACTGCCTTTATATTAATGATGAAAGTTCTTCCATTGCTAGAATAATAATAAGTATATAATAAAATAAGTATAAGTCTACTTTAGTCCATTGTTCATTCCCCAATCTTTGTACACTCTGTTTCTAATTGATAGGAAGTTTAGATCCCATGGGGCAGTACCTTAAATATATCATACCACTTTCTTCTCTCTTCCATGGTTTCTGATGAGAGGCTAACACTTAATCTTAGAGAGTTTCCCTTGTATGTGACGCTTTGCTTTTCTCTTTCTGCTTTTAGAATCCTCTCTTTATCTCTGATATTTGTCATTGTGAATAGTAGGTGTCTCGGGAGAGGCCTATTCAGACTTATTCTGTTTGGGGTGTGTTGTCCTTCTTGGATATTGAAATTTATGTCCTTCATAAGGGTTGGGAAGTTTTCAGTCATTATTTCCTCAGATTTCCTCTCTGCTCCTTTTCCATTCTCTTCTCCTTCTGGGACACCAATATTGTGAATGTTTGTGCGTTTCCCATTGTCATTCAATTCCCTGAAACTCTGTTCCATTTTTTCTGTCCTCTTCTCTTTCTGTTCTCTGTCTTTTCCAGTTCAGATGTTCTGTCTTCGAAATCAATCATTCTTTTTTCAAGTGATTCAAATCTGCTCTTACGTGCCTTTATTACTTTTTTAATCTCATTCCCATAAGGTCTGTTACTTTTCTTTGTAGGCTTTCAAATTATTCTTTATGTTCTCCCAATGTCTTCTTAGTATCCCTTAAATCTTTAGTCACATTTTCCTTAAATTCTTTGAAATGATTTAGGAGAGTTCTGTGATTATCACTGATCACTTGCATTAAATCTTATATCTCTTCAGGACATTTAGTTTGTTCTTTTGGCTGGGCCATCTCTTGCTGTTTCCTGGTATGGCTTGTAATTTTTTGCTGATGTCTAGGCATCTGAATATGTTACTGAATTTACTCTGATAGCCAATTTCTCTCTCTTGCCTATTGTTTTCTTTTTTTCCATAGTTCTTCTTTGGTATTTGGTTCAATTCATTCTCAGTCTTTAAAATGGCCTAGCTTAAATTTTCAAAATCGGGCCAGGGTCTCACTAGTGGGGCACAGATTTTCTCCCAGGGGTTGGATACAGAAAGCGTAGAGAGCAGTTTTTGTCCGTGCAATTTCCAGAGGGGCCGGCAGATGATGCTAGTTAGAGCACCTTTCCGTGGAGGTATTTCATTCTTGGCTTTCCTGTGTTCCTGTGTTGAATTTCCAGATCCGAGATTCAAAGTGGACTCTGTTTGCCAAGTTCACTGAAGAAAAGCACCCGACCTCCCCTCCCTTTTCCCTTGAAACAGCTGACAGTGAGCAAGATGTCTGCTCCCCTCTTAGTCAGCTGCAGTGTGCCCTGTGTTTTACACCAGTTTACTATCTTGGGGGTGGGAGAGGGGAGCCCTTCCTGGCCAACATGAGGCTTGGTAACTCATGTTTGTCATTTCAGCTTCTTCATTTCTCTGTCCCTCACCCTCCTGGGAGTTGTGTAGCTTTTGGATCTTTCTCTTGTTTTTGTGAGAGCATTTGGCTCTGTCTGTTAGTCCATCGCCATCTTCCCACAATCCAACCATCATTATTTTTATTTGTACTGTTCTAACAAATAGAAATGTGGCATTCTGGGTAGGATAAGTGTTAATATATAACTTTATTTAGGAAAAATTAATATCCTCATCATAGTCTCATCCTATTTAAATAAGTGATATTTCTTTCCATATATTCAAGTTTCTTTTTAATTCCTTAAATAGAATATTTTCCACATGAGTTTGTTAAAGTCTAATCCTAGGTATTTTATCTTTTTTTTCTAATGTTAATAGCAATATATTATATAATTTGTTATAATTTTTATGTAGGAAACATATTAATGTTTTATTTTTTATAGTAATTTAACTTACTTATTATTTCTTCTATATTTTGGGGATAAGTCTTTTGGATATTCCTGGTTTACAGTTAAGTCCTGCATGTGGTGGGAATTTTGATTCCTTTCCAATAACTAAACATCTTCTTTCTGGTTTGCTTAATTGCATTGGCTGATATGTCCAGAACAATTTTCATTCTTCAGTTGAATCATCTTTGTATTCCTGTAACAAAACCCAATTAGTCATGGCACATTATATTTTTTTTAGTTTACCATTGAATTTGTTTAACTAATATTCATTAGTGAGATTGGTCTATAGCTTTATTTTCTGAACTTACTTTGTCATGATTTGGCATAAATGCTATGCTAGATTTGTAAGAAGAGTTTGGAAACACCTCTCTCCTCTCTCTCTCCCTCCCTCTCCCTCCCTCTCTCTCTCTCTCTCTCTCTTTCAGTGTGTGTGTGTGTGTGTGTATTAAGACATCCTTTTCTGACTTTTGAAATAATTCACTTGGGAAATCATCTGTGTCTAGTTTTTTCGTTTCAAATGCAAGTTTCTATTTTGAAATTTTCTTCTGCACTGAATGGTCTGGCTTGTAAGTTTTCTTTCACTTCAGTTATTTTTGGCATTTATATTTTTCTAGAAAATGGCTCATTTTATTTAGTCTTTAAAATATATTTGAATAAAGTTGAGCATAGAATTTAATTTTCATCCTGTTTGAGATATTTATTACGTTTTAAAATTACTAATTATATATATATATATATATCTCTTATTAAGTATTGCTTGAGATGATTTAGGAAATACTACATTATCACACTATTTTCTTAGAGACTTAAGAAATATAAGGGTGAATATCTATTAGAAACATTGCTCTGGTCATGTTAAAGAAAATATAATGAATACCACATCTTTTCTTCTAAAAATTCTTATTACCATGTGCTATGAAAAAGACCTTCATCAATTTCATGTCCTATTTTAAAGGCGGACCTGGGGATTTTCAGTGGTTTCTTTTGAAAGTTTACAGCAGTATAGACAGCAGATCTATGTTAACCTGACTGAAGCTGGCAGGAGAGGTAGCAGGTCTCTGGTATCTGGAGGCTCTCTTCATCTTGTAAACTCAAATTCACCGTTTTAAACATAACTCTTTCTAATACAGCCTCAGTCCCTGTGTATCAAATCTTCCCAAACTCATCCTCAGATCTTTTTCAAGGCAGTTATCTAGATTGTGGGTGTTTTTGCCTTAATTAACACTTTCTTCATAAGGATATGTCTTTTCTCATTGTAATGTTACCACCATAAGGAGAAGTTCCCTTGGTATAGCAAGCAAGAACAGAATTGGTGTAGTTTCTACCTCTACTGAATCTTCAATTCTCTCCTGTGTTATTGGCTTCTTTCCTTTTTGTGGTCAAAAGAATGTATACCATTCTATATTCTTGTCTATTTGTCTGTTTTATCTCTCTCCACAAGTTTTGACCAACCTCTATAGTTTCTTGGGAATGCATTAACTAGATGTCTTTCTCCTCTCTTGTAAAAGAGAAACCCTCTCTAAATTCCCATTCTGAACAATACTGTCCTCTCAATATTACCCTCCCTTTTTCATGAGCTTGTGTGCAATTAAGCATAAATAGTTATGACTTTTCTGTTTGTTCTTTTACTAAAATTTGCTTTCCCATTGTATTACTACATTATATTATTGATAGAATATAAATAGCAACCACTCCAACCACTGCCTACCCCCCAACCCCCAGTGGTTAGATTTCCCTTAAACAGGCCTCATTATTGAATTTGGAAGCAATCTTTTAATTTTTGGGGATAGCTTTGACTCATTCCTTTGTCCCATTGTGCTAAGTGTTGCCATGTCCTCAATTGTCTTCAGGAATCTGGGATCTCTTGGTCAGGATCATTAATTCAACTCCCTGTAAAATTCCCTATAAAAGAGACTTTCCATCCACCCCAAAGAAAGTTAAATCACAAACATTATCTCTGTTAACTACTCAGAGACTCTGGTGTAGAGTTCAATTTCATCTCACAATATGCAGCCCTGCTACCTCGTCTCTGTTAAGGCACCCAAAATTTTGCAGGCGTGGAAACAAATCCTAAGTTGCTCTAGGAGTCCACCAATACAGACATCCTAGGCTACCACAGTTCAGGTACAGAAAGGGTAGCAGGGACCAAATATACCAGTCAACGTATATCATCAAAAATATTTTGAAAATATCACTCTAGAGAATGTCACTAATTATTGATAGATATTCTAATCACCATTAATTTACATTAATTTATAGGTTTCCATACCTGGTCTGAGTAGTCATTCACAGTTCCATGATGCCAAATTTTTATATACCTTCATGTCAAATGGTTAAGTCTTCTTAAACGTAACCTTTATTGTATACACAGTCTTAAATAATAAGACTCGATTTAGGAACACTATGTCTTCTGTGACTTTCAAAAGTGATTTTCTCAGAAGTGGAAACCAGAAGTTCTGTGTCCCAATTACTGAATGTGCCCTGGATGACAGATGACAGAATACTCTTTTTTATTAAAGGCAAGGGGGCAGTCTCTTACTGTCTAGTCTTTTGTTCTGTAGAGCAGTACAAGATCATAGACCATGTGTCATAATCAGTAATTTATGGTCAGAAGGCAATGCCTTTAGCGTGTATCAATTGTAAGAAGTGATGTAAGAGAACACAAGCTTGAGTGCCACTTTTTTTTTTTTTTTTTTTTTGGCACACAAACCTTTGTCATATAGTCTCTTAGTTTTTATTAAACATTAAGTATTGCTTTTGGGGTAAAGTAAAAGAGCATAAGCAGGAAAATCTTTATAGGCTAATAAAAATGTAAATGAGCTGTTCATCAGCTTGCTACCCTAGAAAATGACCAAAGCAACATTATCTTGAGAAATTAGATTAAAAGATTATTGCTAATCAGATCAACCTGCATGAGAAATTCCTTTGTAAAAATTCAATGTTTTGTGTCAATTTGCCTTTGTATGCCAAAATTTCTATGCACTGAATTTGACTCCAACATCCTATGTCCTCTGTAAATTAAAATATATGTATATATTTTTCTATCTCTTTATATATATAATGCTATATAATGTGTCAGCTAAGCAGAAATAATTTCTGCATTGCATATTTGTGGCAGTTGATAAGAATTTTAATGCATCCAACTCTTAACCTTCTTTTCCCATGCCATATTCCCTATCAGGAATTTGAGGACAGAGTTATGAATCAAGATTTCCATAGCTTTCTCAAGTCACATCCCCAGAGTTTCTAAGTATCCAAGCTCTCTACGTTTCAGAAAAGCAGGGCATTATTAATTTTCTACCCCTTAATTAGAAATATATTTAAAAGATCAATATTATCTACCTGACCTCCTAGTATAGTAGTAAAGTAGCCAGTGGGGGCTACCTACTTTTTTCTCAGAGGTGATTCGTTCTGTCATGGTATTTAGAGAGTAGAGCCCTTTGAGTATTTGGATCTTCTCTGAACACTGTGTGAGTTTTTCCTCTTTGATGGCTCCCTTTGATGAATCTCCAAAACCCCTTTAATAACTTGTGAGGTTGGGGTTCGGGAGAGGGAGAGCTAGAGCTCCCATGATTGCCTCTCAGCAGCTGCCATCTCGCACAGCCTCTCATCTGACGTGTCCTTCAAAGCTACTCAGCTCTCTACCTCTATTCAGTACACTTGTTTTTGCACAACTGTATCTCAATATAGCTCTTATAAAGTATAGAACATTTAAGGAAGGTGCACTTCTAGAGTTTCTATGAGAAGCAATTCAGTATAACCCATTGTGGAACCATTAACCTTGCTGCCCCTCTTTCTTTTTTCTATACCCTGAAGTAGATCATAGGTCAGTAACTACCTTACTTCCAGGATGAGCTCTCTCATAATTGCTACGTCTCCAAAACACAGGCAGATCCTGCCTCCAGCTAAAGAATTGTTCTAATCAATCTCTCCCGAAAAGATATTCATTGAACTATCCAGATTTAGAAAAATTCCAAATTTAATAGTACAAAGAGTAATGGATACAAATCTTTTGTCCAGAACTACCAAGGCCAATTTGTTGCTTTGGTCTCTGAATTTACACTGTCGTTAACATCCTGGACTTCCTGAAACAGTACCCTAACTTATAGGTCTGTCTCTCGACTCTTCACCGTCCTCTTCATCTTAAATATTCCTGAAAATTGAGTGAACACTCTATAGCATGACTTTGATCAAGTTGTTTTTCTGACTAAACATTTTGCTAACTCCAAAACACACCCAAATCAGGATTTAATGGTAATTATACAGTTCTCCTACCATGCCATGGGTGTTCATGCTCTGAATTTTGCATTCCATGCTCTAAATTAAATTAAATGTTCCCCATTTATATGCCCTTTGTTTTACCACATGATAGTCTCTTTATGGTTTGCCTCTCCCACCTATCCTCAAAGCCCACCTGAAATGCCTCTTTCATGAAACCCTCTAGCTTGAGGTGTTTCCATGCTCTAAACAACCACAGCACTTCATCTATACCTTTATAGTGGTATTTAATACTCTTGCTTTGTAAGCATGATTTTATTTGCTTATGCTTATATGTACAAACATCTAGTACAATGTTTGATCAGAAACATTGTACTAGATGTTTCTTAAGCATAACTATATGTTAAATATCTTCATAGCCCCCATAGATTCCAGTTTCATGCTTATGCATATAGTAGGTTCTAAATAAGTGTTTGTTGATGACTGAATTAATGTTTATTCTAGTGTTATTTTAGAAATTATAAACAATGAAGAGAATTATTTCTCCTTCTCCATAAAGGCAGAAGAGAATATAATGATACCTTTCATGAAGATAGTAGTTTATAAAATCAAAAACAAGTTTCTCCCCTGAGTGCAGGGGCAGTGTCTGGAAAAGGAAGATGGTCCACTGATGGGTTCTTGTTATTGATGACTAGCCTTACAAGTCTTTGCTCTTATAATTGAAACTTAGCCTACTGTTATGGGGTGCCTAAGGGTTGCCACCTGAGAGCCTCCTTGTTGCTCAAATGTGGCCTCTCTCTAAGCCAAACTCAGCATATGAATGCATTATCTTCCCCCCAGCGTGGGACATGACTCCCAGGGATGAGCCTCCCTGGCAACGAGGGATTAACACCAAGTGCCAACTGGCAATACGACTGGAAAAAGACCTTGAATAAAAGGGGGAAAAGGTAAAGACAAATGAGTTCAAGTGGCTAAGAGACTTCAAAGAGAGTTGGGAGGTCATCCCAAAGGTAACGCTTACGCAGACCTCAGTAGGATCTCATAGAGCACCAAAGTGGATATCACCCCACACAGAAGGGCTCCTGAGGGCTCTGGAGACACCCAGGTCCTATATAAGTGGGAATAGCTCCAGAGATTGATGCCTAATCAGTGGGCTCTACTTTGGAATCTGTGCTCCTGAGAGTGACAGAGTTGGACTCAAATAAGTCCTCCCTGCACATAGTCCATCAGTCCCTTCTATTCAAACCTATATATGATGCTGGAGTTTGGAGGTGTACTTCCGGAGACTGGAGCCTTTGGACCGCCCATGTGCCATCTGTGCCTGGAATCTCGGTGGAGCTGCAACTCCTACTCTACAGCTCAATGGACTCAGCCAAGTCAACTGGTGAGGAGACGATGATGGACAACGGCCATCCCAGGGAATGGAGAGAGCCTGCAGCTGCAGGCAGGATAATCCCATCCACTATATCCATGGGATATGGACCCCCTCTCACTTGGAGGTGGAGTGGACATCAGCATCCCAAACTCCTCAGGATTGGGGGAAGAGCTATGGACTAGAGTGGACCTAATGGTATTCTGTTGTAGACATAGTGTGATTCAAGCAATGGAAGAAATTACAACAGTGAGGTGGAGCCAGTGGCCACTCGATGCTTTTGGGGCAGGGAAGGGAAAAGCAGTTGTAATACAGGTGCTTTTTCAGGACTTGGGAATTATCCTGAGTGACATTACAACGACAGATATAGGCCATTTTACATCAGCATTTAACATGAAGATAGATCTGTGTGGGAGAGAGTATGGTCTACAGTGTGAACTATGGTCCATGCTTAGTGGCAAGCCCCAGGATGTGTATAGCCATTGCAGGTGATGAGCCACACTAATGAAAGATGTTTATGTGGGATGTTATGGGAGGTGTGGGAGGTGGGGAACATGGGAATCCCTGTAATTTTTGTGTAACATTTATGTAATCTAAGCATCTTTAAAAATTAAAAAAAAAATGTGTCTCGTTTTGGTTAAAATTAGCCTTTGAGTTTATACTATTTGTGTTAATTGAGCTTTTTAGATGTGTATATTCATGTATTTCATTAAATTTTGAAAGTTTTCAGTCAGAATTTCTTCAAATATTCTTTTTGTCATTTTCTTTCTTTTCCTTCTCAACTCCCATAGTGCATATATTGGTATGCTTGATGGTGTTCCCACAGGTCTCTTAGGCTCTGTTCACTTTTCTGCACTCATTTTTCTTTCTGTTCTTCAGACTGGGTTATTTCTATTGCCTTATCTTCAATTTCATTGATTTTTTATTCAGACAACTCCAATCCATTGTTGAAACCCTCTAGGCAATTTATTTTTATTTTAGTTATTGTGGTCTTCACCTCTGTTTGGTTCTTTTTTTTATAATGTCTGTATCTTCACTGGAATTCTCATTTTGCTCATATATAATTATCCTGATTTCCTTTAGCTCTTTAAACATAATTGAAACAGGTTTTCTTTTCTTCAGATTTTGTCTGGTATGTCCAATGACTGGTCTGCCTCATTGGTGGTATCTATTGCTTTATATTGTTCCTTTGAAAGGGTCATCTTTTCCTGATTTTCTTGTATGCCTTGCAGTTTTGTTAAAATCTGGTTATTTGAATATTTTAACTTGTTAAATCCAGTTCTCCTTCACTAGAATTTGTTGTGTGTTTTTGCCTTCTTACTGTTGAAGTTTATAGTAGTCTATTCATTTAGTGATTTTCCAAACTATGCAAAGGCTGCTTCCCTTGATGTTTATAGTTATTGAAGTCTCTGTTCCTTAAGCTTGTATTTAGCTAGTGGTATGAAAGTAATTACCTGGAATGCCAGGAGCTAACAACAACAACAACAAAAAAAAAAAAACTAAAGAAAATGTTTTTCTCTGTCTTTGCAGATTGGCTTTGTGCTTATGCTCTTCAGATACCAGGCCATAAAGCGTTAAGTTTCTTCTCTCACCACAATCTATTGCCACATGTTAGAGCAAGACAGCTGCTGGCGTTTGTCAGGGTTCAGGCTTCTAGGGTTCCTCTCTTCCCGGGGCTGCGTTTCTCTCCGGGCTTAACTCCTGTTTCCTCCACAAGGTCAGCTGTAGACGATTAGGCGAATGGCTTGCTTCTCTTCCCCTGGGGCCTTCTTTCCAACATCAAAACTGCTTCTCAAAAGACTGCTTCAACTCTGTTCTTTGCCTTGCCTTTTATATTCGATTCCCCACCCACCAAGGGGTGGGGCTCAACGCCCTAATCCTAACCTAGTCATGCCCAGATTAACAGATCAGTTTACAAGCATGATTTAATTATATTTTTGGAATTCATAATTACATCAAAATGGCCAACTGTTACACCAACTTTTGGCAATTGTGAACAATGCCTCTATGAACATTGGTGTGCATATATCTGTTTATGTCTTTGCTTTCAATTCTTCTGGGTATATACCCAGCAGTGGAATCACTGGATCATATGGAAGATCTATTGTTAGTTTTCTAAGGAACTGCCAAACTGTCCTCCACAGTGGCTGGACCATTCCACAATCCCACCAGCAGTGGATGACGTTTCCTTTTCCTCCACATCCTCTCCAACACTTATAGTCTGCTGTTTTTTTAATAGCTGCCATTCTGATGGGTGTAAGATGGTATCTCATTGTAGTTTTGATTTGCATTTCCCTAATAACTAGTGATATTGGGCATTTTTTCATGTGCTTTTTAGCCATTTGTATTTCTTCCTTGGAGAAGGGTCTTTTCAGGTCACTTGCCCATTTTTAAAATGGGTTCTTTGTCTTTTTATTTTCGAGGTGTAGGATTTCTTTATATATGCAAAATATTAAACTCTTATCAGATATATGGTTGCCAAATATTTTCTCCCATTGGGTAGACTACCTTTTTATTGTCTTAATAACATCCTTTGAGGTGCAGAAGTTTTTAAGTTTGAGGAGATCCCATTTATCTATTTTTCCTCTTGCTGCTCATGCTTTGGGTATGAAGTTCATGAAACCATTTCCTATTACAAAGTCCTATAGATGCATCCTTATATTATCTTCCAAGGTCTTTATGGTTTTGGCTCTTATGTTTAGATCTTTGATCCATCGTGAGTTGATTTTTGTATAAGGTGTGAGATGGTATTCCTCTCTCATTCTTTTGGATATGGATATCCAGTTCTCTAAGCACCACTTGTTAAAAAGGCCATTCTCTCCCAACTGAGTGGGCTTGGTGGCCTTGTCAAATATCAGATGACCGTATATGTGAGGCTCTATATCAGAACGCTCAATTTGGTTCCATTGGTCAGTATGTCTATCCTTGTGCCAATACCATGCAGTTTTAAGAACTGTCGCTTTGTAGTATGTTTTAAAATCAGGTAATATGATACCTCCAACTTCATTTTTCTTTTTCAATATGTCTTTGGCAATTCGGGGCCTGTCACCTTTCCAAATATATTTTGTAGTTAGTTTTTCCAGTTCCTTAAAAAATACAGTGTTGATTTTTATTGTGATTGCATTAAATCTGTATTAGTTTGTGTAGTATAGCCATCTTGATGATGTTTAGTCTTCCTATCCATGAAGAGGGAATATTTTTACATTTATTTAAGTCTTCTTTGATTTCTTTTAACAGTGTTGTGTTGTTTACTGTATATAGGTCCTTTACATCTTTAGTTAAATTTATTCCTAGGTATTTGATTCTTTTAGTTACGATTGTAAATGGTGTTTTTTTCTTGATTTCCTCCTCAGATTGCTCATTATTGCTGTACAGAAAGGCTACTGATTTTTGAGCATTGATCTTATAGCCTGCAACATTACTGAAGTACTTTATAAGTTCTAGAAGCTTTGCTGTAGATTTCTCAGGGCTTTCTACGTATAGGATCATGTTGTCTGCAAACAATGAAATTTTTACTTCTTCTTTTCCAATTTAGATGTCTTTCATATCTTTTTCTTGTCTCAGTGCTCACGCAAGTACTTCTAAGACAATGTTAAATAGGACTGGTGATAGTGGGCATCATTGCCTTGTTCCCGATCTCAGAGGGAAGGCTTTTAGGATTTCACCATTGAAGATGATGTTAGCTTTGGGTTTTTCATATATACCCTTTATCATATTAAGAAAGTTTCCTTCTATGCCTATCTTTTGCAATGTTTTTATCAGGAAAGAGTGCTGTATTTTGTCAAATGCTTTTTCTGTATCTATAGAGATGATCATGTGATTTTTGTCTTTCAATCTGTTTATGTGGTGTATTACATTAATTGATTTTCTTATATTGAACCATCCTTGCATACCTGGGATGAAATCCACTTGGTCATGGTGTATAATCCTTTTGATATGTTGTTGAATTCAATTAGCAAGTATTTTGTTGAGGATTTTAGCATCTAGGTTCATTAGAGAAATTGGTCTGTAATATTCCTTTCTTGTGGTATCTTTGGTTTTGGTATTAGGGTAGTTTTGGCATCATAGAATGAGTTAGGCAATATTTCTTCTACTTCTATTTTTTGGAAGAGCTTAAGCAGAATTGATGTTAGCTCTTTCTGGAATGTTTGGTAGAATTCAGCTGTGAAGCCATCAGGTCCTGGGCTCTTCATAGTTGGGAGGTTTTTGATGACTGAGTCTATCTCTTTAATTGTAATTGGACTGTTGAGTTCATCAATTTCTTCTTTCATCAATGTAGGCTGTTTGTGAGTTTCTAGAAATTTGTCCATTTCCTCTAAATTATCATTCTTGTTGGCATATAATTTTTCAAAGTATCCTCTTATGATACTCTTTATTTCTGTGGGGTCAGTAGTGATAGCCCCTTGCTCATTCCTTATTTTATGTATTTGCATCTGTTCTCTCTTTTTCTTTGTTAGTCTGGCTAAGGGTTTGTCAATTTTATTGATCTTCTCAAAGAACCAGCTTTTGGTTTTGTTTATTTTTTCTAATGCTTTCTTATTCTCTATTTCATTTATTTCTGCTCTAATCTTTGTTATTTCCTTCTTTCTACTTCCTTTAGGTTTAGTTCGTTGTTGTTTTTCCAGTTGCTCCAAGTGTGCAGTTAGGTCTTCAATTTTAGCTCTTTCTTCTTTTTTAATATGTGTATTTATAGCTATGAACTTCTTTCTCAGGACAGCTTTGGCTGCATCCCATAGGTTTTGATATGTTGTGTTGTCATTTTCATTAGTTTCAAGGTAGTTACTGATTCTTTTTGAGATTTTCCCCTTGACCCACTGTTTGTCTAAGAGCGTGTTGTTTAGCTTCCATATCTTTGTGCCTAATCTGTTTCTCCGGCCATTAGTGATTTCCAATTTCATTCCATTGTGGTCAGAGAACTTACTTTGTAAAATCTCAATCTTTCTGAATTCATTGAGAGTTGTTCTGTGGCCTAGCATGTGGTCTATCTTGGAGTATGATCCATGTGCACTCGAGAAGAATGTAAATCCTGCTGTATTTGGATGTAGTGTTCTGTATATGTCTATTAAGTCCAGGTCCTCTAATGTATTGTTCAGAGTCTTTGTTTCTTTATTGATTCTCTGTCTAGATGTTCTGTCTAATGATGATAATGGTGTATTAAAGTCTCCCACTATAATTGTAGAGGCATTTATTTCTCCACTTACTTTTTACAGAGTTTGCCTCATGTATTTTGAGGGACCCTGATTAGGTGCATAAATGTTTATGAATGTTCTCTCTTCTTGAGAGATTGCCCCTTTTACTAATATATAGTGTCCATCTTTGTCTCTTACAATAGTTTTGTATTTTGAGTCTATTTTGTCTGATTTTAGGATAGCTACTCCTGCCCTTTTTTGGCTATTGTTTGCTTGTAAATTTGTTTTCCAGTCATTCACTTTCAGCCTCCTTGAATCCCTGGGTCGAAGGTGGGTTTCTTGTAGAGAACATATAGATGGATCATATTTCCTTATCCATTCTGCCAGTCTGTGTCTCTTGAGTGGTGAATTTAATCCATTAACATTCATTGTTATTACTTACAATGAATTTCTTACTTCAGCCATATTTTCTTAGGGTTAATGTATGTCATATGTTGTTTTGTTTCTATTTTTGTCTTTTTAGTTGTTTTTAAACTCTCCTCCAACTCTCTCTCCCTTGTTTTTTCCTTTCAACCTATAGAACTTCCTTTAGTATTTCTTAAAGTGCAGGTTTCTTATTGACATAGTCTCTTAATTTCTGTTTATCTGTGACTATTTTGAACTCTCCATAATTTTTGAATGCCAGTTTTGCTGGATAGAGAATTCGTGGCTGGAAGTTTTTTTCTTTTAGTACTTTGACTATGTCATACCACTGTCTTCTTTCCTCCATGGTTTCAGATGAGAAATCAGCACTTAATCTTATTGTGCTTCCCTTGTATGTGATAGTTCTCTTTTCTCTTGCTGCCTTGAGTATTTTCTCCTTGTCTTGAGCATTGGACATTTTGACAAGTATATGTCTTGGAGTTGGCCTGTTGGGATTTATACTGTTTGGGGTGTGCTGTGTTTCCTGGACTTGTATATCCATCTCTCTCAATAGGGTTGGGAATTTTTCAGCCATTATTTCCTTCAAAACTCTTTCTGTTCCCTTTCCTTTCTCTTCTCCTTCTGGGATGCCCATAATGCATATGTTTGTGTGTTTTGTGTTTTTGGTTAAATCCCTGAGTCCCTGCTGGATTTTTTTCTATCTTTTTGTCTATCTTTTCTACTATCTGTTTGATTTTAGATCTTGTCTTCCACATCACTAATTCTTTCTTCTGCCTGTTTAAATCTGCTGTTATGTGAATCCAACATCTTTTTGATTTCTTGGATTGTGCCATTCATCACCATCATATCCATTATCTTTTTATGTATGTTTACAATTTCCTCAGTATGTTCTCCCAGTGTCTTCTTAATATCCTTAATCTCTTCCTTCACTTCATTAAGTTGGTCCATGATATTTGTTTGGAAGGCTTTGATTAGTTGTTTGATGTTCTGCATCTCTTCCTGGTTTTTAGTTTGTTCATTGGACTGGTCTCAGTGTGGTTTCTAATTTTTTGTTGCCCTCTAGTCATCATTTTTTCTTGTTGGGTTTATTCAGTTGATTAGCCTCTCTTTGCTCTAGAGTATTATTTAGCTGGTGGTTCTGTGTGTGTGTTAAGTTTTCTCTTTGATACTTTTTCTTCTCATTTTATTTCCTTGCTTCTTTCTATGTTCCCTTGAAGACAAAAGATTAGGGCCAGAGGAATCGAGAGATGTGAGAAAGGAAGAAGAAGAATAGTAATATTAATAAAAGTTAGAAGAGGAACCATATAAGACTTAGTGAAATGAATATTTAAATCATGTAGGCAGTGTGGAGTAATAGGAAAAAAAGTGGAGTACCTACAATGGACTGGGAAACCAAATAGAGGAATATATATATAATGATTTAGAAGGCTAGAATAATGAGCAGAGAGAGAAAGAGTAAAGAAAGGGCTGAAAGGAAGAAGTTAATATTAATTAAAAAAAGAAGAAAACAGAATAGATAGCATAGAATTTGACACCCTTAAGTTGTGGGCTAATGAAAAAAAGGTGGTATATAAGAACCACAATAGAAAGCAGAAAGCAGAAAGATGAAAGAAGGAAAAGGGATAGCTTGGGAGACAAAATCAATATAGACAGAGAATGGGAAATCATAGCAGAAGAAGCATAGCAAAGAAGAGACAAGCTAGCAGTACCTAATTTAAAAAAAAAAGAAAGAAAGAAAGAAAAAAGAAGTGGGGGAGGAAAGAGGAAAGAAAAGCAAGAGACAACAAATAAACAAAGAAAAACCAAACAACCACTCAAGCAAGCAGTCAAACAAAGCTAAGGAAGAACAGTGTTCCTTCTTGGTCCCTTGTGGAATCTCTCAGCCTGCTTGTATTCATCAATCAATTGCCCTGCCAGGTTCTATCTGCAGGTTATGAGGCAGATTTTAGCTATTAAACTAAATTAAAAAGAAAAATTCATTTTTTATTTTTTAAAGTGTCTTTTTTTTTTTTTTTTTTTTTTTTTTGGTAAAATAAGGGACCCAAAAGAAGTCCTCTTCTAGACCACCCCCTTCACTGAGGGCACCCTAACTAGGCTTGTGGAAACTAATCGACCACTTCTCACTTCCTGGCTTCCCTAGGGGAGCTGAAGCTCTGATGCTTGTCAGTGCAGAACGATAAAAACAGCTGACTCCGCCCCCTCTGGAGCCACGCCTCAGTGTCACCAGGCTGCTGGGTAAATCAGGCTTCCTCAGTAGATTCACCTCTCTCCTCAGCCTGGTGCTGCCTCAAGCCGGCTTATCCGTTCCCCAAAGCTATGAGGGGATCCAGGCAGCCAAATCCACAGAAGGGAAGCCCTTCTCTACCTTCTGTCAGAACGCTCCCACTCTTGGAGAATGCTCCCTCTCACTGAGTTTCCAGAAGGAATTGGGGTGTATCCCTGGGCAGCTAGTTAAATCAACTTCCTCAGCAGATTCGCCCCTCCCCTCTGCCTGGTTTTCATTCAATCCAACTATTTTGTTTCCCAAAGCTGCAAGGGGTTCCAGGCAGCCAAATCCACAGAAAGGAAACCCCTCTCAACCTTTTGCCAGAACCCTCCCACTCTTGGAGAATGCTCAGTCTCACTGGGTTGCCAGCAGGAGTCCTGGCTCAAACCAGCCTTTTTCCCTGAGGGTGGGGCTCAGCCGTCTGTGTTAATCACCACAGGCAGACTTTAAACTGATGAATCTCTACCAAGCAATCCACACCATTGAGCTGCCTCCAGATAGATGTCCCCAAGGTACTCACTCCGTGCGCCCACAGCACAGACCCCCAGGCAGGACCCTGTCCCCAATCAGCCATCCTCAGAGATCGAGTCTGCGAGTACCCTCTTAAACCGATGCCATCTTGCCTCTCTGAAAAATCTGAGACACATTTTAATCAAACTGTCAACACCAAAAACCAACAGAGAATCCTGAAAACAGCAAGAGAGAAATGAAACCTCACGTACAAGGAAGCTTCAATAAGATTAAGTGTTGAGTTCTTAGCAGAAACGATGGAGGCAAGAAAGCATGGGATGACATGTTTAAGATGCTGAAAAAAAATTGTCAACCAATTTGATATCTGGCAAAACTCTCCTTCAAAAATGAAGGAGAGATTAAGACAGTCCATAATAAACAAAAGCTGAGGGAATGGTCACCAGAAGGCCTCCTAAAGAGAGTTCTTCAGGTTGAAAGTAAAGAACACTAGACAGTAGTTTGAAGACATATGAAGAAATAAATATCTCTGGTAAAGGTAACTACATAGGTATATATAAATACCAGAATTTTTAAAATTTTGAATTGTAACATCACTTTTTATTTCTTACATTATCTAAAATATGAATTTATAAAAAGTAATTTAAGCTATGGTGTTAGGCACACACTATATAGAGATGTAATTTGGGACAAGAACAGCCCAAAGTGGCAGGACAAAAAGCAGTAGGAACATAGTTTGTGTATACTATTGAAGTTAATTTGGTATCAAAATAAATGGCATTGTTATAGATTTAAAATGTTAAATTTAAATAAAAGAAGATATATGAAAAATATACACTGAAGGAAATGAGAAGGGATTATAAAGAGTTCATTAAAAAAGATCAACTAAACACAAAATAAGGTGATAATAGAAGAATTGAGGAACAGAAAATGTATAACACTTAAAAAACCAAATAGAAAAATAGCAGAAGTCCGTCCTACATCATCAGTAGTTACCTTAAATGTAAATGGGTTAAATGCTCCAGACAAAAGGCAGAGATAGGCAGAATAGATAAAGAAGCATGACCTAACTGTGAGCTGTTTATAAGAGACTCATCTTAAATTTAAAGACACAGTAGGTTTAAAGTGAAAGTATGGTAAAAATTCCATGCAAATAATGAAGAAGAGCAGATGTTATACCAATATCAGACAAAATAAACATTTGGTCAAAAAGGGACAAAGAAGGACATGATATATTGATTAAAGGGTCAAGTCATCAAGAAGATACAATTACTATAAACATATATGCAGCTAACAACAGAGCCCCAGATTTGAGGGGGAAAAATAGACAGTTCTAAATTAATAGTGAGAAACATTAATACACCACTTGCAAAAATGAATTGAGCATCTATAAGAAGATTAATAAAGGAATAGAGGGCTTGAAAAATACTATAAACCAACTAGAACTAACATATACAGAAAACTTCACCCAACAGCAGCAGAATACACATTCTTCTCAAGTGCTCATGGATCATTCTTCAGGACAGACCACATGTTAGGTCACAAACAAGTCTCAATAAATATAACAAGATTGAATTCATACAAAGTATCTTGTCTGACCACATGAAATAGAGCTAAAAACCAATAACAAGGAAACTAGAAAATTCACACAAATATGTGGAAATTAAATGATGCCCTCTTAAACAAAGAGTAGATCAAAGAAGAAATCACAAGGCTAATTAGAAAATGCCTTACAATAAATGAAAATACAACATACTAAAACCTATGGTATGCAGCAAAGAAAGTGCTCAGAGGAAAATCTGTAGCTGTAAATGCTTACATTATAAAGGAAGAAAAATCTCAAATCAGTAACCTAACCTCACAACTGGAGGAACTAGAAAAAGAACAAGCTAAACCCAATGTGAGAAAGAAGGAAATAATAAAGATTAGAGAAAGAAATGAAAAGACAACTTAGAGAACAGAAGAAAATATTTGGAAATTGTATATCTAATAAGGATTTAATATCCAGAATAATTAAAGAACTCCTACAATAAAACAACAACTCAGTTTTAAAAAACGGGCAAAGGACTTAAATAGACATTTCTTCAAAGAAGATATATAAATGACCAATAAGTACATGAAAAGATGCTCAACATCCTTAGCCCTTAGGGAAATGCAAATCAAAACCATAGTGAGATACCATTTCATACTCACTAGGCTGGTGATTATTTAAAATTGGAAAATAAGAGTTGTCAAGGATGTGGAGAAATTGGAACGTTCTTGCATTGCTGATGGGAATATAAAACAGTACAGTCACTGGGAAAACAGCTTGGTGGTTCTTCAGAAAGTTAAACATATTATTACTGTATGACCTGGAAATCCCACTTTTTGATATTACCTCCAAGAAACAAAAACAGGGACTCAAACAAATATTTGTACACCAATGTTCATAGCAGAATTATTCACTATAGCCAAGAGGTAGATGCAACCCAAGTGTTCACAAAAGATGAATGGAAAAACAAAATGAGGTATATAAATACAATGGGATATTATTCAGCCATAAAAAGGAATGAAGTTATGATACACAGTATCTACAACATGGATGAACCTTGAAGACATCAGGTTAATTGAAGTAGGCCAGGCACAAAAAGACAAATATTGTTTTATTTTGCTTATAATGAACACTTAGAATAAGCTAATACATAGCAACATAAAATAGATTACAGGTTATCAGAGGCTGGGTTTGGGGGAATGGAGTGATGAAAAAATTTTGGTAATGCATGGTGATGATGGTAGCACATTACTGTGAATGTAATTAATATCACTGAATTGCACACATGAAAGTAGTTAAAATGGGAATTTTGTGTTTTATATATGCTACCACAATAAAAAAAAAAATGTAAGCATATATAGAGAGAAACAGGAGTAACAAATGGCATATAATTTCAATTTTCATTCCTTTCCTTTACATTCAAAAAGTTTTCCAAACTTTCTAGCTAATTTTATAATTTAGAATTCCATATATTTACTTCCACTTTAAATTAGCTCTTTCAACTAGAACTGTCTCCTAAACCATATCAATTTGAAAGACACAGTTAAATGGAATCTGTCATGATTTTAAAGAAGTAGAAAACCTACATAACCCATTGGAAGCCTAGGGACATGGTAAGGAGAGAAACATTTCTGAAAATAATTTTTCTTGGCTAGAGATGCCTTAGATCCAGGTTCAGGACCATGAGACTTGTTTAAGTGAGAAATTGACTTTAAAGAGAACCAATTCATCACAAAAGCATATATTTTACATTGTATTTAAAGAGCTCTATTAGAATTATAGCTTTCAAAGGGTTTTCTTTAGATACAACTCATACCTGCTCCCCAGTCAATGTTAGTTACTGTCCCTGACAAAAATTTATGGAGTAGGATTACAGAATTATTGTGCCTGTATTTGAGGTGAAGATTGAAGCACAGGAATGTTTGTGAAGGATAAAAATGAAAGCCACAGGAAATCCTGGAGAGGCACACCGAATGCTAAGAACTTAAACCCCCAGCTTTGTTCTCTAAGTTCAGTAAAGAAGATTCTCCCCCTGAGATAATGGAATACAGTTGAGCATGATTATTCATAATTCCTACTCAGACTTCTAGTATATATAACTGTTACTTTGTATTTAGTTCATAAAACACCAGTCATGAGGCAGTGTAGCTCTTGGTTAAAAGTATATGTTTCCTCTGGAGACAAACAATATTAAGTTTAAATCCCAGTTTTGATATTTGCTACCTGACTGGCCTTGGGTAAATTTCTTTCTGTCTAACATCATCATAATAATAGAATTTACTTTTTTATTGTTTTATGTAATATGTGTAAGTGAAAAGCCTAATACCATTACTGGCATTGATATATGGGAGTTCTGTTTCCTTAGTTAGCACAAATTTATCTATAAATTGTGGATATGCATTTCAGTGGAGATATATACAGCAATTCTGTTAAGTATATGGCTGTCTATAAAATGTAAACATGTTTCACTCTTATCTGTGATAATAAGACAGCCATGATAGAGGAAATTGGGAGTAACTCAGATAATTCCTAAAAAAATAAGAACAGAAGAAAAGTTAACAGCAGCAGTCATATTAAGTGCTCAGGGAGAGAAAGGATCTAACAGAAGGAGGGTGAAAATTCATAGACTGGTCACAAATCTCAAAAGGTGACTTGATGGCACAGAATTGATCCCCTGTATCCTGAGAAATGAAGCCTCTGGAAGACACCAGTGTAGCAGAGCTGCTCATCCAAAATCTATGTTTTTTTCTCTTTCCTGGACATTTGGGAAGAGTATGTTTCCCAGTCCCTCTTGCAGTTCAGTGAGATCATTTGACTACTAGGCAATAGACCTGGGGGATAAGAAGGAGGCATGGAGAGAGAGGTGATGGAGTAAGGAAAGGATGGAATGAAGGGACAGACTATCTGGATTATGTTTAAATTATATCCTCAAATTGACATTGATTCTCAGGCAGGCTGCAAGTAGTTAGGTTCTCTTTGAGAGCTGGTTGAAGTGAAAGCACAGTAGAAGCTTATTGCATGTTAGGTTTCCTGGGAAGCAGACTCACTTGCACATTAATGAGCGAGGTGTTTATTAGAATATGCTTTCAGGATCAACACTTATGAGGGAAGGAGTGGAAACAGGACTGAGCAAGGATAAAAGTAAGCTATGATACCATCTCAACAAAAAGTTCGACCATTGCCATGGAGAGCTCTGCAGCTGGAATGACTCTTGAGAGTTTTCCGAGTTGGAGTGAGGGGGCTAGGCTTTTATACCCAAATAATGAATCACTGGATGTTTGCTGACTGCCCATGGGCAAGACATGTGACCTTGGACAAGGAACTCTCTTCATCATGGGAAATCTCCAGAGGGAGCTGACATATGATGGTTGTACTGTCAGCCGAGCAGTATTCCCAACAGCTTGGGGAATATATTCTTCAGACACATCAGAGTGTCCACCACAAAGCCCTTTTACTGCAGGTGATCAGGACCCCAGTATGGTTGATTAATTGAAAAAAGTTGTTAAAAGAGATAAATCATTTAAAGATGCATATCATGATTTAACATTTTGTTTCGCTATAACAGCACTTATAATGGCTCATCTACATTTTATTGTTTTAGTTTCTTTTAAATGAAGAAAGGTTTAAAGACATGCAAAGCAATCCAAGTATAGGATCTTGAAAAAATTTTTATAAATTATTACCTTGTTTCAATTTAAACTGTCTTGCTTCAACTTAATTTTAGAGAAATACTACTTTCTTCCATTTATATTTTATTAGTTTCCATTAATTCTTAAATAAATTACATAAACAAAATGGGATTTTCAAATTTAGAAAGAAACATGACTGATTTTTAGAAAACATAGGGTTCAAATCAGATGAAGGAAAGATCTAGAAAGATGCCTAGTGGCAAATGTTTGGTCATTGTGGCACCAGTTTCTATGATTGGGTGATCTGCCTAAGTTAGCTCCCACTGCAGTTCTTGCTATGCTAATTCTGACTTGTATCTAAGAAAATTGCTGACTGCATGTATGTAACATGCAGGAAAACATGATGGGAAACCAGCTCCTTCCTGCCTAGCCTTCTATTTGGATCCTGTGACATGACATCTCTTCCTCAATTAGCTTCAATGAAGGGGAAGCTCCTTCTATACTTCACTATACTTTCCTCTTAGTACTTTCAAACAAAAAAGAGCTGACCTTTAGATAGTTCTAAGTCACTAAGTCCCCAGTTCAATAATACTTATTTTCAGGATAGGGATTTCAAATAGAAGATTAGTTTACTGTTTTATAAATTCATTTGGATGTTTTTATCACAATTGATAACCAGGTGCAGGAATCATTCCCTTTGAGCTATGTTACCCACTACATTTAGAGTTGTTTGATATTTGAAAGCATAACTTTTAATCATTATTCTTTTTTCACAAATGTGGAGCAACCTAGGAGTTAGTGAGTTATACTAGTAAGTTTTCAATTCTCATCACAAGACAAATTAATTCAGAACTTGTAGGCTTTTAGCTGTCAGGAAAAAAAAAATATGTCATATACACTGGAGTTTTTTTTTCATACTTAATTAGTTTCTTCCTTAGTGAAAAATGTCATTAGTTCAATTATAAATCCCCTTGGATTCCAGGAAACTAGGATTAGATATGTTGCACCCCCTATTTTTTTTCTATGAAACTAGTTTGAAATATAACATCTGAAATATAACAAAAGCAGATGCCAGCCCTTCTTTCTACAATAAACCCCAAGGCATAGTTTATGAAGGTATCAAGGGCAATCAATCATTTGTTTTTAGTGTAATTAGGGAAATGCTATTCTCTAGACAAAATTTGAGGCCTTTTTGTTCTTAGGGACATTTTATTAATTTGGAGTGAGTCCTGGCATGGTCTGCAAAATTTAATTTTGGTGTCTTTGTTTGACTCTCTCCTCTGAATACTGAAACTTTGTGCAGGGAAAATTCCCTGATTCTTATATAAAGGTCTTTGCTAAGTGACTAATACATTATGTTTTGTGTAGGTCAGTTGTTTGCTAAGTGACTGATACATTATAAACTTCACAGCTTTCTGGCCTAATCATGAGTAATTAAAGTAGAAACTGTACATCTTTGTATTATATCTCCCTCTCTGATATCATAAAATTAACAGTCTTTATGTTTGATAACCTCTATGATTTCTGTTTCCTGTTATATGTATTGAGATTCTATGGTTTCCTTGTTCCTTTCCTCTTTTAAGAGATGAACAGCTATTCTGAGGATATCTGATTACTGTACTTCTTGTATTGAGAATTATATATGTTTATTCATTTACTTATTATTTTTTAGCTTATGAAGCATAGGACCATGGAAATAAAGTTTGTGAGAAAGTATAAATATAGAAAAATTGTGGAACGTCTTTTTGGAGAATATTAATAATAGGATGGATCACCATCAGTCTCACTGGATATAAGCAGTCACCTACCTAGAGGCCAGTGGCTCAAGGTCCTTCTGGCTCTTCAGTGATCCTATATCCTCAGATGTACATCTCCAATAGAGTTTAACATTAGCATTTTTGGTGTAGGACATCATATTTGTATAATATACAGCACTTATATATAATGTGTTCATGGAATTGCAAAAGAGATGAGTTAAGGGCAAACAAAACATGAGGGGAAAAATAGGAATATTCTATTGAGGTTATTTATAATTCTTACAGAGTTACTGTAAGGTAGACAGTGATGAGGTTTTGTACATTTTCACTCTAAATGAACACAAGAGAGAAAAGAATTTATGTTATTGTGGTAGAGACATGAAAACAAAGGGACAGTTCCTGATAATTCCGGACTATTGTTCTAATTCGCAAAATGTACAATTCACCATTTTGAAAAGGTGAATTGGACCAAATGGTCCTTTTAGTCATTTCTGCTTTCATCACCACCTAGTGGTAGCTTTAGGAAAATAGACCCTGACACTGGTCTTTTCACTAGTTACTGAGACAGCTTTGATTAAAAGCTTAGTGTATGAGAAGGGAGGAATCTTAATTAAAATTAAGAGAGTTGGAGATTATTTGTGTATTTCCTACAACTCTGCTATTGTGTCCTCTATTATTGTCCTGCATCCCTGTGCCACATTTCTTTGACTTTGCCTTCCTGGTTTACCCACTGGGTGGAACATACATTATCTCCAACTATTTAGCTCTTCTCCCTTGAGAAGGCTCAGTTCTACCATATGATCAATCTGGACCTAAGCAGACTGTATTAAACAGCCTCAGCCACATTTCACCCAGCCTCTTCCTATTAAATTGAGAATGTTTCACTATCTTGATCCCTAGAAGCTAGCATTCTTTTAGTCTTTAAACATTTGGGACTCCTCTCACCTTTCTCCTGGATAACTCCTATGCAGCCTTCCAAACAAGATGCAGAATAAGCATTATCTCTTTGGGAAAGTCATCCCTGCCCCATCCCTCCATCTAGCCCCTCTTCTTTACCCCCATAACAATTGGTTTACCTCATACTTTTCTCACTATATTGATATCAAATATTTATCTCTCACTCTACTCATTAAATCCCGGTCCAGGCCTCTCTCTTTACCTCCTGCTTGGCTCAGTGTAAGCATTCGTTAGACACTTATAAAGGAATGGCTGAGTTTTAAGCCACCCTGGAGTCACACTTTTGTCACTCAAATATCCAGGTCTGTCCTTCTGTGTAGGCATCTTCTTTCCTATGTTCACATGGGTGGTCAGACCTCTTCCTAAGCCTGGAATCCTGGCTTAGTCATCACCTGCCTGCTGGACTCTTGAGTAGTGTCTCCAAGGTTCCCAACTATTGAGATTCCTCCACCCCTTCTGCCCTCCAATTGCTTGTATCAGAGCTAGACTTGCCTCACCTCTAGATATAATACCAAGAATGATTTGGATCCTCAGCCACTGGAGGGCCAGCCTCTTAGCTCTGCTCTGTTCTGTTCTTCAGCTGCTCCCTATATCCTGTGTTGATTGCTCTGACCTAGAGCTGAGAGAATGAACATGTATGAAAGGTTTATGTTAATCAGATATTTTTGCTGGTTTTATTAGTATACCATATTCTTTATTCATGAAGAAACTGAGGCTCAGAGAGGCTGACTAATTTGCACCAAACCACACGGGTATTAAGTGTAAGAGTCTAAATTCTAATCCAGGCTGTCTGACTCCAAAGTCTGAACTCTTAACCAGTTTCAGCCCATGAAAAGGGAACTTTGGAAAGCTTACAACAAGGATGCTAATAGGAGAAAGTCCCTTGTTTATATATATTTTTCAATATTTCACTTCTAACTTTTACTTTTTAAAAAAATAATTATTCCCTAGATTCCCCATTGGCAAATCATTTGAGAATTATATATCCTGCTATCTTTTTTTCATCTGTGCTTGGTGAAAAGCTAGAATGTTAAACTGTGGGAGTATTTAAGAGGAACTAGAAAAGCAAGAAAAAAATATATTTTCCAAAACTTTTCAAGATAAGTATATTTTCAATTGATTCTGATTAGGGCCTGTTTACTGTAGCATTGAAAAATATTTTTTAACTCAATAACAGATAAAGTTTTCTTTAAAATATTCGCAACAAGGAAAGTGTTACTTTACCTATCTCATTTGTTCCAGTTGCTCTCTTGGGACCTGAAGATTTATGATTCCACCTACTTCTTTCTTCTTTGTTCAGAAACTTTTATAGCATCAGTCTGCTTAACAATTGAGCTAGTCAACTTAGTTCTCATCAGGACTGGCTACATATTTTGTAGGTCTCAGTGCAAAGTAAAAATGTGGAGCTCCTTGATAAAAAAATTAGGAACAATTTCAAGGAAGTGATAGGTGAACATTAAATCAAAAGATAGGCCTTTCTAAGTGTGTAAACCTCTGTGACTGCACAAGTCACACATCCATGATGCCAGCCCTATTTTTAATACAATTTCATAAGTATTTTGGAAAATGCTCTTAGCAGGAAAGTAATCAAAATCA
The DNA here is from genome assembly GCA_026826555.1 of Tolypeutes matacus. Taxonomy (NCBI): domain Eukaryota; kingdom Metazoa; phylum Chordata; class Mammalia; order Cingulata; family Chlamyphoridae; genus Tolypeutes; species Tolypeutes matacus. The sequence continues at coordinate 540,949 of JAKSZT010053882.1, forward strand.
TATTGAAATGAAAGACTGAGAGGAGAAATAAAAATATAATTGTTGGTGTTCTCTCTATCTTGAATAGAGTTGGGGAAAAAGGATATTTATGGTAATGATGAGATTTTACAGCCTCATAAGCATATTTTTTATTTTGGAATTGCTTAGGAAAATTATTTGTACCATTCATAGCTTGTAATTGGGAAATGAGTCAAAGGAAAGAAAATTAATTTGAAATTCACGTTTTAAGTCGGTACCTCACTGCTTGTCCAATCATGAAAGAATCACAATACATCTTCTACTAAACCTCCACTAATTGTAACCAAAATATAAGCATATCGAAGCACACTTCTGGAAAGGAGGTACAATAATCCAGTGGAACCTCACTGTTATATGAATGCTGCATATGCTTCATGATTTGCATACAAATGTTCATGGGAGGAAATCAGGGTTTGCTTTCATTTAGGTTTTGTCACCTGGTGAAAGAGAACTCATATCAGTAATTTTACAAATAAAGGTGTCTTTAGAGAGGAAAAAGTAATCAGAGGCAGTGAAAACTTCATTTTGGTCTAGTTTAAATACTATTCCTAAGCCTGGTGTTTAAAAACATTACATATTTTCAACTCAGCAAAGAGTCACTAAAGAATGAATGCATTTATTGTGTATTTAAAGTTTATCAAGTTTTTCCAAGCAGAAAAATATAGTATTAATGCATATTTCAGTCAACCAATTAATGCCTGTATTTGTCTACTTCAATGCCAGGGAGCCAGTAAACTGGACTAAGTCTCCATCTGGTAAATACTCTAGCTTTGGTTTTCTCAGTGTGTTTTTGACAAATATGACTGAGTTAAAGGTTTTTTTTTAATTGGATTTGTAAGAAAACAAGATAGCTTGCCACATTATTATTGCTTTCCTAGAGGCAATTCTGCAACTCTGATTCTAAATAAACTTCTATCATCAAGTCTTATTTCCCAAAAGACAGGGGGAAAAATCCATTATTGGTTTTCCCTTGTGAGAGCTTCATAGTTTCTGGCAATATGTGTAAACTTTAAGAGTTCATGTTTCCCATTTAGACTTTGTAAAGCTTATTATGACTTTCTAGGCTTTTTCTTTTATTATTATACAGATTTTTCTTCAAGGAAATTTTACTGTATAAGATTAAAAATTGACTAGGGGGGAGGCAGATGTGGCTCAACTGGTTGGGCGTCTGTCTCCCATATGGAGGGACCTGGGTTCGATACCCGGGACCTCCTGGTAAATTAAAAAAAAAAAAAAAAAAAAAAATTGACTAGGAAAGAGCAAAGCAAGTCAGCAAACATTTATTGAACACTTATCATTCACCAGACCATAAGCTAGCTTGGTGGAAACTGAAAGAATTAGAACCTAAAGCTTTGAATGTCATCTAGGAGCTTGCAATCTGTTAAAGAAATCAAAAGTTGTAATATAATCATTTACATTTATTCATTCTTTCACTCAATTATTCAACAAATATTTATTAAGCAACTGATAGATTCAAAGATCTGTGTTAGGCACCAGTAATTTAATGTTATGTGAAAACATACACAATTCCTATGCTCATGGAATACAATCTGGTAGAAAAGACAGGCAATCAAACAAGTACACAAACAAACATAAAATTGCCTCTGTAACAAACACAATGAAGAAGGTCTCCATGATTCTATGCCTAAAGGAGGGGCATTTGGTCCCTTTTCTGTCTTTTCCCCTTTCTGCCTAATCTGATACGACAGTCTAAGTGAGCCTTTTAAAATGTGTATCAGATCATGTCACATCCTTCCCATGTCATTTAGAGCAAAATATTCAATTCTTGTTTGCTCTTATCTGCTATTCTTTTTCCTCATCCATTTTTCTGCAAGCTTAATTCCCTCAAGCATGCCAGGCCAGTTCCTGCCTCAGGGCCTTTGCACTGCTCTTTTCTCTACCTGAATGCTCTTTCTCAGTAATGAATAACTTGTCCCCTTAGTAAGTCCTTGTTCAAATGTAATTTTCTCAGAAAGGCCTTCCCTAATTGAAACATAAAATGCTTTCTAATCCTTTTCCATCCTTTATTTTACTGCAGCTCTATATAGTCTATATACACATAGATTATAGTACATTTATTTTGCTTTACTATCCCCTGTGCTAAAATATAAGCTCCACAGCTTATATTTTATAGAAGAAGACACAGCTTATATTTATGGAAGAAGACCCAGATTTGTGTTTAACTTTTTCCTTTATCCTCATTGCTAGCACAGAACCTGACTGGCACATAGCAGACACACTAAATATTTGCTGAATAAATAAATCCAGAGTAAGGGAGGTTGAGAGAGAATCTCCAATTGATCATTTGACTTAGAAATAAAGTATCTTAGAAGTTAACCAGGTAAAGAGATAACAAAAGTAGAAGTAGTAGCAATTACCTTTAATGCCTTCTTTGTACTAAATGTTTATATATATTAACTCTTTTAATTCTTAAAACAACCCTGCAAGGTTATTGTTATCTCCATTTTCTAGAAAAGAAATTGAGGCAGAGAGAAATTTTCCCAGGCAGAAGAAATAGCATGTATAAAAACTTTCTGGTTGGAGGAAATATGGTGAGGAAATAGTAAAAGAGGGTAGCTGGAACTGAGAGATCCAGGGGGAGTGTGATGGAATAGGATCCTGGAGAAACAGGTCAAGGGAAAAGTGACCAATGGATTTGTATGTAGGTGACCAATGGATTGCTCAGGAGAGTCCTAGTTTTAGCCCATTGGTTTGGTATAATTAAGTGCACTCTGCTTTACACTTACATTTTTGCTGGGTTGCATGATAAACTGAATTAAGAGTTCTGACTGTTCCTTAAGAGCCATGAGAGGCAATCAAGAAATAATGATGTGATCAGATTTCCATTCTAAGAAAATAACTCTGGCTATAGAATAAAAAATAAACTGAATTAGAGGAACTGATGTAGTTAGATGAATTAGGAGGCAATAATCTATAATCCTGACCATGGGTGGTAGCAGTAAAAATAAAGAGACAAGCACAGATTTGCAAAATATTTAGGTGATAAAAATCAAATAGGTTTGGTAATGGGTTGCATTTGAGAAGGATGTAGAAGAAGGTGGTGTCAACAACAACTCCTGGTTTCTGGTTTCAGCATCTAGAAAAGGTTTTCAGTTCATTGTGATGCTACATACTGGAAGAAGTTCATATGTTTATGTTTGTGGAGTGGGGTAAGGGATGCCAATCAATAAAAGTGAAAATTAAAAATGCAAGTTATATGACAAATTATCAAACGATATATCTAGTCAATGATTATAACATGCCAGTACATGGATCTATTGCTTCAGAATCCACTAAGGATTAACTTTTAAACAGCTTTAGTGAGAGATTATTGACATATAATAAACAACACATATTTAAAGTATATACTTTGCTAAGCTTTGAGATATGTAAACATACATGAAACCAAAAACAAGCAAAAAAGTGAATATCTGAACAATGCCCTCAAACATTTCCTCATGCTGTTTTTGTAATTCTTCTCTCCTCCCCCACCTTACCCCACCCTGTCCTCATGCAAACAGTATTCTGCATTCTGTCACTATATATTAGCTTACATTTCCTAGAATTTTATGAAAATGGAATCATACAGTATGTACTCATTTTTGCCTGGCTTCTTTAACTCAGCATAATTATTTTGGGATATATCCATGTTGTAGCATGTATCTGTACTTCATTCCTTTACATTTCTGAGTAACAGTCTATTGCATGGATATACCACAGTGTTCCCCTATTTACCTCTTGATGGACATATGGGTTGTTGAAATTTTTAGCTCTTACAAATAAAACTGCTATGAAGATTTCTGTACAAAAATGAAATGTGCTTTCATTTTTCCTGAGCAAATACCTAGGAATGGAATGTCTGGATCATATAATAAACTTTTTAAGAAATTGACAAACTTATTCAAAGTGGTTTGCAATAGTCTACATTCCCATCAGCAGTGTATGAAAGTTTCAGTACCTCCATATGGTATGTTCAAACTTTAATTTTAACCACTCTAATAGATGTGCCATGGTATTTCATTATGGTTTTAGTTTGAATTTTTCTAATAACTAATGATGTCAAGCATCTTTTCATGAGCTTGGTTGCCATGTGAATCTCTTCTTTGGTGGCGTGTCTTTTAAAATCTCATTATATAATTGGGTTGAAAAAGCTTTTACCTCACCATTGTGTTTGAAAGTTATTTTCAGTAGGTATAGAATTCTTAGTAAACCAATTTTTTTTTTCCTCTCGGCAGTTCAAAGATATTACTCTACTCTCTTCTTTCTTGGATTTTCAAATGAGAAATCTACTGTCATTCTTATCTTTGGTTCTCTGTATATGTGTCTTTTTCCTCTGACTGATTTTAAGATTCTCTCTTTATTAGTGATTTTGACTCTTTTGATCATGTGCTTTCATATAGTTTTCTCCATAATTCTTGAGCTCAGGGTTTGATGAACTCCTTGCATTTGTAGGTTTATAGTTTTCTCAAACTTTGGAAAAATTTCTGCCCTTATTTCCTTAAATATTGGTAGTGTTCCCTATTCAATTAAATGTTTTTTAGGTTGCTTTTTGTATATAAGAGCTCAATGGTGCTCTTTTCATTTTTCTTTTATTCTCTTTTCTCTTTATATTTTATTTTGAAATTTGCTGTCTTCAAGTTCATTAATCTTTTCTTCTGCACTGTCTAATATGCTTCTAATTCCATACGATGTATTTTTATCTCACACATTGTTTTCATTTCTAGAAGTTTGATTTGGCACTTTTTAAAATATATGACATGTCTCAACTTGCCAAACATATGCAATACAGTTTTAATAACTGTTTTAATATCTCTGTTTAAAAACTAACAACTCTGCCAATTCTGGGTCAATTTTGATAGATTAATTTTCTCCTCAATAATAGTCATGTTTTCCCACTTCTTTGTATTCCTAGTAATTTCTGATTATATTTCAGACATTATGAATTTTGTAAATTTTACCTTTTAAGCTACTGGATATATTTTAATTCCTATAAATATTCTTGTGCCCCCACCCCCCTTCCATACCAACCTATGCAGTTAACTTACTTGGAAACACTTTGATCCTTTTAGGTCTAACTTTTAAGATTTGTTTGGCAAGACTGGAACAGTGAACAGTGTAAGGCTAACAATTTTCTATTACTGAGACAAGTCCCTTATGAGTACTTTACCCAATACCCCATGAATGATGAAGTTTTCCAATATGCAGTATGGGGAGAGTGATTATTCCTGGAGGTGTGCAAGCACTGGACAATGTTATCACTATTCCTCTGTCATTCTTTTCCTGATCAGGGATAGTTTCATCATATGCACACACTGATCAATGTTCATCAGGATATTCAAGGGAGCCCTCTGCAAATTTTCATCATTCTCTCTTTACATAGCTTTCTTGTCTTTCATATTCTGTCCAAGAATTCTACCCACCTTAGTTTCCCTGGGCTTTCAGCTCCATTTCTTCAACTCAGAAAATCTGCTGAGCCTGCCTGCAGCCCCCCTTTTGGTGCTATGGCCTGAAAACTCTCTCAAGGCAGTAAGGTGGCACAATCATTTGTTCCTCTTATTGGTTTCCCATCTCTAATGGACTACTGTCTCATTGACTGATGTTCAGTATCTCAAAAATTATTGTTGAACATATTTGTTTTCTATTTTAGATTTTTTTTTTAATGCAGGAGACAGAATCCAGGCCCTGTTATTCTGTATTAGATGCAAGAGGAAGTCTCTAGGGAGCTTTTAAAGAAATACAGATTTGTGGTATCTAGAGATTCTGATTCAGTATATTTGGGGTGGTTATTGTAATCAATACTTTATTAAAACCTCCAATGTGATTTATGCTTGCCTGTTATTTAATCACTTATCTAGATAATTATTTCAATGAATTTAGAGGGCTTAAGTGATTTCATGAGAAGAGTAGACTTTGAACTAGAACTTAAATAAGGGTAGAGTTTGGTAAGCATATGCTTGGTGCTAGTTACTAATGAATGATTAATTATATTTAAGGGGTGAATTAATAGATTGATCTTCCCTTCCCTTGTCTGCTTAGTAAACTCCCAATTCAAATTCCCACTGCTCTCTTTCCTCCCCAGAGAAAATTTATAATTTATACTTACTTTCTTTTGTTCCCATAGTACATACATTATCTCCAACTGTTTACCTTATATCATAGTTATTTTGTTTCATGCTGTCTATTCCACTAATCTGTGAATTGCTTGGAGAAATTACTTTATCTTTGATTCCTAGAACAAAGCACAGTGCTATTTCTGATGCCAAATCTACTTAGGCATATTTGATACTGTGCTTTATTTTCAGTGTAAGCTTCTATCTATAGCCACCATGTATTTATCTTAATTTAAAATGACCAGTAGAATAATTAATATGTTTACCACCCTTGTGCCTGTTGTTTCCTGTCCTCTCTAGGAAGCAAATTGTATATAATTGATTCCTAAACCTGTCAGTACTTACTGTTTCATAATCACTTAAAACACTTTTTTGCAACTGTGGATTTACCAATTTTATTGTGTCATTTATTCTAAAATTCTTGCAGACCAACAATTATAATTGTATTGTTAAATAAAGCGCCTATGGGATGCAACTGATTATTCACTTCTGCTGTTCTAAAATGATTTGAGGTAGTATTTTGCAGTTCACCAAATAGTGAGTTTTCTGGCTTAATTGAGGAGGAAGGTTCAAAAAAAGGGAGCACTAAACATTCCATACCTGGGCTTGCAATAGGACTCATCCTTGAGCCTGAGACTAAATTGTTGATGTTGTCTATCTTGTTTTTAAAATACTGCTGGGAATGCATTAATTATCATCATAATTTTGTTAGCAGGATTCTTAGAAGTAGTTTTGTCCAAGAGGAAAAATCTTGTGTTCCTTTTTTGGTCCGTTTGTTGCCTCCAACTCATGATCAAAGCATAATTTAAAAGTTGATTTTTCAAGTGGAGGCAAATCATTTTTATTTTCAAAATGCTTTGGAAGAATAGTTTCTTGTGAGCAAATGAGGGACAGGTGATTTGGGATGAAGAAAGAAAGTCAATGAGAAAACCCACTGTCAGGTGGTAGTTGAACACCTCTGTGATTGGCATGTCCAGGGTGCATGTAGTATGGAGAGGAACATCAGTGGAAGGAGGCCTAATTCATCTTCCAACTTTCAAGTCTCCACAGTTGCAATACAGTGAAAAATGTGGGGCCTGTCCCAAGCTATATAAATAACGTTCATAGGAAATAATTGTGTCTTTTGAAGTGAATAGAACATGAAGTATTCATAACATAATGTACAGGGGAAGACTGTTTTCCCAGTTGGGGATTTAAAAATAAGACCCTCACATACTCTTACATAAGAAATGATGCAAAATAAATAAATAAATAAAGGAAGAAATTGGCACAGCAAAATAATGGTTAATGAGAAGGCTCAGAAAATCATGCCCCTCTTTTCTTTATAGTATCTCCTCCATGGACTTCCTGACAAGGGTTTCCTTGTTCCCTTCTTCCTTCTTAGATGACTTTTCTCTTTTCATTTACTAGCTCCTCTCCTTCCCTCTTTTTAACAACAAATATTCCACAAATGGTTTTTCTTATCTTGGAGAAATGGTGTTATCACCTGGATTCAATTATTACCTCTATAAAATGATAGCACTTGGATCTAGCCCTGCTCTTCATCCTGCTTCTCCCCACTCTCTTCATCAGCTTTCTCACTTATGTTTTCTTCATTTCTTGAGAAATTATGTAAATTTATGTAATCTATGGGATTCTTTTATTGTGTAATATGTATATATTAACGTGTCTCTAAGTTTTATTTCTACAACTTAAGAAGAAAGCACTTCCTTTTTATTTCTTTGTAATGTTATCTTGTGGAATCATTTTCTGAGTTTTTTTTTTTTTACAATTTAGATGATACAGTTTAATAATTTTGATGATATTTACCATGTCCTGTGTCCATTATTTTACCTGATATAATAAGAGAAAGATGACGTAAGAGAACCTCATTTCTGTGACAGCCTGAAGAAACTATTTTTCAATAAGATTTTGTATTCAAATATTAATTAGAGCTAGGTCAGGTTTAAAAAAAAAAAGGCATTACAAAACATTCACCCAATGTTACAAGTAAAAAACTCCGTAACCATGATGGAGAATTTTCACCTAACACTTGTAATAGATGTCAAGGAAGGAAGGAAGGAAGGAAGGAAGGAAGGAAGGAAGGAAGGAAGGAAGGAAGGAAGGAAGGAAGGAAGGAAGGGAGGGAGGGAGGGAGGGAGGGAGGGAGGGAGGGAGGAAGGAAATCCTACAGAAAATAGAGCATAAATTCAAAAGAAGGACTTATTGACTCTAAAGCAAATACTACCAAGTAAAATGCTTTCTAAGTAATATAAACCTTCAATAAAAACAGATAATCAATTATTGTTAGCTTTAATTGGTATAGCTTTTGGTTCAATTGTTTGAAAACATGAAATTTATGTTCATTCACATTTTGATTGAGGGATTCACCCCAGTGGCAACAGCTTGTGGTGTTGGATAAGAGCACGTAGAACTGCCAAAGGGAATTGGAAGAAACTAGCTATTAAAAGCGCTAAATCTAGAGACAGGAAATTATGGGTGGTGTTCCTTACTTTGTAAATTTTTTTAAGTAGACAAAATTTTATCTTCATGCTCATGTCTTCTGATAGGCTTCTTCTTTTACAGTCATCATTTATTGATAACTTACCATCTCTCCTCCATCCTCCCATGTGCCCATTCGTAGTGATTCTACTATCTAAATATCTCTAGAATCCATTCTTTATCTCCAGAACTATTGCTACTACCACAGTTCATTTTACCCTTCTCTTTCTCTTTTTTTGACTTATTTCAGGAGTCTGCTAACTGATCACCATGCTTCCAATCTTGTTCCCTCTTCAATCCATTTACTACACTACTACTAGAAGGATGCTTCTAAAATACAAATCTAAACATAATTTACTCCTGCTTAAAATCTTTTAATGAGTCCAAATAAGTGAAGGAAAGATCTTCAACTTCTCATACTGCATAAGACTCTTCAAGCCCCTTAACACACAACTCCTACTTATTTTTTTTTATTTTTTATTTTTTATTTTTTATTTTTTAACAACAACTACTTAGAACCGGTTTTAATTTTGCTTGTTTTTTCTTTCAACTGGGGAAAATTATATTGCTATAGTCATTCTTAGTAATATGCTGCCAATATGAAATTACTGGAAATATCTTGAAAAGTAACATCAACCAAGAGCTATCTCCACCACAGGACTGTCTGAGGTGGCAAGGAATTGCTTGTTGAACTCAAATAATACACACACAAGAGGAAAAGCAGTGCCACACCAATGCAAGGCATTAATAATGAGGTGATATATGGGAATACTGTATTTTATACATGATTGTTCTATAAATCCAAACTTCTCTAATAAAAAAATGAAAACCAGTATGGAATAGTATGGTAGGTTTAATTGTGTACCCCAGAAAAATCAATATACATCAACTTAAGCCATTCCTGAGGGTGAGAACCCATTGTAAATAGAACTTTTGAAGATGTTATTTTTTTGGTAAGGTGTGGCCCAACTGAATAAAGTTGAGCCTTAATCCTATTACTTGAGGCTTTATGAAAACAAAGCCATTTGGAGTAGAAGCTAGAAGTCAATGGAATCCAGAAGAAAACGAGATGACATCACCATGTGTATTACCATGTGACAGAAAAGCCAAAGACCCAAGGATCACCAAAAGCCAGCCAGAGAATGCCACAGTCTTCAGAGAAAAAGCATCACCTTGCTGACACCGTGATTTGGACATCTCTGACTTCAAAACTGCTAACCAATAAATTTCTCTTACTTAAGCTCACCCATTTTGTAGTATTTGTTTTAGCAACTGGGAAACTAAGACAAGTGTTGCATTACTTTGAATGCCCATAGATCTGAGTTTAAACTTTGGCTTTTTCTCTTACAAGCTGTGTAACTTTGAGTTTCCTTATCCTTATTTGTAAAGTGGGGCTATCAATAACAATTTCATAATATTATTGTGAGCATTACATGAAATAGATATTCCTGGGTCACAGCAAACATCCAAGATATGTGCCTTTGCCTTCTAATGCTGCATCACCATTAACAAGACTTAAAGGGCAAGAAGTAGCAATGAGATCAATGCAAGGTACCATATAAGCCCAGGGTAAAGGTGGTTGGGGAATGGGGTGAAGATACATAGCATAACTATCAATTGCCAAAGAAGGTAGACCCTGTTTTGGAGGAAGTCTAGGAGAAACACACGCAAGTGGAAAGAGAAGTAATTGTGTATGTGTGAGGGAGGGGATACCAGTATATGTGAAGTAGATGGAATCAACTAGGGAGCATATAGAGCAAGATAGGTAATACCTACCACTTACAGACCTCATACTATTATGCACCAGCACTGTGCAAAATGTTTTACATATAGAATTAGAGGAGACAAAGAAGAACAAAAGGAAACACAAGTATTAGGAAAAAGTAACACTTAAGGTATGGACAGAGAAAAAGGGACCTAGATAGAGGAACAATAAGAAGTGGAAAAAAGCTCAAAGATTGTGTTGTTAAGCAATCTAAGGAAGGACAAGATCTTAATGAAGGAGTGGACAATAGTAAGAAATGCTATAGAAATGCAAAAATAAGGAAAAGATCAAAGGTGTCCATTAGAATTGGCAATTAGGAGATCTTTGATGTCCTTTTCCAGATAAATTCCTCTGGAGTGGTGTATTTGTCAGGGTTCTCTAGGGAAACAGAACGGACAAGAGATATCTGTAAATGGTATGAGATTTTATAAAAATTCTCTCACACGACCATGGGGATACACAAATCCAAATTCCTCAGGGCAGGCGGCACACCAGGGGCTCCGATGAAGGTCCATGATGAGTTCCTAGGAGACATTGGCTAGCCGAAGTAGAGCTCGGAATTCTCTTTCTGAATGCTGAAATCACTTCTCCTAAGGCCTTCAACTGTTTGGATAAGTCACTCAGTGCTGATGGCAATCTCCTTAGTTGATTGTAGATGTAATCAGCCATCTATGCAATCAACTCACTGATGATTAAATTCCATGAAATGCCCTTGTAATACAATTAGCCCAGTGCTTGCTTGACCAAACAACTGGGCACCATTACCTGGCCTAGTTGACACATTAGCCTAACCATCACAAGTGGCAATATCTGAAGCCAGATTATTGTGAGTTGAATAGTGAACAGAAGGTGAAGAAATAGGGACAAATATAGATTACTCTTCAAAGAAGAATGTTTATAAAAATTAGGAGAGAAAGCAGTATTTTAATGCGACAAGAATTGAGAACTGGTCATTGGATTTTAGGGCTGCAAATAACTGGAAAAAATATAAAGCATAAATCAAATCTATATAAATGTCATTGAAATCATTTTGATTTGGTAAGGCATAACCTTTAGAAAATGACTTTTTCCTTGGAAACTTCACTAATACAGTTATATATATTGTAAATACACTAAATGAAAGTAGGCCTCATCCCAGTATAGCCTCATGGTTCTGTTCTCTATAAGTCTCAATAATAAAGGTTAGAAACAAGTACACAAAGAGACAATTATGGCTTTAGCAAACTATAAATCTTAAGGAAAACGTTGGTATGACTGTAAATTCAAGGACTCCAAAGACCAAAGAGGAAATGATATACCACTTAAAACATAGAAAATTTTAATTTGAAACTAGGTAATTATTGGAGGTCTTCTGGGTAAAGGATATTCTAATATAGGCAATTTCATCTGAGATCCGTTTCCATTTTATTCCATCTAGAATTTAACTTATTCTACTTTCTCTTCCATGGAATATCCATTGTTTCTTGGGATTATCATTTTCCCCTTTAATCCCAGCCCAATGACTTTCATAGGATAAAGATAGAGAAGGGCTAGGTGGAACCAAGCCAAATAAATTATACTTGTACTGTTGGAAAACATTTAGGGAACAAGAACAGTGAGGGCCTTTACTTTTATAACCATTGCATTTTATAGTCTCTGGCATTTTGAAAGATAAGATCTGGCTATTTTAGTTAGAAGGAATAAATTCCAGTGCTTCAGGTGAAAAATCCTTTTAGCTGGAGTCAAAACTTCTTACATTTCATTGAGACATGTTTAGAACATAAAAATAAGTTTAAATTTTATATAATAGTGGTTTAGCCACAGTAATTAATGGAAGGTTAAGTTGTAAGGATAAGCAATATAGGTGTTCAGAAAAATAAGTGATCAATATGGTGAAGAATTTGCAAGTTTGCATGGAGAACAGAATTGAGCTTGGGCCTTGAAGACTGAGTAATGTTTTGGCAGGTAAAGAAAAATAAAAGACGTTCTAGGAAGAAACAATAATATATGCAAAGAAAAGTTTAAATTATAACCTAGATACATAAGGAACATCACTCAGTTTCTTTTTAAGGAGTCAACTGGTAAATAAAAATATCTGTAAAGGGTAATTTGTATAGTGATTGCCCTAAAGTCAAAATAAAAACCTCTGATCCATTTCCTGTGCTCATGGGAGGTACTCTATGGTACAAGCAGCTTATTTTTCTGTCAATGAAAGATACCAGCCCATATTTAAATCTTAGTACATCAACAAATTTTTTTTTTAATTGAGTACTTCTCAGTTCCTGCCACTGATCTAAATGTTGGTTATACAAATCTAAGTATGATTCATTTCCCAACCTCAAAGAATTTAAAGATTATTACAATATCCTTTCTGTGATTTTTAGTTTACAATTTCTCTACTAGTTTTCTTTTTGTTTTTGAGAAATAGATCAAAACCCTCTATTTTCTCAAGATTTTGAAAAACATTATTGTATGTCCTGCAAAAATCTTAGTGAGATAATATTTATCAAACTCCATTCACAGTTCCTGGCATGGAACATGCACACGGGGTTTGCTGAAGGTTAATTGTTAGTAAATGACCAAAAATATTTGTTGAATTGAATTATTTAAATTTTCTGTCATTTAATTGAGTCCTAATTATTAATGTTTAAATTCTTCTATGACTGATGGTATATCTATCTTCCAAATTTTTATTTTACTAGAAATATAATCCAATTCAACATTTATTTGGGTGCATATCATATACTTACCATAACAGTGAATAAAATAGATTCAGTCTATTACTTCAAGGATCTTCACATAATGGAAAGAATGTGAAGTTATTTTCAACTTTTTCCGTTTCTAGGGTAGGAGAAACTTGGGCAAAATTATTTGACAGATAAATGTTGAAACTCAAATGTTTTACACATGTATGTTCATCTAAGTGCATATGTCAAGCATATTTATACAGGACAATGTATTTATGATAGGTTGAATTATGTACCCCAATTTATACATGTTCTTAATAATTTTTTTAATTAGAGAAATTACAGTTCTACAGAAATATCATGCAGAAAATACAGAGTTCCCATATACCCCTGTGGTAGACTGAGACTATATGGACCCCAGAAAATCATGTCGTTAAAGTAATCCATTCCTGTGGGCATGAACCTATAGTAGGTGGGACCTTTTGATTAAGTTACTTCAGTTGGGGCATAGCCCAGGGTAGGCCTTAAACCTCTCACTGCAGTCCTTTATATATGGGATGAATGTGTAAATACACACAGAGAAAAAGTTGCAGAAGGAGAGAGAAAACCACAGACACAGAGGGAAAGCCAGAGGAAGCCAGAAGCTGAAGCAATGAAACCTGGAAGAGAAAGGAGTCCAGCAGATACCACCACGTGTATTGCCATATGACAGAGGAGTCCAGGATTGCTGGCACCAGTTTTGGGGGAGAAAGCATCGCCTGATGATGCTTTGATTTGGATGTTTTCATGGCCTCATACTTGTAAATTTTTAAGCTAACAAATCTCCATTTTAAAAGTCAACCCATTTCTGGTATATTGCATTTTGGCAGACTAGCAAACTAAACCCCTCCCTGCCCCGCCTTTTAACACCTTGCATTAGTGTGGTACATTTATTTCAATTTGGATATATACCTAGTAGTGGGTTTGCCAAGTCATATGGTGATTCTATACACAGATTTTTGAGGAAATGCCAAATTGTCTTCAACAGTGGCTTCACCATTTTATATTCCCACCAACAAAAAATGAGTTTTCCTATGACTCCTCATTTTCTCCAAGAGTTGTAATACTCCATTTTTTAAATAGTAGCCATGCTAGTAGGTGTGAAATGGTATCTCACTGTGGGTTTTGATTTTAAATTCCCTAATAACTAATGGTGTTGAACATCTTTTCATGTGCTTTTTGGCCATTTGTGTATCTTCTTTGGATAAATGTTTATTCAAGTTTATTGCCTACTTTTTAATTGGGTTGTTTGTCTTTTTGTTGTTAAATTGTAGGATTTCTATATATTCTAGATGTTAAACCCTTAACAGATATGTGGTTTCAAAATATTTTCTCCCATTTTGTGGGTTGTCTTTTTACTTTCATGATAAAGTCCTTTAATGCACAGAAGTTTTGAATTTTGATGCAGATTTAATTATCTATTTTTTTCTTTGTTCCTCATTCTTTGCATGTGAAGTGTAAGAAACCATTACTTAACACAAGGTCCTGAACATGCTCCCCAATGTTTTCTTCCAGGAATTTTATAGATCTCATTTTTATATTTAAGTCTTTGATCCATTTGAGGTTGATTTTTGTATGTGGTATGATGTAGAGGTCCACCTTCATTCTTTTGCACATGGTCATCCATTTTTCCCAGCACCATTTGTTGAATAGACTATTCTTTCACAATTCAATGTGCTTTGTATTCTTGTCAAAAATCAGTTGGCCAAAGATGTGAAGGCTTCGTTCTGAACTTTCAATTCAATCCCTTTTTGTGTATATCGCCCTTATGCCCATACTATGTAGTTTTGATTGCTGTGTGGTGGTTTGAAGCTGTATGTACCCCAGAAAAAACAATTCTTAAATCTAATCCATACCTGTGGGTGTGAACCCATTGTAAATAGGGACCTTCCAATGAAGTTACATCAGTTATCATGTGGACCAGCCCAATCAGAAAGTATTTTAATCTTATTACTAGGGTCCTTTATGAGCAGAATGAAATTAGACAGAGAAAGAGAGCCAGACGAAGCAGCCAGAAGCTGAACATCATCAGAACCTAGAAGAGAAGAGAAAGACTAGGAGACATTATCATGTGCCTTGCCACGTGACAAACTAAAGACCAAAATCACTGGCAGCCAGTGCCAAAACACCACAGTCTTTGGATAGAAAACATCACATTGGTGGTCTCTTGGTTTGGAGGTTATCTTAATCTAAAAACTGTGAGCAAATAAATCCCCATTGTTTAAGCCAAACCACTGCATGGTATTTGGTTGAATAGCTGAGGAAACTAAAAAAGATATTGGTATCAAAAAAGTGGAGTGCTGCTATTGCAAATAGCAAAAACGTGGAAACAGCTTTGGAATTGGGTAATGGGCAGAGACTGGACAAATTGTGAGGTACTTTGATAGAAAAAAGCCTAGATTGCTTTGAGGAGACTGTTGGTAGAAATATGGATGCTAAAGGTACTTCCAATGTGGGCTTAGATGAAAATGATGAATATGTCATTGGAAACAGGAAGAAAGGTGATCTTTGTTTTACAGTAGTAGAAAACTTGGTGAAATTGAGTTCTGATGTCGGATGGAATGCAGAAATTGAAAATGATGAACTTGGATATTTTGCTGAGGAGATTTCTAAGCTAATGTGGAAGGTGAAGACTGGTTTCTCTTTGCTGCTCATAGTAAAATGCAAAAGGAAACAGATAAGCTGATTAACTGAATTTCTGGGCACAAAGAAACCAGAAATTGATGATTTGGAAAATTCTGAGCTTCCAGAAAACAAGTCCCCAGAGAATAGTGCTCCATGGGAGGGTTTAACTGAACATGACAGCAGTCAGCCATTCCAATGGAAGTCGGGATTAGAAATGCATATGTCTGGGTAGGATCTATGGAAAGTCTTACTGTCTGATGGTTTGGACCCTGTGAACTACATGCAAAACCAACAAGTTTTTCACAAGATCTGTATGACCAGAACCACTGCCAGCCTGGACTAAAAGGGACAGATTGAAGGAAAACTCACTTCAAGAGCAGATATCTGGTAGCTGAGGTCTGGATCGAACACATCTTCTTAGGCCAAGAGAATGGGACCACCCAAGTGTGTGAAAAAGGTGAGTCTGCCTGGTGCTTGGAGAGCGTGGGACTTTCACCCTGTAGTTCACTGCCACTGCAATGCTCAGAGATAGTGGGACATGTGCTCTAGTATTTGCAAAGAGCCTGGCTACAATCTCAATGCTTTGAGAGGGTTGGGCCTTCATCCTAGTGTTTGGGGGAAGCATGGCCACTGTGCAAACACTTGAAAGGGGTGGCACTTCCATTTAATCAGGTCTGGAGGACAAAACATTATTCCATGGATGACTCTCAGACCTTAAAATCTATGGAGTATGCCCTGCTGGTTTTTGTAATTGTTTGGGACCCAGAGCCTCTGTTTTTCATCCAATTTCTCCCTATGGGAATGTTTATCATATACCTGACCCTACATTGTATATCAAAAGCAGATAACTTGTTCTCTAGGTTTTACCAGCCCAGAGACAGAGGGGAATTGTGTCCCAGGACAGACCACATTCATAACCAATTTTGATGAGATTTTGTACTAAGCATTGTTTCTGAAATGACTTAAGGTTTCTGGAATATTGTGATGGAAAGAATGTATTTTGTATATATTTTGGGGTCCAGAGGTTGGAGTGTGTCGTTTGAAGCTGTGTGGAACTTCGAAAAACATGTTCTTAAATCTAATCCAATCCCGTGGGACTTTTTGATGCAGTTACTTCAGTTAAGATGTGGCCTAGCCCAATGACGATGTATCTTAATCCTATTACTAGGGTCATCTATAAGAGAATGAAATTCAGACAGAGAGAGAGAGAAAGCCACAGGAAGCAAGAAGCTGAAACAGAACTCAGAGGGAAAGGAAGAGACCAGGAGATGCCTTCTTGTGCCTTGCCATGTGACCAAGGATCACCAGCAGCCTTTTATTTATTTTTCTTGCTTAATTGCTCCAGCAAGATCTTTCTGTACAATGTTGAACAACAGTGGTGACAGTTGGCATCCTTGTCTTGTTCCTGATCTTAGAGGGATAGTTTTCAGTCTTTCACCATGGAATATGAGGTTAGCAGTGGTTTTTTTTTTTTTTTTTTTTTTTTCGTATATGCCTTTTAGCATGTTGAGAGAGTTTCTTTCTATTCCTAGTTTTTTAAATGTTTTTTTTTTAGCAAGAAATGGTGTTGAATTTATCAAGAGCATTTTGTACATCAATTGAGATATTCATGTGGGTTTTTTCTTCATTCTGTTAATGTAGTGTATTACATTAATTGATTTTCTTATGTTGAACCACCCTTCCATACCTGAGATAAATCCCATTGAATCATGGTGTATAATTCTTTGAATGTGCTTTTGGATTTGATTTTCTAGCATTTTTTAAGGATTTTTCCATCTATAGTAAAAAAGGATACTGGCCTATAGTTTTCTTGTGGTATCTTTATATGATTTTTGTGTGAGGGTGATGTGGGCCTCATAGACTGAGTTAGGTAGGGGTCCTTCCTCTTCAATTTTTGGAAGAGGTTGAACAGAATTGGTGTTAAAGCTCCTTGGAATATTTGGTAAAATTCACCTGTGAAGCCATCTGGTCCTGAGGTCTTTTTGTGGGATGATTTGATTATTGATTCAATCTCTTTACTAGATACTGGTCTGTTAAGATCTTCTATTTCTTCTTGAGTTAGTGTAGGTAGTTTGTGCATTACTACGAATTTGGCCATTTCATCTAGCATATCAAATTCCCTCAGCTTTTGTTTATCTGGGAATGTCTTAATGTTGCCCACATTTTTGAAAGAAAGTCTTGCCAGATATAAAATTATTGCTTGGCAATTGTTTTCTTTTAACACTTTAAATGTTTCATCCCACTTCCCTTTTACCTCCCTGGTTTCTGATGAGACGTCAGCATTTAATCTTATTGAGATTTGCTTGAATGTAAATCATTGCTTTTTCTCTTGCAGCTTTTAGAATTCTCTTTGGCATTAGACAATTTGGTTACTATGGATCTTGGCATGGTTCTCTTTGAGTTTATCCTGTTTGGGGTTCAGTGGGATTCTTGAATGTATGTATTCATGTCTTTCATTAAATCTGTGAAGTTTCCTGCCATTATCTTTGGATCTTCCTTCTACCTCATGCTTTATTCTCCTCCTGTCTCCCTTAAGGCATATATTGGCATGCTTGTTGGTGTCCCACAGGTCTCTTATGCTATGTTCACTTTTTTAAAAAGTAATTTTTCTTTCTGCTGCTCAACCTTTATCATTCTAAATTTCTTGTCTTTGAGATCACTGATTCTTTCTTCTGCCAATTCCAATCTGCTATTTAAACCCTCTAGAGAATTTTTCATTTCAGTTATTGTGGTCTTCACCTCCAATATTTCTGTTTGGCTCCTATTGAGAATCTCAAAGAGATTCTCATATTATTCATTCATTGTTTTCCTCATATCCTTTAGTTCTTTCTCCGTGTTTTCCTTTATCTCTCTGAGTCTATTGAAGATCATTTTTAAAAGTCTTTGTCTGTTATATCCAAAGTCTGGTCCTCTTTGTTGGTGAATTCTGGACTTTTATCTTGTTCCTTTAGATCAGCCATCATTTCCTCTTTCTTTGTTTATCTTCTAATCTTTAGTTGCACACTTTACATGTTCATATTTTGAAGTATTATCTCAAGGATTTCTCCCCTAAGCTATCTGTTCCTTACATTTTTATCCAGTTAATGATATGACAGATTTTCTTCAGTGCCAGCAACTAACCATAACAAACAACCAAAAGCCAAAATCACCTTTCACAGTACTTGCAAATTGGCTCTGCTTTGCCTGATGGTCTCCTTCAGAGCTTAACCCTCCCATTCAGATCATCCCAAGGCAAATGTGAGGTGCAGGTCCTCTCTGTCTTTTCTGAGCTTGTGTGGACCATGGAGCCTGCTTCTTTTCTTGGGCTTATACTTGCATCTAGCCTTAGTAATTTCCCCATTTACAGTTTACAGGAACTGGAATACCCACTCTACTCCATTTCAAATAGATCTCCACCCACTCCTGGGTGCTCTGTTGTGTGATCTAATGGAGGTTGTCCTTTGCCATAGGCTGCTTTGACTTAATTGTTTCCTATACTGCTTTATCTGTCTATAAGCTGCTTCTCTGCCTCCAGGACAAATTAGGAGAGAGCAAGCCTGAGACAAATTTCCTGTTCAGATAGATTGGTACTGACATGCAGGTAACATAGGGGTACTCTGCTCCCTCTAGAATAGGGCCAGGGACCCACAATGGTACATGGGCTAGCTCAGTACAATGTTAGGGAGAAGGTTGAGGAGGGGGAAGGAAGGAGAAGGGGGGTGGTGGTAAGTGCACCAGGAGCTTCTCCTATGGCTTTTGAAGTTGTTTTCTTAATTTGGTACTCACCCAGTTAATGCATACCTTTAACTTCTCTGAAGTTTTCAGGAAGGGTACTATTTTTAAGATTCCTCTGCAACTTTTGCCCAAGGTGAGTTGGAACAATGGCTGCCCTCAGAGCTAGACCCTAGATATCTGAAGTAGGAGAGATAGGTCTTATATCTCACTCTGTCATTAGCAAGCTGCACCCAGGGCCCAGGCTGCATTCCCCACTGCTACCTACCATGAGAATGGTGAAATTCACCAGTATTTAGCCAAACTACCAGCCTCTTTCTTCAACTTTTCCTTGAATGCAGCACGCTGTTCCACTAGACTTTGGAGTTTCAATATATATTGATTCAGACAGTTTCTGCAAGTTCAATAGTTGTTTTGGCTGAGGGACTGATTCCTAGAGTTTCCTAATCTGTCATCTTCTCATAGTCCATCAGACATGTTCTTATTCTTAATCAGCATTCATCTGGGGGGTGAACCTGTTTAAAAAGAACCTCTTGGAGATATTATTTTTAGTTAAGATATGGCCCAACTGCAGGTTGATCCTAATGTAGATTACTGTGAGCCTTATAAAGAGAAAAAAACCAGAAGTCCCAGCATCAGAGCAAGAAAAGGAAGGAGCTGGAAGCCTGAAGTCAATGAAACCTTGGAGAGAAAGGAGAGGATATTGTCCTATGACAGGATAGCCAAGAAATTGCAAGGATCACCATGCAGCCAGGACCCTAGTTACCCCAGGCAGGAGCGAGTCTTCTAACCTCTGAAGCTGTGAGACAATAAGTTATAGTGCTGTTGTTTAAGCCAACCCACCTTATAGTATTTGTCATAGCAGCCTGGAAATCTAACATAATACTATATTCCCATAATAGTGCAGGGAGGGACTCTCCCTGCTATAACTCCAAAAATCATTCTACTCATATAAATGAAATGTGAAAATTTTCAGATAATGCCAGTGTGCATTACTCTCAATGGCTAAATATTTCTTTGTATTTTAAACAAACTGTATAAAGCCTACAGTTCAATAATGACTCTATGATTTCATTAATACTTACATTTTGACAATGGCTCAGAATGCCAACATTTCATAATTAGTGAATGTTCAGGCAAAAGATTGACCTTCTGAATAACTAGATAACTGTAAACTTAGGGGAACTTTGGACTATTTATTGATGCCTAAGAGCCGTTATCTTTTAGAATGAAAGTAAGTTCTAGAATCATGCCTAAGAAATTCACTCTGTATGTTAACATTTGAGAGTCCTTTTAAAATAAAATCATACTGTCAACTTTATTTTACGCTTTATTTAAAATAAGAGAAATTGTAAAAAAGCTTCATCTACCTTGATCATTTTTGTAAAGGTTCCTGAGATTGAACTCCCAGGCATGTGAAGCTTGAGACGCTTAATATAAATGACTCTGGCATTCATTCCCACATTGAATCTACAGAGCCTCTACTGACAAATGGCTACCCCTTATCTGGGATTGTCAGTTCAGTTATTTAAAGTTTTGTGTCAATGAGATCAAGACCACAAGAGGGACATGATGGAAAGAAACTTTGAAGTCAAACAGACCAGGATTTGAATTCTAGATCTGCCCCTTAATAGCTATATGACCTCAGAAAAGATACCTAGCATCCCTGAGGCTGTTTCTTCACCTTTAAAATATGGAATGTAGTGTCTACCTTTCTGTATTTTAGGGTGAAGTAGTGAGAGTAGACTCTAATTACCACTAATGCACTTAGTTCTGGGCCTGATACATAACATGCCCTCAGTAAATGTAATTGTGGTTTTTAATTTTGTTAGTAGAAAAAAAAATCACAGTGTACATTGTGTATTCCATTGATCATTAGTCAGCAATATCCAAATATCAGCAAAATCATTTTTCTGGAAATGTCTAGAAGCCTATATATACCTGCTTATCCTTTTGAACCCACCAGAGAATTCATATGCTCCAACAAGAATTCCTTTTTCCTCTGTATGACAATTATAAGTTCTAATGCTATGCCATTGTTTGAATAAATTATGTAAATAAGCATAAAAATAACATAGTTTAAGTCATGTATGCTCAATAAATTGTTTTTGATGGTTGAATAAATGAATGAACTATTTAAATCTATGGAGTGGAAACAAAGATTGAGACAGGAGACTAAGGATTCACTTCCCTATTGCCACTATCTTGCTCTGTGATCTTGGTAAATTTCCTAACTCCTCTGATTCTCAATTTCTTCCTATTTAAAATGTAAGAGGTTTGATAGGTGATGTCCATAGTCCCTCTCCAGTTCTGAAGTGCTGTGATTCAAACAGGCAAGGAAACTTGACTCAGGAGAAAATTTGGTTATAGGTACAGAAGAGGTGATAGAACAGCATAAATCCCTTGAGCTTTTAGATCTCATCTTCCTTTCTTCTCTTCTATCAGACTTCTAAGGAATTTCCCAAAGAATTGCATGTATATTATTTGACCAAGTGAAGAATAGACAATGAATTGGGGAAATCCACATTGCAAATAAACACAGCTGAAAGAAATCATTTCAGTCTGTTGTCCAGAGAAGAGATACTGGGATGGGTTTTTGGGAGGAGATGTCTTAAGAGTTAGTAGGTTTGTTGCCAATTTATGGATTCCCATGAAGACAATTGGCTGACAGTTCCTTACCGTGTTTTTCACTTATTCATTCATTCATTCAACAAATTCATATTGAATGATTACTATTTTCATGGCAACATGCTAGGCTGAGATTATACCGATGGACCTGTTAGAGACTTTATCCTTAAAGAATTTGCTCTCTAGTAGGGATGATAGACATGAAAATGAATAAGAAAGTCTTCTAAATGACATGAAAGAAAGTTATATGAGATTTAAGAGGAGACAAGAATTAATTTCAATCAGGTGATTGACAATGAAGGATATAGATATCAAGGAAATCTTGGAGGAGATGGCATTTTAGCTGGGGTTTAAACACCTGAAGATTGGAGAGAAGGGAATTCCTGGCTGAGGAAATAGTGTAAACAAAGGCTCAAAGGAGCAGGGAACTGGATGCAATTTAGTTGGACTATAAAATTGGGTTTATGAATGAAAGTAATGAGAATTTCATTAGAAATGATATGATCATATTGAGAGAACATTGAATGCTATGCTAACAGAGTTTGGGCTTTATTTTCTAGGTAAGAGCAAGGCTTTGCAAGGTTTTGAGAAGAGGGGTGGGGAAAATTGTATTTCAGGACAGTGGCTCTGAAGAAGAGCTTTGTTAGTGGTTATAAACTGGATTTTGATAGGCAGATGTCCCAAGGGAAGCTTCTAACCAAGATCTCATTGTCCAGGCTGCTGATGTGCTGCTGCAACAAGGAGCTAATGTCAACGTTCAAGATGCAGTTTTTTTCACCCCACTGCACATTGCAGTATACTATGGACATGAACAGGTGAGTCTGACAGTAGGATTTCCTACTGGGGGACCGCTTAAGTACTCCAGGCTTCTGTTGAAGACTCCTAGCACCAAAGAAACATGTTTAAGACATCCTTTGAATGATTTTTGCCATATTCTCATCAGCACACCCTCAGGAGCATGTTGATACATATAAACATTGAAGCTGCCATATTGTTCATTTTTTCCTGGCTACTTTAGAATGCAAGGGAGACAATAGAGTGTATTGGTAAGTGTGCAGTTACAGGAATAGGTCAACCAGAATTTGAAAATTCCTTAGCTTTCTAACCATGTGTAGGTTACATAATCCACCTGACCTTCAGTTTGTTCGTGTCTAAAATGGAGAAAATATTAATAGTGCCTACCTCACGGGCTGGCTGTTATGATGAGATATTAATTTAAAGTGTTTGGCAAAGTCTCAAAATATATAGCTGTGATGATGCAAATGACAATGTGGCAGTTTGAGACAATTTTTGAGAATCCCAAAAAAGAGAAGGATTATGTTTGTAAACTGCTCTGTTCCTCTGGGTGTGATGCTCTTTGATTGTATTAGATTCCATGAGGCGCCTCTGATTAAGTTTACTTGATAAAACCAATTTAGGGCTTCTGATTGAGCTATGTTAGTAAGGGTTAGCTTGGGTTGAGTCCTTTCCCCCTTTGGCCTTTATAAATGAACACTCACTCAAGAAGTCATACAGAAGAAGACATGAGAAGAAAGAGAGCTCCATAGATGCCAGAGGAGAGAACTTTGTCATGTCACAGAAGAGGAGAGAACTTGGTCGTTTCAGTCCTGCCATGGGACAGAAGGAGAAGGCTCAAACAGATAAAGCCCCAGGAAGAGAAATGAGCCATTTGCCTGATAGTTTGCAGCCAAAGAAAACAGAGTATCTGAGCAGCTGAGAAGGCCTGAGAAACCTGGCAGAGATTGCCTGCCATCTTGCTTCAACATGTGGCAACTGACTCTGATGAGAAACAGCCTTGAGTTGGACTCTTTAGCGCCTTGTAACTGTAAGGTTTTAACCCAAATAAATACCCTTTATAAAAGCCAACAGATTTATTGTACTTTGGATTAGTACGCCTTTGGTTAACTAATACAGAATTTGGTACCAGGAGTGGGTTTGTGCTTTTACAATTACCAAAAATGCTGGAATGATTTTATAAATGGGTAACAGGTATTTTTTGAAGGAATTGTGAGATGCTTGATGGAAAAAGCCTAGATTACTTTGAAGAAACTTTTGGTAGGAATATGGAGCCTAAAGTTATTTCTGATAAGGCCTTAGAAGGAAATGATGAAATTGTTATTGCAAACTGAAAGAAAGGCAATCTGTGTTTTAGAGTTGCAGAGAATTTAGCAAGATTGACCTCTGGTGTTATATGGAAGGCAGAATTTGAAAATGGCAAGCCTGGACATTTGCTAAAGAGCTTTCCAAAGTAAACTTGGAGAATGTGGTCTGGCTTCTCCTTGCAGCTTATAGCAAAATGCTAGACAAAAGAGAGAACTGAGAACTGAATTGTTGGACACAAAGAAACCAGAACTGATTCTGGAAATTCCAACCTCTGGTAATCAAGCCCCCAGACAATAGTGTCTCATTTCAGGAATTAACTGAACTTGGAACTTGTAAGTCAGGATTTAAAATGCAGTTATCCAGGAAAGGCTTGTGGAAAATCTTACTGTCGGATGGCTTGGACCCCTACTTCCTACATGCTAAACCAACAAGCTTTTTGAGAGAGCTGTATGGACAAAACCACTGTCAGCCTGGACTGAAAGGGACATGGAAAGGATAGTTGGAAAGGAAAATAGCTTTAAGAGGAAAACAATGGAAGCTGAGGTCTGGAGTTAAGACATCTTTTTGGGCCAAGTGAGGGACCCCACCCATGTGTATGGAGAGGGTGAGTTTGCCCTACCATTTGAAGAGGGTAGATGTTCCAGCCCACTGTTCAGGGAGAGTTTGGCTGCCCCAGGCTACAGAGAGAGAGGAGCCTGTTCCCCATGGGTTGGAGAGAGTGAGGTTGACACCCCAATGCTCTGAGAGGGGTGGGCCTGTACCCCATAGGTTGGGGAGAGTGAGGTCAGCACTGCATTGCTCTGAGAGGGGTGGGCCTGTTTCCCATAGATTAGGGAAGGCCAGGTCACCACCTCACTGTTCTGAGGAGATTGGACTTGTATGCCAGAGATTAGGGATAATGTTTCTACCACCTCACTGTACTAAGGGGATTGAAACTCTACCCCAGAGATTGGGTAAAGTGTGGCCCTCATCCCAATGTTCTTGGAGGGTGCAGTCTGGAGCTTGGTCACTACCCAGATGCTTGATGAGGGCAGAACCAAGAAAACAGCTGTTGCGCAAGCCTGTGGAAAGGGTGTGTCCTCATGAGGCCCCAAGGAGAAGAAACCATCATCTTAAGGATGACTCTCAGACTTTGATATCTAATGGAGTATGCCCTGCAGGTTTTCAGAATTGTTGGGGACCAGTGAGGTATGTTTCCCACCCAAATTCTCCTTCTGGTAATGCAAATGTTTATCCTATATCTGTCCCTTTCTATATTGGAAGCAGATAAATTGTTTTGTAAGTTTCACAGGTCTACAGCCAGAGGGGACTTTGCCCCAAGACAAACTATTTCTATAAACTGATTGTGATATGATTTTATACTTAGCATTGTTACTGATTTAAGGTTGTTGTTGTTGTTGTTGACTATTGTAATGTCTTTTGGGGATTCAGAGGGTAGAATGTGGCAGTTTGAGGTTATTTTTGTGAATTCCAAAAAAGAGAAGGATTATGTTTGTAAACTGCTCTGTTCCTCTGGGTGTGATGCCCTTTGATTGTATTAGATTCATTGAGGGGCCTCTGATTAAGTTTACTTGAAAAAATCTATTTAGGGCTTCTGATTGGGCTATGTCAGTAAGATGTGGCTCTGGTTGAGTCCCTGCCCCCATTGGCCTATATAAATGTACACTTACTCAATAAGACATACAGAAGACGACACAGGAAGAGAGAAAGCACCCTAGATGCCAAAGGAGAGAACATTTCATGTCGCAGAATAGGAGAGAACTTGGTCATTTCAGTCCTGCCATGTGAGAGAAAGGAGAAGGCTCAAACAGCTAAAGCCCTGGGAAGAGAGATGAGTCAGTCAAGCATCTAAAAGGTAGAAGAGCTGGAATACTCAAGTATATCTGACCCCCCAGAGCCTATGTTCATTCTGTCCTCTTTTAAGTCTTCTTCTATCAATAAGACAAATCACAAATTCCAGACAATTGCCTAAGTCATAGTCAGAATTCAAAGCCAAGTGTTCTAACTCCAAAGTCCTTTGATTTTCAACCTTAACATATTGAAAGATGAAAATTTTATATGTTACTTCCAAACACTACCCTTTAGCTATTCCCAAAGAAATAGAATCCATTAAAATTGAAATACTAAAATAACTGGATAACCAAACCTGAACTGTTCTTTGGATATCCCATTTTCACTTCTCCTCATTTTATATTTCTACCCTAAGTCAATTATGGAGTAACATTATACCTTGCTATCTTCCTGGAGGTCATGCCACTCTACCATTTGAGGATCCCAAGTTGAAAATCAAACTTACTTGTGTCTCTGCTGTTCTAGTCATTGTGCCTTTATTTCTTGGCTAGCCGGCATGTGCTTGGACACTCATACCTGTGAAGCGAGACCTATAGCTAGGGAAGATTTCTTATTTTATTGATGTGCTCCTCAGAGTGCATTGGAGTGCACTGGAGAGTTAGGAACTGAAAATGCTTTTGAAAGTACAGGGTCCAAAAGCCCAGGTGATGGGAAAACTCCATGCTTTTCTGATTCAAGCACAGACAGGAGATACAGAAAGCATGTGATTTGTAGAGTCATCCTCTTTGGCAATTAACCTCATCTCCCAGAAGAAATATAAAGAGCCTCTATGCATGTTGGATGGAGAGCTAAGTTTGTTTACTTTCCCTGAATATATAGTCACAGTCTTATAAAATGCTAAAATGTGGATGGCCCTTTTATGATAAGGGACTCACTTTCTGTGTGCAAAGGCAGCACATAAGTAATTTATGGATGCTATTGTCATTTGCTAAAATACGCTGACAAGGAGAATGGTACATTCAATATATAAATGTGCCTAATGTTCCATGTTCCTTGCCATTTGTTTATTTATTTATTTTTAAGTGGAAGAGTAGATGTTTTGTACCAAGAGCAATATTTCCTAGGTATGTAATAATAGTGCTTAATAGACAATCGATTTCAGAGATAGTTTAAATCTGTCCATTATAAAATCACATAATCAGAATTTATAGAGTCTATGTAAGTGGCAATATGTGCTTAGGAGTGCAAGGTTCTTGAGACTAAACTTCTGCTGTTTTGATGTCTCCTTAATTAAGTCTTTGTCTGCCTATTAGCCAACAAAAGGATAAAATACATATGCTGCATATTGGTTTTACCACTTCTACTACTATCTAATGAGTGCCAACCACTTTTCTAAATGCTGTATGTGCAATAATTTATTTAATCCTTATATCAACTCTATGAGGTAGGACTATAATTATTCCCATTTTACCAATGAAAAGACTGAATTATCCAAAGTTCAAATAATTTGTTCAAGATCTTGTAGCTGATTAATAGAAGGCTGATTCCAGAACACTTGCTCTTACCCACTACACCCAATAGAAATCACTTTTTTCACATCCTCCCAAGCTAAGATTTTGCCCAGAATTTATATCAAATGTGTACCAATTTCTGCCCAAGACATGTTTACTTACTGTGGCCTAGAAGTCAAAGTAGTTGTAGAACTTGAATTCACTTTTGTCTAACAGCTCAGTGGTCAGGACAATTGAAGGGTGCTCCCATAACTGTTATTTTAGTGGCAAGAAGCATCCTAACTTGCCTCTTAGGATCAGTGACGTGACTTATGAAATTCTTAGGGCATGCAATGTCTGGTGTAGAGAAATTACTTGGAATGTTCCTAAGTGGATATGTACATGATCCACAGGCATCCCAGAAATTACCTGAAACTCCTAATGCTCTATCACTTCATCCCTCTCTGCTCCTTTGGATATGGAGTCCTAGCTACTTGGGAAAGATGCCAAGGGCTAGTGCAGCTGTCTTCAATTTACTCACAAAGAAAAAAAAAAAAAAAAAAAAAAAAAGACCTAGTAACTTGATAACCAGTGGTGGCCTAAGCTTGGAGCTGTCATGAAAAACAAGAACCAAGTAAACCACTGCTGGCACTGGACAGAAAGAGAATTTTGGAAAAATATGTGCAGAGAAGATTGTGGGTGACTTTAGAAAGAATTATTTATGTACAATGAGATTTGATAAGAGAGTTGATGTTTAAGTAAAAAAAAATGACAAAAGTAGGCTTCTAAAGCTGGAAATATGGAGACCATTTTTTACTTTTTCAAAGTCCCTTCATATCGCATCGCATCTGGTTTTCACAATAACTCTGAAATAGGAAAGAGAAGCATTATTACAGTTCCCTAATAACAATAAAGAATATCATTTACAGAGAAGCGGCTATGGCTCAATCAGTAGGGCTCCCATTTACCATATGGGAGGCCCCGGGTTCGGTTCCCGGGGCCTCCTGGTGAAGGCAAGCCCGCCTGCATGGCGTGGTTAGCTGACCCAGCGAGCACAAGCAGCAAGGGGGTGATAAATGAATAAATAAATAAAATCTTTAAAATATATATATATCATTTACAGAACAAATACTTTTTGTTAGCCATTGTGCTCTGCACATTAAACAAATTATCTCACTTGATCCTCACATTAACCCATGAGATAAGTCATTATTCCCACTTTATAAATGATAAAATTTAGGTTTAGATAAGTTACCGAATTTTCTCAAGTTCACACAGCTGGCAAGAAAGAAAATCTAGATTCAAATCTATGTCTGTTTTACTCTGGACCTTAACTCTTAACCACTATATTATATTGTCTCTCAACTTAAAAAAGAAATCATTATTTAGTAAAAGTAACAGTAACAGACACTGTTGGTTGCTTAAACAAAACTATCATTCCTACAAATGCTATCTCATACCGCATGTTTTTCCTTCTAGTGGACTCATAATTCTGTTTCATGTTGGGGCATCTCTTAGAAGTTTGTAATTAAAGAATTTGCCCTTATTTCCAGCCACTGTGGGTTAGATCTTGATTAGTCTAAGCCACTCACAGTAAATCTTCCCCCTTGCTCAAGAATTGGTTAAGTCACAGATGAGCTAATCCAACGCAAGAATATGTCTTCTGGAAGGTTTTTAGGAAAATTTCCTGGATCTTAAAAAAAAAGTTGTCCCTGGTTCTAAAAGGAAAAAGTGGTTCCTTGTACCACTCTATGGACAATGTGTGTAATGCCTGGAGATGCTGCATTTGTCTTGTTGCCACAAGAGGATACAGTCTACATACTGAGCCTGGCAAAACAAAATGATGGAAAGAACTTGTGTTTTGACAATGTTTTTAAGCTGTTGTATTAACCAACCATGGAATTTTCCATTTTTGGACTTCTTGTTAGGTGATATAATAATTTTTTTAATTGTTTAGGCCAGTTAAGATTTTCTATCATTTGCAGGTAAAGAAAACCTAAGAAAGGCCTTAATGATATGTATTCTTTGTATTTCTGAAAGCTTTGAATTATGTGTTTATTTTTTATATCAATTTCAAATGAATGGATTCTTTAGGTAACCCGCCTCCTTTTGAAATTTGGTGCTGATGTAAATGTAAGCGGTGAAGTTGGAGATAGACCCCTCCACCTAGCATCTGCAAAAGGATTCTTTAGCATTGCAAAACTCTTGATGGAAGAAGGCAGCAAGGCAGATGGTAAGATATTTTTAGATTACCTTTGCTTTCCTTTATGTATGTAATACTTTTTATTGTAGTTTCCTTAATTCCTGGAAAATAGTCTTGAAGCTAATTAATCCTGTATCTGTGGACTACTTTATCCCACAAGTCATAATTTATTATTATTAATATATTTATTAAAACTGTATGTGGATCTTACTTTACACATTTAAGCTCAACTCTTAATAAATTAGGTGATCTAGTATAAATAAGGGGTTTTCTTAGATAAATGATTCCTATTTATTGTTATTCACTAAACCTTTTTTAAGTTGTGGTATAAGTTACATACATTAAAATTCCCAAATCCTAAATGCACAACTTGATGAATATTTACTTACACATAAACCTCTGTAAGTAGGATAAAGATATGAAATATTTCCATCACCCTGAAAAGTTCTCATGTCCCTTTCTCAGCAAATAACCTTCATCACAAAAGGTAATTAATATTCTGTAATAGTTTAATTTTATCAGTTCTTGAATTTGATATAATTCACTTATATAATCTCATATAATTTCGTGTCTGGATTCTTTTGCTCAACAAAGTATTTTTGACATTCATCAATGTTATTGCATGTAGAATAGTTTGCTCTTTTTTATTACTAAAGGTTATATGAATACACCACAATTTATTTATCCATTATCATCTTAATGGACATTTGAGTGTTTCTAAGATTTGGCTGTTATGAATAAAACTGCCAGCAACATTCTTATTCAAGTCTTTTTATGCAGATATGTATTCATCTCTCTTAGACATATATCGAGAAGTGGGCTTGTTGAGTCAAAGAGAATGTGTATATATAACTTTTTAAGAAATTGCCAGTTTTATAAAGTGTTTGTGCTATTTTTCACACCCACAACCAATATATGAGAGTTCCAGTTGCTCCCCACATCCTCACCAATATTTGATATCATATTGCTATTATTCTTAGTAGAGATAAAGAGTTTGAGTGTGATAAAGTTGGGAAAGGCTTTAAACTACATGCAAGGACTTTAAATGCAGTTAATAGAATAGAATTTTCCTCAACTTTTAATTTTTTTATAATGAAAGGAATTTTGGAATATTTATTAAGACTTGAAAATATTCTTTCTTTTTTTTCTTTCTTCCTCACAAACTTTATTTTTTGACATCTTGCCATTAAATTCTCTCAGGCATACCCAACATTCTTCCATTGAACCCCAAGAGACCTAATTAAAAGCCCAGTTGTACCATTGAACCCCAAGAGACCTAATTAAAAGCCCAGTAAGAGCTGCTGTCCTTTGCAGCAGTAATGATGCACATTTTCAAAAGGACAAGGTTGTCAAACCTCTAGAACTGATAGTTCCTTGGTCCAAAATTCAGATTCATTCTCAGTTAGTAAAGCTAATCAATATTTTCATCTACTTATAAGAAAAGAACAAAGTCTCCCAAAGACAATCTTGACAAGGAGGTAAGGCTGTTTCCATGTTGGTAACACAGGCAACATTACTTTGTACAATTTCAGAAATATAGTTTGTGTCATTTTCTAAGAATCTATGTGTAATGACTCAGGCATCTTCTCTAGCATGATTATGAACAACTTCCATTGTCAGGACATAAGGAACACTGTTCCTCAGACCTTGTTTAAGGTCTCTCTCATTCTGTCAGTTAAGAATAAGCAGAGGTATATCTGTGTGAACCACTGAACACATAATTGTGTTTCTGAAACTGCCTTGCTCTTTCAAGCAGTCAGGAACCTCATCACTTTCTTTTTATTATCAATGCCAGCCTCAGCTTTTTCCCCTTTGCACAAGTCCAAAGCTCAATGGTGTCAAAATGACTGTCATTTATGATTAGCATGCTGCCAGAATCAAAGGACTCTCCTGCAAAGACATTGAAATGTGTACTGCACCCATATTCCCCCTACATACCAGCATCATATGATATAATTTTAGCATTTTCTTTCTGACTCACCAAACACTTGCCTCCTACTCAATCATTTAAAAACACCAAGAGACGGCATGACTCGGATTTCTAAGTATTTTTATAGCATTCTATTACCTACTTGATATTAAAGCTCCTTTTGCACTTCAACTAATTGCAAAGAATAAACCAAAAGATCTGTTGTGCCTTCTGGACACTGCACAGGACTTGTTATAAGTTAATTCATTTGTTCTAAAATTTAGCTAAGCTTTCAGATGATGTATTTTATAATTTAACCTTGCCTGCAGTAAATGGACATAGAGGAAGATTAAATGAATGACCCTTAAACGAGCACAATTTGAAATCTGGTATTTACAGTATGTTTCCATGGTAATAGAATGTCACAAATGAAAATAAATTCAAGTTATGAAATTAGCCAAAATGTATGTCTGAATGCAGCCTCTTCAGTTCAGTGTGTGTGGGAGGATGACCTATTCAGTCATGTATGTTTTAGTCTCTGGTCTTCCTTATACCTCTTAAGGCAGTAGAAAAGAGAAATGTAATGCCTACTGAATGAGATCAAAAAGGTCAAAATACTGCTGGGCTTTACAAGAAGAAAGTTGTGATATCGTCTTCACACTTTAATAAAGATGAAAATGGAAAAAATTAAATTTGGAATTCATTGTTTTGTCTTCTAAATGTTAAATACTATAGTTCATTGAAATATAAAATTCTTTAACATGGAACTGGAGATTGCAGAAAGTGGCAGAGTTCCTAGGTCATGACCAATAAAATGAGTGCTTTATTTTGTAAAATAGATCTTGGAGCTATTACACAGATTTTGTTATTGCAACTTTATTTAGGACACATTTAGGATTTATTTTACAGAGGCTCCATGATCTACTGACATTGCTGGGTTAATCTGGAAATTTTTATTTTATTTTAAAAGTCAATAAGCAAAAACAAAGAAGCAGATGCTGAGTAAATAGAATATGATTCATATATTCAATTTTCCTGAGATGAGATACAGATAATACATACACTTTTTTTTGTCTTTGTAAATTGGTCCAAGACAAAACTCAGTGGATCACAAAGACTGAGGCATAAATACAGGTGTATACAGATAAACTCTGATTCAGATTTCTCCTAGCTTGTCTCTTTGATTGGTGTTTACATCTTTGATGAGAAGAATCTTTGGGTCATTGTAGATAATTTACCAAATAGGTAATCTACTTTGAGTTTCTTGATTTAACTGGAGAAAAATAATGTTGGGTGGGGCCTGGAATAGCCAAAGGCAAATTGTGATTTAATGGAAGCTTGAGTTGCTTTTTGCTTTCCGATATCTCCTCCCTCCGGATTTCAAGGACTCTTAAGTGACCTTCCATATTCCCTGGATTCTTGACTGTTCTCAAACATTGTCTCAAGGAATTGACATTCTCTGGCTTCCAACAGAATATGAACAAAGGAAAATTATCATTAAAAAGGAGGTAATAAAAGGAACCAGGAACATTCTTCTGAAGGAGAAAGTTTCCCTCTGAGCCACTCTTTAATAAAAAAGATTCAAAGATTTATTTTTCAATAGCAACCTTGGGAGGGGGAGCTCAGTCATCTTAAAGATTTCCCTTTGGCTTAAGATCTCAAAGGACAATAAAATGGCAATGATTGTCTACAAATATAGCAGCTACAAGACCTAAATCAGTCTTCTCTAAACCCTAAGTGATGATTATAACAGTAGTAATAAACTGCAGGCACATTCTTTAAATTATTTTTTTCTTTTCTTTTCCTTCAATTCTTTGGGTTCTCCAGAGGATTTTTATTATAGGTACAGATAAGAATGAAAATGAGAGAGATTTAAGGGCTATTTTGTATCTTAAATAAAACATTCTGTACAGGTGAGCCAACTAATCAAATATTAAAACAAATGGCTATAGAACAGTTGTTCCAATTATTTTCATTGTAAAAATAGAATTAAAGACAGATCCAGAATTTAGCAGCTTGATATTTGATTATTATAACTTCAGGCATGTAAGCATTGACTATTTAACTAGACTGCAAATTATTTGAGGGCATGAACTGTGCATTTATGTCTTATTGTTGTTAGGACTTAGAAAAGTTCTAAGAGACAAATTAATTAAAAAGTAGAGTAACTTTTATCAAATGTCTAATATGTGGCAGGCATGATGCTAGGTACTTTTAATCATGATCTCCTTCAATCCTTCTGGCATCCCTGCAACAATGGTTTCATTATCTCCACTGTTACTGATAAGAAAGCAGTTCCCTCATCTCCTGGCTTCATGCCTGGCACATAGTCCTCATTTCATACATTTTGAGGAATGCTTTCATATCAGTCAAGTTTGTTTTTTTTTTTTTTTTCCCCACTTGCAAGAATCAGAAACTAACTCTTGCTAATTTAAGCCTGAAAGGAACATATTAAAGGATATCAAACAGCTTATAGGTTTTCCCCTGGGGAGGGGTAGAAAACCATATTTACAATCTTCACAGCAAGGAACAATGTCCATACACCAAAACTGGTCCTCTGAAGATACATGGCTACTCTTAATGACACACATATCTTCTCATGTGTTTCTGGCACCAACAAAGCAGGACATTGAAATCTGTGGCTGTGATTGCTACCCCTGCTACTGCTAGAAATTGGATGGTGCTACTGCAACCATTTCCATATTGCCAGGATAGATTTATACTCTACTTTCTTGAGTTATTAGCTCCAAAATCAGAGACTGATATAGTGCATTGACAAGGAGCCTATAGACAGTTGTTTAAACCAAGGCATTGTTGGGAGTGAAAGAGTCAATATTAATAATTATGTCAGGATAATAAGTCCAAACTGGTACATGTGGTAACCCTGTGTTAATCTTATGCACTGGCTGCAAAGGAGTCATGGGAAACACCTTTTCAGCCTCAATGGTAGAAGGTGGTCTTAGCTTCTCGTCAGTACTCTCAGCAGAGATAATTTCCCAAATGTCAGAAGAGTTTTTGATTCTGGATGAGCCAATAAGAAGGACAAATTCCCATTAATGTGTGAATAACTAAATGAATGTTTAATAACCTAAGGTAACACAATAAAAAATCTGTCTCACTCCAAAGCTCTTTTTCTTTTCTTTATGCCACACATTGTATAATGTAATATGACAATGCTTAGATAAAGCTACACATCAGAACCTCCTAAATGGTGTTATAAAAATACAGATGGCAAACCCCACCCCTAACCTACAGAATCAAAATCTCTAGAAAATATTCTGTGGCCAGATTCTATAATTTTTAACAATCTCCAAAGGGAACAAATCAATTTAAAAGGAGATATTTGTGGAAATAAGGGCATGAGTACCTTTTAGATGCTTATTAGTTCCTGAACTATCCCATTGTGCAAGGTATAATTGATTTGATGTGTTCCACAGAATCTATGGACGTTGGAAGAAAGCCTGTTTAATCTGGTAATAGGCAATAGAATAGAATTATAGCTTTTTAAACTGATTGCACTTAATTTTCTTTATTATTATCATTAATTGGCAATTTCCAGTAGTCTCTTGAGCACTTAGAAAAGTCCTGGCACTACACATATGAAGCCTGAGAAAGAGGTTTCCAGATCTCATACCTTCTTCTTTCTCGTTGTTGACAGTGAATGCTCAGGACAATGAAGACCATGTCCCCCTCCATTTCTGTTCTCGCTTTGGACACCACAATATAGTGAAGTACCTGCTCCAGAGCAATTCAGAAATTCAGCCCCATGTTGTTAATATCTATGGAGATACCCCTTTGCACCTGTGAGTATTATGTAGACTTCCACAGGTCTTCAAGATATACTGCCTGTCCGTCTTACTATTACCAAATATTTTCTTCACTTCTAGGGCATGCTACAATGGCAAATTTGAAGTCGCCAAAGAAATCATCCAAATATCAGGAACAGAAAGTCTGACTAAGGAAAACATCTTCAGTGAAACAGCTTTTCACAGGTAAAAGGATATTTAAGTGCAATAATCACTAAACTTAGCTGGCATACTACAGCACCTGAAGTTGTGTGCATAAAGCAAGAACAAAGAGTGGCAGATGTAGCAAGCAGAAAGCAATAGCAGAAAGTGGGCAGAGGACAAGAAGCCCAGGCTAGGCACACAGAAGAAAAAGTAGACAGCTGCTGCAGTCAGCACAACAGATGGGCCTGGAGCCAGATGCTGTGGTCCTGGCAGCAACCACAAAGACAGGGACTGACGTTGCCATAGCAACAGGCATCTCCACATCTGTAAGCATATTGCTTCTATTCCTTTTCACTCTGTGGAAAGCCATGAAAAGGGGCAGTGCCCATAATCCTCCTCCAACAAGAATTTCTTTACCAAAACTCCTCAGCATCAAATGTGACATTTTTTTACCTCACCACTTAAACCTTACTTGCAAATATGTCTACCTGTCTAAGACATCCATCTGTCAGCCTGTAAAAGCCTAGTCAAGTTGGCCACTGAGACACCTAAGAAGGCATTAGCTCCTTTCTAGGAATCCATGAGAGCCATTTACAGAATGCTCTAAAAAGGCACACTGCAGGAGCAGCTGGAATTAGAAAACTTGCAACTGAAAAAAAAAAAAAAATTGCTGATAACTCAAAGCCTTAGCTCCCTAAAATGTCCAAAAGGAAGGTGGATGTTTTATATAACTTAAAGCGCTAATTTTAACAGTCAGAAGATTACTATTTTACTGTCAATAAAAGCAAGTAATTTGGACGTAATCAACTTTGATTACAAGGTCATTTACCTATACCTTATAGATTTCTTGCCAATTCGCAACATCTGAAAAAGGTATTTGGCTCTAATTTGTTGATTATCTCATTTTTCTATTAACCAGTGAATAATAGAAATAGAGAGACCCTTTTATTTTCAGACCAAACTTAAATTAAGCTCATGCTTATGCATCAGACCTCAACCTGTCAAATTCCACATCCAGATTTATCTTAACAAAAAACTTCAACATACAAGGAAGCAAAGAAAGCTAACAATATGGAGTAGCGTCTAAATGCCATATGATTTGCTTTCATTATCTTATTTAATCTTAACCATGTTATGAAGTTGGATTCATTATCTGTCTTTTACAAATGAGAAAATTGAGGGTCAGGGAAGCTAAGTAACTTGCAACGTTTTTTATGGCTAGAAAATCATGTAGTAAAATGCCTGCTTAATTCCAAATCCTATGCATTTTACATATCTTCATGTTCTAGGACCATAATATTTTCACTGTTTCTACACACTTAGCAACATAACAGATGTAAGAACTCTTCAGATCGTGCCTTCAGTAAAAATGGATCGGTGGAATCTGTCCCTAAAGGGGACAATTGGCAGAATTGATATATATGGGTTGCTCGTATCTTCTTTCCTCATTATATCATGTCTGTTATGGTTGACACCTCAAGCTAGTTTTTATATCATTTGGCTGCTCTGACTTGTAAATTGGAACCAAACATAATCAGAGGATGACTGTCACCTCCAGAGGATTGTCCGTATGAGAATATTTGGGAAGTGAGTTAAAACAAGTACGATTGTTTTATTTTGTATAAGCCTATGGCTACTAGGAATAACATTAATATTTTATATTTATAGAAATATTTATATATAAATTTCATATTTATAAAAGAAAACTTTTACAGGAAGAATTCACTCTGATTACAAAATTTTCTATTTTGTACAACTCACAGTGTTTTGTACATAGTAAACACTCAATATATTTTTGTTCTTGTTTTGCTATATATATGTATATTCAGAATGCAGAAGTTCTTGTAAGTAGTTGTATTGAAAAGGAACAATGAGGCAATTCCTACAATGGAAATTGAAAAAGTGGACCCTAATTATAATGCAAATAGTGAATTGTGATATAGTTTATTGCACTGAGATGATTATTTTTTATTCACTAAATTATTCAAGAAAGAGTTATTGAGGACCTGCCTTGAGTCGGTGCTGGTAGAAACATTAAAATAACATGATCCCATCTTGCCTCCTAAAAGAAGCTCTATTGAAAGGTATGAAAGCAGACAGGTGTATCCATTACCACAACACAATGTGATAAAGACTATACCCTGAAGTGACAAGAAGGCAGAGGAAACAGTAATGAACGCTGCCTTTGTGTCATGAGAAGACTTCCAAGAGGGAGCAACAGTTCAGGTGAATGAAGGATGTGTGGGGTTTCACTACAGAAAACAGATTTGGGCAAGGCATCTCAAGAAGAGGAAACAGCAAGGCCCAGGGAGCTACCTCTTCTATAACCAAGTCCCTACAGCCGTGGTTTAAATGGAGCCTTGCTCAGTGCTAGATAGCTTCAGTTCACACATGGTATACCTCATACCCCCTGTGGGTTTGGAAGTAGAGTATTGCTAGTGAACAACTAATATAAAAAAGAAGATGCATGAAGGAAACTTCAGGAAAAGAAAATTTATGAAAATTACTAGTCAAAAAATAAAAGCCAGTAGTCATTACTAGGAATGGTATATCTTACACAAAATTTCTTTTTCTCTATGCTTTCCCAGTAAACAGTAGAAATCAGAATTTCAATTAACTGCTTCAACAAATCTACTTGTAAAATTTATCTATAAGAATCTTATTTCCTTTGGGTCCTGAAATATGTTAATTTTTCTACAAAAAAAATTCCAATTTCTCCCAATTGGAAAGAGCTGACAATGAGCAGTCCTCTACAGCTTGTCATGTGCTTCCATAAACATTAATTTACTTGAAAATCTCAGCAGCATTGTGAGGCAGAGAGAGAAGGTATTTACTGGGGTTATTTTATAGGTGTTTCTAAAACTCAAAGAGGTCAGAGAACTTATCCAAGGTCTTCTGGCTAATGTATGGCAGAGCTAGTAGTTGAATCTGGATTTTCACTCCACAACTAACGCTCCCTCAGTAAAATGAAAGCTTTGAGATCTTACTCTCTGATGGAGGAAGTCTCAGTAGAGACAGGGATGACTTTTCCATGGAATAATTTCAGATTTGTGACCTGGATTTGACCAAAGCTCTCAGGACTTGGATTCTCCCATCTGATTATAAATCCTAGATCCTGCAGCTGAAGCTGCCTCAAACTCTTGCAGTATTTTCTCCCTTTTAAGAAAAAGCATAGTCTCACAGGAAATAATAAAAATACTAGAAATTTCACACAACTCCTATCTTGAAGGTCCTGATATGAGAATCTTCAAGGCTATACTGCTATATATGCACATTTTTTATTTATTCTTGATAGATAGTACCTGCATGCTTGCCTGTTTTTCACCACCCCCACCCGCTTCCTCTCTCTCCTTCCCTTTCTTTCTCTTCTCTGTCTGGCACCCTTACACACTAACTATCATCTAGAACATCCTCAGTGCATCAGGCCTTTTGTTCTCTTTCCATTGTATTTTTGCAGTGCATGTACATATGGCAAGAACATTGACCTGGTTAAATTTCTTCTTGATCAGAACGTCATAAGCATCAACCACCAAGGAAGGGACGGGCACACAGGTAAGACTGGTGAGAGCATCACCAGTTCCTGATGCTAATCAGTGCTTAAAAACCGTGGTGTGCCAAGGATGGAAGAGGCGGTGAGAGTGGCTAACTCCAGTGGGGAGGGAGGGGTATTTTAGCAGCTGACATAATTTAGAATTGATGGTGCATAATTTGTTAAAAACAGACCAACATTTGATCAGTTTTATTGTTGTTTTAAATTATCCTCAGTCATTGTACCCCTTATAGCCTGCACCAGGGAAAAATTGATCATACCACCCCGTCCTTTGTTTGCTGTTCAATTGAAATACCTGTTTGGGATCTTTGGTCTTTTACTCATGTAGACTAACATTTTTTTTCTTGGTAATTACAGTGGCTGTAGAAATACTAGAAATCATGCTGATGCAAAAAATAGAAGTTTGACTAATATAGAGTACTTACTTTGCTTAAAATATTGTCTCATTTGCTCAATAATAAAATTAATTCATTATCAGAGGTCAATTCTTGCTTTATATCTCTGATTTCTGAGAAAAATGCTATCATGTGGTGATAACTGTCTTTTGAAAGTCAGAGTTCAATTTTCCTCTTTTTCTTCCTTCTTTCATTTTTCATTCTTTTCTATTATAGGATTACACTCTGCTTGCTACCATGGTCACATTCGCCTGGTTCAGTTCTTACTCGATAATGGAGCTGATATGAATCTGGTAGCTTGTGATCCCAGCAGGTCTAGTGGTGAAAAAGATGAGCAGACATGTTTGATGTGGGCTTATGAAAAAGGTATATTTTTAATCATTGAGTCTCTGTGGTGATATATTGAAGTGTGTGCATAGATTATGTCAATGCATCAATAATCTCTTTGCTTTTATGACACATATACTCCCATTTCCTCTGTAGATTGTATTTGAGTCTCTGGGGACTTGGATCAAAGAACCCAATAGGCCATCATTAGGGAAAGCTACTCCTGGGCTGCATGTGAGCTGAAGGCATTTGCATGTACCAGAGAAACAAAATTGTAATAAGTAGTGAGGAGAGGACACTCAGTTACTTTCTTAGACTGGACTTAGAGCTACCCTTTATCTCTTATGTAGGAGATTTTTTTATATGGACTTGAACGAATAAAATGAAATAAATACCAAAAAAAAAAAAAATTTGTCAGCTCTAACTTTGCTGACAGTACCTGTATCAGAGAAATGTAAAGGAACCAATAATAAGTATATAACTATAACTTAATTGAGCTCAAAGTGGTAAATCTTCAGGTTCTAGTGTGAGAACACCTGGGTTTAAATCAAGCCATTTAAATGTTCTTTGACCTTGCACAAGTTACTTAATTTCTCTGAGCTTCAGTTTCTTCATCTGAATAATGAGGATAATAACTCACACTTCACAGGATTGTAAAGATTAAATAAGAACATATAGGTAAATTGCTTAGAACAGTGGCTGGTACAATACCCAATAATTGGTATTTCAGTAATGGTAGCAGTGTTAGTAGTAATAGTTCAGAAATAAAGATGATTGATAATAAATTTTTCATTTAAAATGGGAGAGGAAACTAATGAAAATTAGAAGGTGAAATAGGCACCTTTGTCATTGCCATGAAGATATAGTATATTTCATAAATGAGCTCTACATATAGACATAAACTGCTGAGGAGTTTAGGGTTTCAGATAACATGGAACAATATACATTGCCATTGAAATCATAGAGTTATAACTAAACACTGTAAAAATATACCAGACTGGTAA
The DNA here is from genome assembly GCA_026826555.1 of Tolypeutes matacus. Lineage (NCBI taxonomy): Eukaryota > Metazoa > Chordata > Mammalia > Cingulata > Chlamyphoridae > Tolypeutes > Tolypeutes matacus. The sequence goes on from JAKSZT010053882.1 coordinate 581,714, forward strand.
GAAACATTTTAATTGGTGTTTTAAATTTTGATGCCTGCATTGTCTTCTTAGGATGTTTAAAGTAAGTAAAGAAGTATTCTTATCTCTTATCTTTTTAAATGCTAGAGTTCTAGAAGACCATACAGAAAAGAGCAATGACTAAATTGAGAGATTTCTTAGCTGATAAATTTGGTCTAAAAGGCTTTCTGCCAGAAGCAGGATATGAGAATCGATTAATGAAAGGAGAGATGGAGTTTGATGGGTGGAAATGGAGAGCTGTTGTAAGCCAAAGACAAGGAAAAGGAAAAACAAAGATTTGAAGACTGCTAGTAAAAAATCATATGAGAATTACTTTAATAGAGACAAGTGAACAGCAATGAGTTAGATAAAGGCCTACTACTTTTTTTTTTAACTTTTTATCTAAGCATTGCACGAATACACATACACACATGTACTCACATGTGCACATTATAATTGTACAGCTCAATGAATTTTCACAAAACTGAACAAATCAGCATTCAGATGAAGAAACCAAGCATGACCAGTACCCTAGAAGCTCCACTTACATTATTTTCAAATCACTCCCCTAAGAGGGTAACCATGTGGCATAGGCTGGTTTTGCCACTTTCTGAACTCTGCATAAAAGGAATGTAATATTATATACTACTTTGTGGTTGGCTCCTTTTGCCCAACAATTTCTGTGATTCATCCATATTGTTGCAACTACAGATTGTTTGTTCTTATTGTTGTATAGTATTCTGTTGTGTGACTATACCATAATTTATTTATCCATTCTTCTCTTGCTAGTCATTTGGAATTTTCAGTTTGGGACTATTAAGAATAGTGCTGTTTTCAACATTACATACATGGCTTTTGGTGAATATATGGATGCACTTCTCTTAGGTATAATGACATTCTATTTTGTATAAAAGAAATTGAGGTAGCTTTATATCTGTCTATCAGTTGGAAAGTCTTACATGTTCTGAAGCCTCAGGAGGCCTCACAGAGTTCTAGTTATTCTGTACGTTGCATTTATTCAAGTGATTCTCAGACAGTGTCTCTCAAGAAATTTGAGTTTCAGAGTAAGACTGTTTACATAGCATTAGTCTTCCGGAAGGCAGCTCAGAAATAGCTGCTGCAGCTAGCACAGGAGTTGGCTTTGTTTCTTTTTAGTTGATTGAGAGTGATAGTTGAAAACTGGTTTTTATTTGTGTGTGTGTGGAATTCCAGACTTTATGTTACAATGAATCATTGTTTAAGTTCCTAAGACTTCTACCAAACAACAAAAACAACGAAAATCATTTAGCTTAGAGGACTTGCACACTGATCTCTGCAACATATGCCATATTTGTTGCCCTTATTTATTCAAATAATGTGCGAGGCATCAATGTTGCATTTCATTATTACTATGAACTTTAACAAATTGTGTACCCAGGAGCCAGATGGATGTTTTGCATATGTTCTAGGGCAAAGCAAGTCAAACTGAAAAAAAAAAGTGAAATTATTGCTGTTTTCTCATTGAGAAACATTGTATTGTTTTCATATGTTGAGGGAGGATTAAATGGCCTTGTTAAAACATTGTCAACAGTGCACAGTTCCTCTTTTCTTTGAATCAGGAAATGTTTCCCTTTCTCCCTCGGAGAGGGATACACCAAATTAAGTGATGTGACATTGTAAGGATTTTCCTGAGCAGTTTTTCTCCTGAGATAGAGTTAAAGAACCACTAAAACTTTACTTGGATTTCCTTCTACAGAATAGGGATGGTGTAGGAATGGCTCCATTGTGTTCCCAGGTATCTTATTGTATACCTAGAGAGAGAAATCAGAAGGGAGTTTTATAATCAGGTTCTGTCAATTTGAAAATAAGTATGGTGAATGGCCTCGATTTGAATAGCTCATCTTAATCTACACTATAAGCAAAAAACAAGTCTTTTACAACAGTGTCTTGTCTCTATTTGACCCTGGTTCTAAGCCAAATTTATCAAATGGCCCAAACTAATATTTAGCTTGACCTCCTTTCTGCTATTCTGATGTTTCACATTCAGGTGTGCTTTGGGGTTCTGGTAATGTTAACTGCTCTCTTTTGGGAATCCTGTCAGAAAAGAGTTTACTCACCAAGGGACCCTATGGTCCTTTCTATTTACATAGTCCTTTTAGCCTAAAGAGATCAAAATCAATCTTGGAAATTTTTCTGGTGACCTTGATTCTGTACAGAGGCCTACCCATTAAGTTTCAATATTTCTCTGCCAGATGCATAGAGCTCCAATTTTACAATATTAGAATGCTTTCCCTCCCTAACTCCCTCTTCTTCTTTTCTACTATTCCATCTGAAAGTATAGCGATAGCTGTCTTACTCACTTGGATTTGTTCTGCCCTTTCCCTGGGGTACAAAGGACTTGTATGAATCAATTTAAATTGGCCAGAAGAAATAGCCAGCAACCTGCTTATGTTCAAATCCCCTGCCCTAATCACCAATATGGAAAACCCATTGAAAAGACCTGCACATAATCTTATATCCATTGCATTAAAGATGAAACTGCCAAATTGAAAAGATCTCAGCCAATTAAAATTGAACACATAGCTCAATAGTGTGTCTGGCAGTTAGATTTGAAAAGGCTGCCTTTGACAAAGAAAAGCGTTCCTTTATGTCAGGCTGTTTAGGGTCAGAAAATAACCCAAACTAGAAACAGAACTAAAAACTTCTTATTTGCTTCAGTACTGACACCAGTTAAAGTAATTTAAAGAGGCTCCTATCCCAATATCTAATTATCCAGAATACAATATTTGTATACAGCAGAACCACTCTAATTCACAGTGACAGGGAGCTGGAGTTAGAGAATTAGTGAGTAAGTGAGCAAAAACAATAAAAATCAAGGCTCCTGTGCAATGATATATACTTTGTTCATTCCCTTTGACAAGTGTAGTATGGTGTGAATTATTTATAGTAAATGTACTATAGTGCATTCTGTAAAGGTAATGAAGTTTTGCAGTCATGGGTTTCTAGTTTTCAGCCAGTAAAAAATAACTGAGGCATCATGATGAGGGAGGAGTGGGAGGAAGAAGAGGAGGAATCATTATGTATTTTGATAAATATTCACCAATAGATTATAAACTCCCAAGCTTCTTTTCCATTGAATTCTAACCTCTTTAGAATTTACTTGGTTTAGCGAACCTAGGTTTAGTGAGCTAGAGCCATGGGGGTTGGGGGTGGGGTGGGAGGGGAAGGTTTAACCAAAAGATTTAGATGGCATTTCAGTAAGATTAGCCACTAGCTCCCTGTGTGATTTTGTGTATTCTGATTACCTTTCCTCATGTTCAGTGACCCCCCTCAAGTTAAATATAAATGAATAAATAAAATAATACCAACTCTAGAACTGAGCTTTCATTCTTGTAGAGAAGATAATACACCAAAAAATATTTTTCAATTAAAATAACTATGTAAGAAGTCAAGAACATTAAAATGGATAGAAGAGAACTTATACTCATTAAGCACCTATTATATATATATGTATGTATGATTTAATTTAATTATTTTAAAAAAACTGATAAATTGGTGTCCTCTTTCTATTACAGATAGTTTAAGGATTAGAGCTAAGTTACACTTGCCCAAGACCCATACCTATTAAAGGGAGAGCTGGTCCCAGAGATCAATCAGTCTTACTAGAGAGTTCAAGCTCTTACCACCACACTCTAGAGTCAGACAGATCTAAGTCCAAATTCCAGCCTTGGTACTTAGTGACTTGGGCACGATATTATACCTCTCTCAGTATTCATCCTCAGATTTAAAATAAGGAAATTAAGAACCACTTTATATGATTCTGATGAAGGTTAGGGATAAGATGTAAAATGCCTGCCACATAACAGATTCTCGATTAAAAATGGCGGGAGCTAGTAGTATTAAGTGCAGACTAATGGTTCAATCAAGCTCCACACAGCTCCCAAATCCCACGTTCTTTCCTAATTTACAACATGCTTTAGTGTCCAACAAGACATAATATGATATATTAGGACAATGTACAGGGATATAAACCTTCTAATGAAAGGTTTATATCATTGCCAAGCACCAATCAACAAACCTGACAAACATAACAGTGTGTGTTATTTTGTTATATCGATATTTCTTATTTATGGCTCAAGTTATGCCATCAATTTTTAAATCTTAGGACTAAATCAAGACCAAGGAAATTTTGAAAATCAGTAATCAAAATACTATGAAAATCATTCAAAACCATTATTCTGTTATGCATAGTTGCATGCAAATACATAAACATTTTAAAATTTTAACAAAAATTTGCAAATTTTTTTACTACAGCAGGTTTTTTCCCCAAAAAAGTTGGGGAACAATGTCAAAGAATTTCTAACCATGTTTTTAAACCACTGTATCAACTGACTACTGTATAATTTTACTTGCATATCTGCAGAGCCTGTAAAACTCAACAAGTCCAAAATTGAATTCAACATTTCTTTTGTCCTCACTAGACTGTTGGACCTACTATACCCCTATTTCACTCTGTGACTTAATGTTATTACTATCCACTTAGTTCCATAAGTCAGAAATCTGGAATGATGCTTGACAACTTTTTCTCCCTCAACTGCCCACCTCATATCCAATCAATCAAAAAGTCTTGTTCATTTTTCTTCATAAGTACATTTTGAATCCATTCTTTCCTCTTTATTTTTACTACCACTGTTTTAGTTCAGACCCTCATCATCTTTCTCCTGACCATTTCAATAGCCTCATACCTGGTCTTTTTGTCTTCAGCATCATTTGAATCTATTTTCCAACTGTATTCTGAGAGATATATTCAAGGTGCAAATAAGGCCATATCATTCCTCAACTTAAAATCCTTTACTGACTTGCCATCACCTATAGGAAAAATTCCTGGCTTGTTATAATGACACACAAAGACCTCCGTGCCTGTGCCCCTCCATCCTCTCGACCTCCTATGCTGCCACTCCTGTCACAGGGGTGACCCCACCCCCACAACCATCATCACCTTTCTTAGATTACTAACACTCTAAAACTCTTCACATGCATTAACTCAGTGGACCCTTGAAAGAGCTTCTGTTCATAGCCCCATTTTGCATGATAATAATACAAAACTACTGGGAAGGGGCTGTGGTTCAATCAGTAGGGCTCCCGTTTACCATATGCCTCCTGGTGAAGGCAAGCCCGCTCCGCGCGGCGTGGTTAGCTAACCCAGCGAGCACAAGCAGCAAAGGGGCGATAAATGAATAAATAAAAATAAAATCTTTAAAAAAATAATAATAATAATAATACAAAACTACTTATTCATTCCTACACATATATTATTTTGTATTTCCAAAACTTTCTTATGCAGCTTTCTGTCTGTCTCAACATCCTCCCCTTTCTCTCCACCTCACTGTACTCTTCAAATGTTTGATTCCTACTTAGCCTTAAAGACTCAGTTTATGAATTCTGTCTTCAAGTATCCTTCCCTGATATTTCTTTATATTTTATTGTATAATATGCACTTCTCAATCTCCATATTTACCATTTCCTTTTAAAATACTTTCCTATTCCAAATTGTAAACTTCTTGAGAGTAAGCACTTAGATTATTAATACAGTGGCTGACTACTAATAGATGCTCAATACACATTTGTTGAGGTGAAATAGAGAATAAGCAAAATAGAGTCGTAACACTCTATTCCATGTCTGGCTAAAAGGCATCTGGTGAATTATAATGTAGTTGATGTTCTCAAGAATACTAATTACCACTATTCTGTAGTCTCTGTAGCTATTTTTATGTCCTAAAGCCCCTCTTACTGTACAGTGGAACTGTGAAAAGTTATCATATGGATGGAATGCTTTTGTCCTTCCTCTTTTCTTAATCAACTCATACTCATCCCTCAAGTTTCAGTTTAAAAGGCAGTTCTTCAAGTAATTCTTCCCTAACCCCTCCAGACCATCATTAGTTATCATTATTATACACGTTCCTTCCTTTCCTTCCTAGAGCTTGTCTAAATAAAATTTTAATGAATATTTATATAACCATTTAAAGATTTTTTTGTCCAGTACACAGCATTCATACAGAAGTAGCCATCATTTATTTTTATTTCAAAACTTTATCTCTCATAGCTAGCACCGTTTATCCATTCAATCATTCAACAACAAAAAAGTTGCTAAACACTGTGCTAGGCACTGGGATGATGCAGTGAGACAGACAACATGACTTTGCTCTTATACAGTTTGCATTTCAGAGAAAAGAGGCAAGCTGTAGGCAAGAAAACAAATAAAAAATGTCAGATAATGATAAGCACTACAAATAAAATAAAAAACAGGGTGTAATGTCAAGTAAAAATTTCAAGGGCACTGTTTAAAATTGAGTAGTCCTGGAAAGCCTCCCTGGGGACATGCTTTTTCAGCTAGCCCCTATTGGAGCCCAATAAATATTTGTGGAGAAAGAGGAAAGGAAAAAAGGAAAGAGGAATGCCAAGGAGAGGAAAAAAGGAAGGAGGAAAGCTAAATAGCTTACTTGGCATATAATGCTCTTAGCAAAGCATTAATGTTTGTGGATTCTTATGACAAGGTGAAGGACTAGTGGCATCTTTATTAGGGCTTGGTCATTAAGAGGCAAAAATAATGATGAAAAGGGATGTGTTTTCCCTCTCTGTGATTTAAAGTGTAGACATTGTTCCAATTTGAATTATGAGAAGAGGTAGCAATTCTAGAATTTTTGTAGACCCTGATTTAATTGACAGTATGTGAGACCAGGACTTTCTGGGGAAAGATGAAACATAGAAGGTCAAACATCAGAAGCTATCTTCTGATCTTACTTTTCAATGCTTCTAGAAGGAAAGTTTTTAACATGATGTGGAAAAGGATGTATTAAAATATTGGGGATAGTCTCACCTATATCATTGCTGTGAATATTTTATTCTTTGAGTCAGGTATAAAGCAAAGCCCAGTTGCTCCTTTGATACTTGGAAATACGAAACATATTAGGTCAATAAGAATTCATTGGCTTCTATTATCAAAACCAAATCACCACATTCTCTATTTAGCCTTGGACCCACAGGGCCTCAGAGAACACAAAGTCAGGGAGAATATCTTAGTACTGGTTTCATTTAACTTACTATTCATCTCCAGACTTAATCCTGAAAATAGTTTTCATAGCAAGGGATGAGAATCAGCATACATTATTTCTAATATGATATGGTAGAGGAGAGAGACAGCTTTATAGGAAAATAATTTAAAATATACTTCTCCTTCTTAAATAATATGGAGCCCCTGTTTTGTACATGGCCATGATATACATACTAAACTGTCTTTGTGACAGTCCTTTGGACTGATTTGAACCTTAAGCAAAACCTAGGTTTTAAAATAAATTATTTAGAAAGGGAAAGCAAGGAAGTTTGGGGGAAGGGGGAAATTACACCAAATGTAAAGAATAAAGGAATACAAATCAAAGGGCAAATGTAGTATTTGGGGACTACAGGAAGGACTGGAAGAGTCAGAGCAGGGAATGAAAGACACTTCATTACGGTGAGAGTGTCTGTCACATTTGCCAAAACTTTCAGATGCTCCAACAAATAATACTATGAAAGTACAAATCATTAGCATAACTGCATTAAGCTAATAATATAGCAATCTCCTATTTGGGAAAAATATTTGTATATAGGCAGTAAATTCTTAGATATAGGAAAACATCTTATTTAATAGTGCGAGTGTGATTATCTCTGGATGTATTCCATTAATATGCCGTAACCAAGGTGTATCCCTTATCAAGTGTGTCACTTAACAAACCCATTTAGTAAGCTCCATCAAGGAATTTTTCTGCTTAAGTCCTTGTGATCAGGTAGGAGGGAGATGGGTCCTAATAGTTTTGGGGTTTCTTTGCATATACTTTGGTGGCTTATAGGAGCAGTTCTAATACAGTGCAGAGTATCTCACACGTGAGGTTCCTCAGCCCACAGTTAGCAGGAGGTGGAAAATCAGGCAAAGATGCCTTCCAGAGCTGAAGGGACCTCTTGGCATTTCCCTGGCAGCCTCTTGCTTATCATCAGCCAGAAACCATGCACTCATTAGGCTCTTGATGAAAAGCATCCCAAAGAAAATGCCAGCAAATTGTGGCACAATACTGGCAGGAAATTAAAACTGCTCAGAGCAAGTGGAGCCAAGAGAGCTGTTGAAATGAAAAGTAACATCAAGGGTGTGATAACTGACTCACACAGGCATTCAGGATTTGGGATGCGGCTTTCTGCTTCACTAGGGAAAGGCAGAGGCCCTCTCGGTTGTCAGCCAAAGTCAATCTGAAAGAGGGGCTGACAGGTGGGGAGGTGGGTTCTATGAATTAAGCTTTGTTGTGCTTGGGTAAACACTAGGGGTTTGGGGTGTTTTCTTTCCCCAAAGGACTCTGTCCTAGGAAAAATAGAAATAAGATTTTTTTTTCCTAGCCCCAATCACTTAAATGCCAAATTAAGTAAAGCAAACACTCCAAAAGCAGCATGGGTCCTATTAGAGTCTGGGGCAGGCAGATTGGAGGGGGCAGACAAAACCTTAGAACCTATGAATGGTACAGATAAAGGGATATTTCAGTTCCAGAGGAATTTTTTGTTGTTGTTGCAGCTTATATCCTGAGGCTAAGGTGGCCATCAATGTAAGAAATGATGGTCATCAGGGGACAACACCAAGACATAAGCAAGGCCCAAAGAAACCTTTTCAAAATAGAGTGTGGGAGGCAGGAGAATAGTCTCCCCAAAATAACCAGGTTCTAATTCCCAGAACCTGGAGTATGTTACCTCACATGGCAAAGGCAAATTAAGGTTGTGAATGGAATTAGGGTTGCTAATTAGCTGACCTTAAAATAGTGAGATTAAACTGAATTATCTCAATGGATCCAATGTAATCACAGGAGACTTAAATTCAGAAGAGAGAGAAGAGATCAGAGTGCTGTGATGTGAGGACTCAGTCCACCATTCCTGGCTTTGAAGATGTAGGAAGGAATGAAAGTGGCTTTTAGAAACTGGAAAAGGCGAGGTGTAACCTATTCTCGCCTAGAGCGAGAAGGGAACACATTGATTTTAGCCTATTGAGACTGTATTGGACTTGTAACTTCCAGAACTATAAGATAATAAGTTTGAATTGTTTACGCTACTAGGTTTGTGGTAATTAACAACAGCAGCAGTAGATAACATATACCCTGGGTATTTAGGACATTGATCAAAGTTACAAAGGGAGTTTCCATTTCATTTACAATTTCTGGGGCAAAGTGGTAAGGCAAGAAAGCAGTGAAAAACTCCAAAAGATACATATATGTATTAGTACCATTAGGATATTGCATACATTACCTCATTTAATGGTTTTTTTTTTTTCCTAAAGATTTATTTATTTACTTTATCCATTTTAAACCCCCCCTTCCCCATTTGCTCTTTTGTGTCCATTCACTGGGCAATTCTCTGTGTCTGTTTCCTGCTATCTCTTCTCATCCTCCTCCTTCAGTCTTCACCAGGATTCGATCCTGGAGACCTCCGATGTAGGAAAGAGGTGTTCTGCCACCTGCGCCACTTTGGTTCCTGATTTTCCCGAGTTTTCAGAGCATCTCGTCTTGACTCTCCCCTACGTCTCTCTCCTGTTACATCATCATCTTGCTGCATGGCTCCTGGGGCCTGGAAGCTTACCGGCACACAGAGCCTGGCAGCCCATGCGCCTTCTATATGTATATATATATTTTTATTTTACCGGGAGGTCCCGGGGATCGAACCCAGGTCTCTCCATATGGCAGACGGACGCCCAACCATTTGAGCCACATCCGTCCCCCTCATTTAATCTTTACAACAATTTTATGAGGCTGTATCATCAGTTTCAATCAATAGATGAGGGTCTTTTTTAAAAGAAACTAATCATGCCCTTCACCTAATTAAAATCCTCCTGTTGTTCCCCATCTCTCCTATGCTGAAATCCAAAGCCCTATATCACCAGTACTCAAAGTATATCACCAGCATCCAAGGTATGGGCTTTCCATCACCATTATCTGGGACCTTTTAGAAAAAACAAGTCTCAGGCTCCACTACAGACCTTCTCAATCAGAATCTCTGGGAATAGGGTTCAGAAACCTGTGGTTCAACATGTGCTCCAGGTGATTCCTATACATGCTAACGTTGGAGAAGGCTACTACCTTTGGAGAAGCACTTACCTACCTTTTCAACCAAATCCAGTACCTCTTTCACCCTCACTTGCTATGACCAGCCATACTGGCTTTCTTTTGTGATGTTTGTTCCCCTTTTGGGTCTTTTACATTGTCTGTTCCCTCTGCCTCTTATGCTCTTGCCCTAGATCTTTGCCTGTTGGTTAATGTCATTCAGGGCTTGGGGTTGTTTTCCCTCATTGTAAGCCCACAGAGTCCAAAGTTAATGAGACTGGTCCCTATGATTTCAGCATAACCTATATCTAGGGTTTGAGAAAATCAGAGATCTACCAGTCATGGATAGAAAGCTATATATCGTAAGAAAAGGGAAACTAACTAACTCTGAAAATTTAAGTTTTGCTACAAGTTGGCAATTGTAATCACAATGCTATTGTTCCTGTTGTTGCTTGAATCTGGTCTTGGGATGTTACCTTTGAAACACTCTCAGTGCTAGTAAATATTTCAATTATTCTACCTCACTATTAATTTGAAGTCTTTTTGGAAGGGAGGATTTGATTCTTTCTAAATTAGTTAGGTGGATTCTGAACTAGGATCCTTTGTGATGGAGGAGCATTTAAGCTTTTTTCAATTCCTTAAGTTTGCCATTTTTAAAATGAGTGCCATTGCTTTTCACAAGTCTCTTGGCAGGGTTGTTAAAATTGACTGTGTTTTCCTCTCGTATAAATTAGATTCAGTAAATTATTTTTTTAGTGAAAGTATAAAGCAGTATCACAATTTAGTTCTACTGAAAATCACTGGTCTAGTCAGAAGAATATTAAGCATTCTTAAACCTTTTCAATAATAAGACCTTACCACAATTAATAAATCCCCAAATGTCAGTGGTGTTATATGATAGAACTTTATTTCTGAGTCATGTAACAGTCAAGGGTAGCTATTTCTGGTCAGTGGATGGCTTTCTCCCACCCAGCCATTCAGGTGATGCGTCAGCCCCTAGAGTCTTAGAACCCTCTGCATCCAGCCAGTAGACAGGGAAAGAGAACGTAGAGCAGGCTCACCTCTTTCTTAAAAGTCCTGACTTGGAAACCACATCACTTCTTCTCATATCACCTTGGTGTTAATTAGTCACAAGTCCACAACCAGATGCAGAGGGGTTGGGGGAAGGGGAAGGATAGAGAAATGTAGTCCCTGAGTGTGGATAGTCATCCACAGTGACAAAATTACCTTGTGAAAGGGAAGTACAAATGTTGGTGGGCAGCTAGCTGTCTTAGACACAAAAACCTATGTAAATTATCTTACTGCCATGTTTTTCTATGGTTGCCAACCAAACGTTGGCAAATATATTGCTCCTTCCTTATTACCATATCTGTTCACACTTTTAATGGTATCCTTATATGCATCTATAGCACTTGCTATTTCCTCCTTTAGGTATTCTCATCAATCTTTAAATTACTTGTTCAGTGTCTCTCTTCCTCACTAGACTGAGCTTCTTGAGAGCAGGGTTGTTCATTGTACCCCCCATACCCAATCTAGTGTCTCACATAGTGCCTCACATATAATAGAATTTTAATACATTGCTTTTGAATGAATGAATGAAAGTACTAAATTTCTATAGAAGCATATTATCTTTTAAGATGTGTCCTATGTTGTAAGCTACCTCTAGTCATTTTAGGAATAACAAAAACTGAAACCTTTGGTCCTTTTTTGTCTTTCTATGAAGGGCATGATGCGATTGTCACACTTCTGAAGCATTATAAGAGACCACAGGATGAATTGCCTTGTAATGAATATTCTCAGCCTGGAGGAGGTACCCCCTTTCTTATTCAGTGCTCATTGTTAATGTGATATTGTGCCTAAAGGTAAACCTGTGTTTCTGCAATTTTCATTCTGGAAGTAGGGGGCAGGGTATAGTCTGTGTCAGGTGAGCTTTATTTTAAGAAAACTTAATGTCAAGTATGGCTGAACATGAAGAAGTCTCCAATTAGGCTCTTCTCTGACTCACTAATCTTCAATTCCTCCAAGTGTAGCATCCCTTGGACTGGATGTTTATGAGGCTTGTACATGACTAGGAAGGCCTGGGTAAGCTGGGAGCAGTTGTTCTCCATTTCAGTAATCTATTAAGGCAGGCCAGAGAATACTCATATCCAGACACAAATTAAATCTTCTGGTGTCTGCTAGACCCTGGATTTTTAAAAATCTTTTTGTGTACTTTCTAAATAAACATTTGCTGTACAGTTTCAGTATCCAGTATCCAGCCCTGGTCTTTAAGCTATAGTCTCACTCAGTTTCCTTATCAAATTTCTTTGGTCACCTGAACTTTTAAGTAGTAAAAGATGATTGCTTCTCTCAACTCTGTTATTTTAATCTGATTTCTAGATGGCTCCTATGTGTCTGTTCCATCCCCCTTGGGGAAGATTAAAAGCATGACGAAAGGTACTTTTAATATGGGACAAATGTTATATTTTATTACTAAGGCTAACTATTGCCTCAAATATGATAACTTTCTATTATGTTTTCATATTACAAAGGATTTATATTTTACAAACCTAAACAATATTATGATAGACCATTCTTTCCATAATTAACCTTATCTGCTGTTCTATTTTGCATATAACCTCTAAGTTCATGGACATATAACAACAATGAGAAGTCCATATGAGTATTAAAGAAAGATTAAATTCCCATAGCATTTAAAAACATTTATATAATTACATAAAATAGAAATTGCAAATATTAATATTTCTTTGAGAAGAATTGAGGGTATGTTTGCCTTAGGAAAAAAATTAAATTATTTTCCAAAAATCCCAAATTAGTAATACTTTGGGAAAGGTTTTGAATGTATGCTGCATATAAAAATTAATAGTTTTGGACCAGGAAAGTTAAAAATAAAATTGACTGAATTTATAGCTAATGACTTGGAATTTAAAGCTTTTTAAAATTATTTTTTTAATTTCCTCTGAATTGTTCAAGTGCTTATTTCCTGTCACTTAATTGGCATGCTTTGAGGTTTAGTTTATGAGTATAGGTTGCAGGGATTGACCAAATTAGAGCCCCTATCAGAATGTGATATGGACTTTAATCCAGGGTTGCCATGTTCACAGGAAGCTGGTTATTGATCATATCAGGAATAAACCTTTAGCCCTGATAACAAAAATCAGCTAACAGAGACAGAAGGCCAACATGTTTTTAATGTAAAGGGGCAAGGATCAATTGTGATAAAGTTTTAGTATCCCTAAGTAGTCAGTTAGAGTTGAAAAATCAAATGTTATTGAGGGAACGTTGTTAATTAAAGCATGTAAGTGCATGCATGTATAGACCTGCACATGCTTACTTATTCTCTTAAAAATAAAAGAACAATTCCTGTTTGCAGAGAAGGCAGATGTGCTCCTCCTAAGGGCTGGGCTGCCTTCACATTTCCATCTTCAGCTCTCGGAAATTGAGTTCCATGAGATTATCGGCTCAGGTAACCTTAGAAAATGCCACTCTGCTTTGGTTCCATGAGCTCAACATAGTAGGTGCTTATTTATTTCTCTTCAACAATTTTAGGTTCTTTTGGGAAAGTATATAAAGGACGATGCAGAAATAAAATAGTGGCTATAAAACGGTAAGCAAACAAACAAGAAAATTTGGCATCTAGGTGAGTTTATAACCTTCGAGAAGTATATGCATGGGTGGCCGTTCATTCAGATCCATCTGTTGACTGAGGTTTTCCTGTTGCTGCTGTTTCCAGTTACCGAGCCAACACCTACTGCTCCAAGTCAGACGTGGCCATGTTCTGCCGAGAAGTGTCCATTCTCTGTCAGCTCAATCATCCCTGTGTAATTCAGTTTGTGGGTGCTTGCTTGAATGATCCCAGCCAGTTTGCCATTGTCACTCAGTACATTTCAGGGGGTTCCCTGTTCTCCCTCCTTCATGAACAGAAGAGGTATGGGTGCCTTGTTCTGATTTATCATTTGACATGTCATAGAGTTACCCTTTCAACACCTCAGAAGATTTCCACTTGGTTGAGCCTTCATCCTCTGAAATCTCTGCATGCTATTGAGTGTGGCATTTTAAAGATATTAATAATGTATGCCTAATCATTATGTTTTGATGAGTAGAAATACCTCTGTGCTTTCTTAACAGGAATTCAGTTGGAAGTAAATTCCAAAGAATTTCAATTGATAACTGATGCTCATAATAATTAGACTAAATTTGACTGACCATTGATAGCAAATATACATGTGTTCAGAATAAAATAATTACCAGAGGTCCTAGCATTTATTTTAAAAGATAGATTTTTTAAAAAAGAATAGCTTACACCAATCTAGTTTAAATTCACTTCCTAGATCTATGCATACTATAATTAGAATGTAGTTTCAATCTGTCAGTGATTAAAGTATAGTCTATTTTTGTTATTTCAAAGAAATTAAATATAATGTTACAAATATTTAAAGTTGAGTAGAATATTTTAAACAAGAGAGGATGGTATCTGAGTTGAACTATAATTAAACATTATCTGATATAAAAAAGCAATTTTCCCAGATTTTTAAAATTTTTAGCTTAACTTTCAAAAAAGCAAAAAAGGCTGAAATTATACAGAATAACAAATCACACATATTATTAGATTTCTTTTAGAAATATATTGGCTTTGACCATTTCATCCTCATTAAATCTATTTTTAAATTCTAGGATTCTTGACTTGCAGTCTAAATTAATTATTGCAGTAGATGTTGCCAAAGGTATGGAGTACCTTCACAACCTGACACAGCCAATTATACACCGTGACTTGAACAGGTATTTCTTTTTTCTTCAAATAATAACTTCAGAATTATGTAACAGACAAGGAGTCTAAAACAGATTAGTTAGTGTAGATCAGGGTTTTCTACCTACCCTGTGGGTAAGGAGACAGCTACCATAATCCTAGACAATAGAAAGTTTTGTAATTGCCTTTTGCAGGACGACAAAGCTGCCTTTCAGGGATCTCTCAGATCTATGAAAAATGTCCAGAACGATTCACCAGCTAGTTAGTTCACAGGTCAGAAAACTCAGACAAGGATTGAATTCAATGGCCATTAAAGAACGTCACGTCTCAAACACACAGGTATTATAGGAGGATCTGGTATAAAATTACCTAAAACACCACTTTCATGCTACCATCTTGGTATTTTTGTATTAGTAAATTCAGCCAAAACACAGTCCTAGTTTATGACAGAAGATACTTCCATGTAAAATAAAGACTTGAAACAAATACAGAATCACAGTGTTCCAGTGGTGAAACATCAAGGAGTTTCTTTTATTTAAACAACAGAACACTTTCTCAAAAACTCACACGGAAGGACAATATACAAAATGGAGCAGCTTCAATTGAAGGCAGGGTGTGGGGTAAAGAAGTCTGTTCACTTTCCTTTTCCTACTGTCCAAGAAGGGAGCTCCCTGGTCACCTCTGTGGAATCCCAAAGGCACTGTGGAGAATGGTCAGACAACCTGTGATCTAGTTTATGAAGCAAGGCAGACTATTCCAAATCAATAACTTTCAGCTCATGATTGTCAACAAGAGTCATATAAATCCCATATTTAGTTATTTGGACAACCTCCACAGTTCTGAGATTATGAAATATTAATTAATCCTCTCAGTCATTTGTCTAATTATTTGAACACCTATTATGTTTCAGTCCTTATGTGTGGCACAGTAAAGCCTGCAAAGTGAAACTGCCACAGATTCTATTCTTGAGGCACTTTCATACTCTAGCAGAGGGTCAACATACTTACACAAATATATTTCAAGGTCTAAAATAGAAGTTTCTATAGAAGAGTGAAAATTTCTATAAAATTTCAGAAGGAAGAATATTAATTACTTCTGAAGAGGTTATAGACAACTTCATGGAAGAGATGGCATTTCAACCTGAGGATAGAATTTGGAAGAGCATCCAGACATTTAGAAAATAGACAGAGATCAGAATGTTAAGGCTATATGTAGGAAAAAAGGAATAGTTTCGTTTTAGTGTATGAAATATATGAAGGCATATAGTGTATGTAGTGTATGAATAGAAGTGTTGGGAAAGAAGTGTAGAAGAATAAATGGGAACAAGGCAGAGAAATCAGAGAATGCCAGCCTAAGAGAGGCTAGACACTGTTCTGTAAGCAAGAAGGAGGCACTAAGAATGTTTGAACTGGTAATCATAAATTCAGAGCTGCACTATGAAAAGATTAATCCAGCATCTGTGTAAAAGATTAACTTGAAGGGGAGGATTGAAATTCAAGAAACTGGTGAGGTTGTTGAAATAATCTAGGTGAGAAGAAATGAGAAGCAGAATTTCAGTAGTGGCAAATGGAAATGAAAGGAAGAGACAGATAAAAAAGACAGGAGGGATAAATCAGACATGGACATGGTTGAATCTTAGTATTAGAAGTAGACATATACAAGACTCAATCTATTTATAATTATTTGCTAGTTTTCAAATGAAGGGTATTTCTTTCTGGTTATATATTAGTTCTTTTCATTACCTCTCTCTTCACAATAAATATTTATTTTAATAAAAATATTTTTTTTCTTTGAGTTTCTATAGCAAGCTTTAAAAAAACAGATGTGGGTAAAGATAATAAATTAACATAGTACAAACTAGTGATTGTGGGTTTGGAGAGTATTATGCTGTCATCCCAATCGTCTTTGTATGTGGTACTTATACAAATGTATAATCATTGCAAGTTTTCTCCAGCTGTGACCTCTTGATTTGTGGGGTAACTGAATTTGTATTATACATGTAGCAGGACCAAAACTATAAACTTTGATAAAAAGTTAACACAACATTTACTATACAACAAATATAGTTTTATATTTACCAATTTTTAACTCTATTGTAACATAAACACTTAAATTATACCAAAAAGTCTTCAAATTTTATGAAACACTGTTTATTAGGGACCTTCAATATAAGTAGAGCCAAACGATTGCATCTATTGTTTGTGGATAAGTTTACCAATCTTTAATCTGGCAACAACAACAACAAATCATTTTTTAGAAAGATTATTGCTCATCATCTGTGCACATAGAATTGGGCATGGCTCAAAAGAGTGTGAACTATAGTCCTTTCCCTCAGAAGGCTTACTACACCCTAGTTGGGTAGAGTGGGAAGCAACTGAATTTCCACTGAAGACAGAAAATGGTTGAGAGTCAAAATGATTAAGTAGCAATTATCAAACGATTTCAAGTAAGTAAAAGATCCAAAGTGGAGTATAGGCTTCCTGGAGTATGTAGAACAAAAACTTGACTTTGAAAAATAAGCATGTGTCTTTCCTCAGTCTTTTCACAGTATACAATTCCCTGCTCTTCCACAGCACTTAGAAAGTCTCACTGAAACAGGTAGAGGGAAAGATACATCCAGAACAAGAACTCAGACCCTTGTCTGCATTTTTATTGAAATGACCTATTTACATTTTTGTCTCTCCCACTGGTCTGGGTCTGTCAGAGCCTCAGATCAGAACCTGCCCTCTTCTTTTCCAATTTCCAGAACTAAGCATAGTGTTTCACACAAAGGTGTTTAGTCAGTACATTTGGAACTGAAACAAACTCTTTGGGCAATTCTGTGGATGTCTTTTCAGGAAGCAATGATCTAGTTTGTACAGGTAAGGAGACTTGTGGATATAGATCAACTAACTTGCCCAGTACCTCTTAAAAATTTCAAGGAAAGAGGTTGTTTGAACTATTGATCTGCCCACAGGAAGAGAACACTTCTATGTTTGGGTATGTGGTTCTTGATTTTATTTCAGCAAAAGGAAAAAACTCTGCTTTTCTCCTAGCAGGAAACGAGGCCTCCTAGCAGCTTCTAACCATAGACAGGTCTGAAAGTTACTTTCAATCTTCAGTATACACTAAGGAGAAGAGGTGGAAGGAATGAGTAAGGAAGTGCTTATTTTCAATAATTGATGATCATCGTGATATTAATGGTGATACCTACATTCATTTAGCACTTAACAATGCATGCTCATATTTAATCATCACAAAAACACTATGGCATAGTTATCTCCATTTTACTGATAAGGAAACTGATTAAAGAGATTAAGTCTAAGGTCACATCCATATAATGTTCTTAACACTACATTATATGGTCATGACCAAAAAAAATCCCTGAGAAAGTCAGATAGAGACAAAGAAGGAGGCCAGTGTTATTGGATGGGCATCAGCAATTTTTATTAACCTGGGTCTCTGTATTTCAGTACTTAACAGACTCAATTCCTGTGATCGAAACCTTTTCCCATATCATTTCCTCATGCCTCTTGGTCTTGCTTTATTTCTTCTTCTATACACCATGTTCTGCGGGAGCAGATATTGCATCCAAGGCATGCAGATATGTTTTATTTGGTAGAATAGTATTTAGATATTTTTAAATGAATATAGCTTTAGGTAGGAATGCACTTTTCAATTTGTTGAAGACTCCACCACGTTTCCATTCACACCTGGCCCAATTTATGCATTCATGCTGTGTCTTGAAAGCCATGGTTTACAGCTAAAGGTTTTAGAGCTGTTTACTTAATACTAGTAACTATATTTCCTTTGAAAAGTCATTTTCCACATTGTTTGACAGTGAAACCAAAACATCCCTACAAACATATGAATCAACCTATGAATGGTCTACCGCTGTAAGTATATAGTACAGTTAGTATACTGTATAACAACACTATAAGGCCTAAACTGGTGATACCTTGCATCATAGAAGCCATGGCACTCCCTAACAAACCTATAGCTTCTCTAATAAAAGTGGATTAATTAATTTAAAATGTTAATCAAATGTTTGGTATGAGCCAAGGTCTATTCTTTGCCCTGCAGTTTCAGCTGAAAATGAAAGACCATAGAACTCTCTCTAGCAGAGCTTGGTGCTTAATGAGGTATTTCTCAAGCCTCCTTGATCCTAAGAATCATCTGGGGGCCTCATTAAAGAACCAGATTCAAAGATCCCTCCTTTGAAGGATCTGAATCAGAATGTCTTAAGTTGGGCCTAGAAGTCTAACTTTTAAGCAAAATTACCAGCTAATTCTTTTGCCCAAGCAAGGAGAGGAAACATTGTTCTAGCACAGGGGTTCTCAACTATAGCTACATATTCAAATTTTGGGGAGATCTTCTTACAGATCTTGATTATGATTCAATCAGAATCTCCAGGGAGTGGGGCCCAGGTAGCACATTTTTAGATTCCAATGTGCAGGCACAGTTAAGAACCACCTTTTAATCAGATACCAATTATTCCTCTTAACTATTTGCCAGACAGTCTCATCCTTTGCTGCCAATGTGGGATGGGAATATTGGGGAATCAAGTCATAGTATAACTCCAAATTTTTTTTTTTTTTTTTTAAGATTTATTTATTTACTTTATCCATTTTAACCCACCCTTCCCCATTTGCTGTTTTTGTGTCCATTTGCTGGGCAATTCTCTGTATCTGTTTCCTGCCATCTCTTCTCATCCTCCTCCTCCAGTCTTCACCAGGATTTGATCCTGGAGACATCCGATGTAGGAAAGAGGTGTTCTGTCACCTGTGCCACCTCAGTTCCTGGCCTTCAGAGCTTTCGGAGCATCTTGTCTTGTCTCTCCCCTGAGTCCCTCTCCTGTTACGTCATCATCTTGCTGCATGGCTCCCGGGGCCTGGCGGCTCACTGGCACACAGAGCCTGGCAGCCCATGCGCCTTCTATCTATCTATCTATCTATCTATCTATCTATCTATCTATCTATCTATATATATATATATATATATATTTTTTTTTTTTTTACTGGGAGGTCCCAGGGATTGAACCCAGGTCCCTCCATATGGCAGACGGACGCCCAACCATTTGAGCCACATCTGCCCCCACCCCAAATGTTTTGAGAATTATTTTCCTGACTACAGTATATTCATTTGTTCGTTCATTTATTCATAGTGAGTACAAAAGATAGCCTGTGGATCTAAGGCACAGGGTGGGTCCCAAGTGCCAGCAGTCTCTATGGGAGTTATGCTATGTTTATTAGGACTCTTTGGAGCATCTAATTTATAATGAATAGTTTATACTAGAGAGTTCTCAGGAGTGTAGAAATCTTCGTAGGGGGCCCAAACAGAAGTAAAACTTACAATAGTTGGAGAATTGCAGTGCACACAGTTTATGTGGGTATTTAAGACTATAAAACCCAGAAGAATAAAGAACTATTTGTAATAAGTAGATACATACATGTAGAGAGATTCATATACATATATGTATTATATATCAATGCACATACACATTTCCATATAGTTTTTTGATATTTCCAGCCTTTCTCAGCTGGAGTTCTGAGAGAACTAAGGAAATCTGAGGTTTGATTTTCTCAATTCTCCCAAAGATAGAGCATATCTATTACCATTTGGGATACATGGGAAAGAAGCTAATTTATTACATACAGTGGATGCCTTATTACTTCAGGTCTCTGGGATTAAGGACTGGTTTAAGGGTTCTGGATTGTTTATGATCAAATTTGTAATCTGACTTAAAATTAAAATTTTAAAGCAATGAGTGGCAATCAGTGTCACAATTTATTAATATTTCCAAGATGCAATTTGGATTAGTTAGGGCAGGGTATCTGCTATAATAATAAATCCCAAAATATATAATAGTTCAAATACAACTGATTGTATAGATGAACAGATTGTTGGGGTGGCACTTGTCCATGAAGTCATTCAGGTCCCATTTTCAATTTGTGGCTTCCAAGGTCTCCTGGAGGGTCATCCCTATTCAAATGAGCATAGATAGGAAAAGAGCATGAAAAATGCACATGAAATGTTTCTTGGGCCAAGACTTAGAGTCTCATGTATCACTACCAGTCACATTTCATGGGCCAGAGCTCAGTAACCTAACCATGCTTAACTGCAAGGGAGTTGGGAAATGTAATCTAGATTTTTTTTTCCCAGAAGAAGAAATGAATTTGGGTGGGTAGACAGTGGTCTGTCCATATTCACCCTATTTACACTGGTGGGAACAGGTGTTAGGTATTTGGGTAATGGTAATAATTGAGAAGGCTGGTCAATATTGCATAAATCAGTTGCACAAATATAATGTTAATTGCATACTAAATATTTTTAGTTTATAACTGCATTCTCACAATTTATAAACTAATACCAATAATTGGGAAATGCAGTGAGTTTCTTAATAAAGCATATTACGTACCAATGAAATAACTCTTCTCGTTCAATTAAAATAGAGACAAGAGACTAGCTTTGGGAGTATGAGGACATGTGCCCCTGAACCAAAATATGGTTCAAGAGGAAAAACATATAACTCTAAGAGATATAGTAATGTGAAATAAGCTATATAAGTTCAAAAACTAAGTCACAGTTCCATGTGTTCTATGTCAATAACCACACACACACACACATTTTTCTTTGATTGAAAATTAAAACACAGATTATGATTACTGAACTCAGAGAAACTTGCCAAAGAGGCTTTTCAAACATTCAGTTCTGTAGCTTACTCAGATCCTTTCCATGAACTTCACTCAGGTGTTGATGTCCAGTCCTAATTTCTATTTGCATTTCTGATATGCTCAGTCTCCATTTGAAATCAATCTGTCTGTACTCAGATCCCTGAACCTCCAGAGGCAGCAGGGAGTTCCTGCTAATTCTCTAGTTCCTATCCATTATTTAAGCAGAAATTCACCATCCAACTTGCCCTTGTCTTCTCTGAGAGTAGATTAATCCCTGCCTCCCCACCTGTATCTCAGAGCTCCCAGAAGGCCAGCTCTGTCTCAAATATTCTCATCACATTTCGTTTTGGTTAAGGGTCCCCAACCTAAACCAAATTAGTAGATTCTTCCCCACCACCAGAATACCCTTTAGTCATGAGCTGTACTCTCTGTATACCACTGGGTATATAGCAAAACTTTCCTCCCAAGACCAGTTAAAATGTTCTTCTTCTCTCAGCTGCCTCCATTAGAATGTCTCATTTAATTTTGGCTGAATTCACTTATTCTGAAAATAGTGCTCTTATAATCACTAATTCTAAAAATACTGTTCTTCCATAACACCTCATTAAGTAAATTCCCTTAGACACATACTCCCTTTAAATTAAAACTGGTATATTTAAGTCAGAGGAAACCTCATTCTGCCCATACTACCATATTGCTCACAAAAAACCTGGTCAAACCCGCCATCTCTCACAGTAGCTTCCATCAGAATCGTTTTCTCAATCGTCCCAGTCAGATAAGTTCCTGAATCTTAGAGGTGTTTCCTAAGCCCCCCACATGTCATCTGAAACACTACACAAGATTATTTGTGTACGTACAAATAAATGCATTTGTGTGTATAACAGATCACAGAAAGTTAGGTACTAATTTAGCTCAAAACAGGAATTTTGTGGTACCAAAGTTCACTTTTCTTTTCACATAAAAATACTGCTACTCCACTGGAACCTGGTCTCAGGATTTCTTATTCCAGTGCTTTTTGCACCGAAGTGGTTCACTCTGCTTCCTTTAACAGGACACAGCCCTGAGACTATTCTGAGAATTCCCAAAGCCAAGCAAGCAGCAAGTGCCTTTCCTGTAATAGTTATCTTCCCTCACTCAGAGGCTGAGCTTGCAGAAGTAGAAGTGATGACCCTTTTGATCCCCTAAAATCTTGTGAATGCTTCCCTGTGACTGGTGGTGAACTATCTGGCCTGCAATTTTCTGGTGTTACTGGTTCCTTACTGTGCCATTTTCCATTCTTTGGGGATGCGGCGTGTATAAAGTCAGCTTTTGAAAATGTCAACAAAGGCTTTTGTCTGTTCTGCTTCATTTCTTCTCTGCTCTCATTTCTTGGGAGGCACTGCAAGCACGCTCTTGGCACCTTGTCGATTTCCTGAGCAGCTAACCTTTGAATAATGATATTAACGATGCCTTGTGGTAATCTGTGCATTTCTCAGTTCATTATTTTCAATGCTTGCTTTTGAGATTCATTTATATTGTTGTGTTCTTAAGATCCTGAATTTTAATTCTCTGCATTCAACCTGACTGGGGACCCAAAGCCAGAATTGCCAGCTAATAAATGAGGAACAATCTTAATAGATGGATATTTCTTTTCCCATTGATTGAATTTCCAATAGCTATACCTTAAATTTGGCCTAATAAAAAAGTTACAAATAAGTATAAACTTTCTTGCCTAGTTTCTTGAAATAGAACATATTCTACTTCAAAAGCCTCATCATCAGCTGTGGGAGGAAGCACCTTTCCAAATAACATGGGTTGTCTCTCACTGGGATGGCAGCATGGGCAGCTCTGGAATCTGTCCTTGTGGGCTACCACCCTACTGGAAGGCCACGGGATTAGCTAATTAGCACAGGCTGTGGAGCCGAACATCCCAGTTTGAACCCCAGCTTTGTCACTTCTTACCTGTGTCCTAGGGCAATCTGTTTAACCGTCCAGTGCCTTCATTTTCTAGTTTGTAAAATGGCAATAATAATACCTACCTTATTGGGTTAAATGAGAAAACACATTGGCTATTTTTATTATCATAATTTTTCTTCTTCAGTTTTCTGGAAAAATATGTTCACTTCTTAACATGCTTGGATGTTATATTACTTTCCTAAGGCTTCTGTAACAAATTACCACAAACCAGGTGGCTTAAAACAAGAAAAATGTATTGTCTCACAGTTCTACTTGCTAGAAGTCTGAAATTAAGGTGTTGGCAGGGCCGTGCTCCCTCTGCAGTGTTTGGAGAGAAGTCCTTCTTTGCCTCTTCCTGGCTTCTGGTGGCGGCCTGCCATTCTTGGTGTTCTGTGGCTTGCGGTAGCATAACTCCATGTCTGCCTCTGTCTTCTTCACCTGGCCGTCTCCCTCTGTGTCTCTGCCTTTTCTTCTCATGAGGGCACCAGCCATAATGCATTAGGAATGAGCCTAATTTAGTACGAGCACCTTTTAACTTGATTACCTCTACAAAGCCTCGATTTCCAAATAATGTCACATTCATAAGTACCGAGGAGTAGAACTTCAACATATCTTTTTGGGGGACAAAACTCAATTCATCATAGATGCCCAAGTTTCATTCTTGAATTAAATATTTCAAAAGGCCTGTCTCTCCTTTAGATTGTATTATCACAAGCTTTTATTATAATATCTCAGATGGATAGTTTCTCCTTTTCATAAAGCTCTTGGGGATTACTGGACAGTTTGACTCTAGATCTCTTTCTATAAAGAAGGGCAAAAGGGGATTCTTATCATCTGCTACTATCTTAACTGGGACTTCCCTATCCCTTCACAGTTCAGATTTGCAGCAGGGATTTTGCCTGATAATCCCATTAGGCCTATGCAGATCTGGAACAGAATTTGTATAAAAACATAACTGAGGATTGATAAGGTTACCTGGTTATCCAACAATGCTTCTCAGTAATTATTCTTCCTAGGGCTATTCACAAAACTTCAGGGTACAATTTAACACCAGTCATTCAATCATTCAACAAACATTTGTTGGCTGAAATCATGGCAGAGAAGAGGAAGATGTCACCAGCAGCATGGTCTGGGGGTCATGCAGGGCATAAAAGCCAAGTAGAAGCCCTATTTTTGCTGAGGATGTATGGGACATCTATGTGGTAGGTAGCTTTTCTTCCCTATGCCCAACTAGCTGACCCAGTGACTCAACTCAGCAATTATCCTCTCTGTAAAGAGCAGGAAGGGATGTTTTCAAAGTTAACACTGAAAATATTGCTCCCTGCCTTTCCTTCAGAAAGGAAGAATTCACACCTGCATACCTTCTTGGCTCCCAAGAGATAATCATTTTGTCCATTTCTATTCCTGTTCTTAGTGTATTATTGGTATTTTGTCATTGCCCTCTTTTGGCCTCTGGTTCCTCTTATGCAAAATGGGAATGATGTCTATGCCTACCTGTTCACAGAGATCACCTTGCAATTTATAGTAGTGCCAAAATGACTACATATGGAGTACTTTGGAGAAAGCAACTATAAAAGAAATCTGTATATCATTTATATTAATCACATAAAGCCAAGTTGCAGGCAAGACTTGGGATATGATTCATTTTGTATCCAGCTTCTGCATCTGTACTATTTGTAGAGTAGTCTGAGCTACCTTCCCCTAGTTGAAGGTGAAAGGTTTTGTGGCTACTAAATGGTGTGCGGAACAGCAGACACCTTTTCTGAAAGGCTTAGTGTTACCTGACCAGCATGGAGAAAAGAGCAGTGGGAGCCCCATGGAACGATTAGAACTCTTTAATCCTGGAGGGATGGTCTTTGTATCAATTACATTTTAAGCCTTGTATGTGAAGAATTGCATTTTCAGTTACTAAACCCTTATATAATGGCTTTAACAACCTACAGAAAGTTAGTGAAAAGCATGTCTGGTGCCATAGAAGAAACAGTGTTAGGGTATTGATGATGTCTGAATTCTTTTCTGTTCAGAGGGAAATCCCCTTCTAAATTCTTAAAATAGCAGTTGCCTTTTATTAAATCTATTCAGAATTAAGGGTCTGAGGATCTCAAGTGACCCTTTCTTTGGGAAAAGAGCACATTTTAATAGACTTTTTCCTGTCTGTGGTCCCTGAAAGATTTAGCCTGTGGAAGGCCTCTTATATTGCTTGGTTTTATAAAGAAGAGAATTGGTTACATTCTTCTAATTCTTTAATTTCTTTTTTCCCCATTTCATACAAAGAATGAGAAAGATATTCTGGCCTTAAGGGCACACAATTTAGCATTAAACTTTTATTAACCTCTTCTGGATTTGACAAAGTTTCTTTTTTGCTTCCTGAATATGAAGCTTAAGAGCTATTTGCCAAGCTTACTCCTCAGCACTGTAAGCTGTAGAGAGAAAACAAAAGTTGGGGTTTTTTTGTTTTTAATTTTTATTATTTTGGCTTTCTCATTTGAACTGCATCCATGGTCTTTAGTTGAAAAGGTAAATTTACTATAGGCTTTAACATGTGTTATTCCCTCTGACAGAAACCTGTCCCCCGCCCCCGCTCTTCCTCCTTACATGTGTGCTCCTCCTTACCTCTCTGCCAATATTGCTTTTCTCTTAACTCCTATTTATTCTTTGCTTTTTTTTTTTTTTTTAGGAGGTACCCGGGATTGAACCCAGGACCTCAAACATGGGAAGCAGGCACTCAACCACTTGAGCTGCATCCACTCTCCTCCTATTTATTCTTAATGTTTCCTCCAGGAAGTCCACCTATCTGTTCCCACAGCACACCAGCTCTTGTTTATCTCAGCATAGCACTTATCACTGAATTAAAATCATGCATGAACGTGGATGCATTCCCTATCACACTCTAAGGTTAATCAGGACAAGGGACTGTGCCTTTTGCACCATTTTCTTCCCAAAGACTTCTTCCCAATGACTGGGTCATGATAAAAATGCAATTAATATTTATCAAATGAAATAATGAATTAATAACCATTCAAGGACTATAAGAATATCATATATTAGTGTTTCTTTGTGCCAGACATCAGGCTCAATGTTTCACAGGCATTATCTTATTAAATCCTCCTAACTCTATAAGATGGTATTTTTAAACAGATAAAGACACAAAAGCTTAAGAACACTAAGCAAATTACCAGGGTGACACAGCTGTTAAGTGACAGAAATGAGATTCTTTCCCATAGTATAGTCACCCATACGTATTGTCCAAAACAGAAGAATATATTTAGTCTCACAAAACACGCACAGCTCTGAAGGAGGAAGAGTAAAGCAATATTTGTCAGATTGCCATACCAAAGGAGCATACTTTATAGAAGTCAGAGCAGAAATGAGAAGGTAGTTCTCACTTTATATTGAGCAATTCTGTGGCATTTAATAATATGAAAATCATTCTTTTGCTCAATTAAGACTGCTCTTCCACATGTCACTTATCTGGCTGATTTGTGCTGTAGTTAATTATTTGCATGCTGGTCACCAAAGCTGTCCACAAAGAAACAAAGAGAGTAAGAAAAGATAATCAGTTATTTGACCAATCTGATTTCCTAATTTACTCAGGTGAAAAGTTAGTCAAACAAACTGTCTTTGCAATGTAGATATAGCCCAAATTAGCCAATGACTCTCAAGAAAAATACAACCCCCTGAAATTCTACTGATTTCTAGTCTCTAGTGACCACACAGATTTGAACCAATACCTGCTTTTTCTGAATTGATTGATTTTCCTTCTCACAGGCAACATTTTTATTTTCTAACCTAAACATTTCTGTGCCTGACTAGAATATTTTTGCATTTGATTAATGTTTTCATTTGACTTTCAATGAGGTCTCAAAACAGTTTGGCTTGTCACAGTCAAATTATTTAAATATTCCTCTGAAAAGAGTATGTAAGAACTAAAATCAGATTCATGTGAACCAGAAAAAATGGTGGTGACATTTCCCGAACTTGTTATATTTTTTAATGTCTAAATTTATAATTTAGCAATTTTTGTTTTATGTAGATGCTCAGTGTCTTAAATGCAGTGATTTTTGAATGTCTTAATGGAACAGTTTTAATTTGTAGCTGACCCAGAAGTTGCTCTCTGACAAGGATTTGTGTTCCTTTCTCAAATATTCTTTGTGGTTTCAACAGCAGAAATATATTATGCCTTTTACTTATGCTAATAAAAATTTCCTTTGGTTTCTTTAACAAATGCTTAGGTCAACCTTTTCACTTCTGTTACCCTTCATTCCTTCTAATTGATAAAATTGACCCAATGATAGATTCATATATGGTTAGCATTCTGTTTACATTCAACTCATGCCAAGTGAAACAAGGCACACAAAAGAGTACATACTGTTTGATTCCATTTATATAAAATTTTAGAAAATGCAAACTAACCTATAGTATCCAAAAGCACATCAATGGTTGCCTGGGGCTACGGGAAGGATGGACTGCAAGCAGGCTGAGGAATCCTCTCAGGCTGGTGGAAATGTTTTATGTCTTGATTGTAGTGGT
The DNA here is from genome assembly GCA_026826555.1 of Tolypeutes matacus. Lineage (NCBI taxonomy): Eukaryota > Metazoa > Chordata > Mammalia > Cingulata > Chlamyphoridae > Tolypeutes > Tolypeutes matacus. The sequence goes on from JAKSZT010053882.1 coordinate 609,661, forward strand.
AGTTACACAGTAGTATAAATATATATATCTGTTAAAAGTCATCAAGTTATAGTCTTTAAAAAATGCAGCTCTTCCTTCTGAACATGGATACAAATAAATTTTCTAATGTAGATGATAAATATAAAAAGTAGAATCCATAAAAAGAGATGGGTAAAGTGATAGGAAATGGCACCTAATCATGAACAAAAAGGCTTTGTCCTTTTCTATACCTTAAAAAGGAGAATAATCCTTTGTCAAATAATCTCACCAAGGATATCAAAACCAATTCCAGCAAAAGGAGAAGAATCAACATAACTGAATTGGAAGAAAAAGGTTTGCTCAGATGCCATCACTGAATAGATGTGGATCATACTAAGGTAGAGTTAGCTGTCTGTAAATGTTAGCATTCAGTCAAAGGACGGTAGACACTGACAAGAAGGGAGATCAGAGAGTGTCTTTGAGACAATGCACTTACCCTCAATTCACGTTTGCAGGTTTGGGTCTGATGCAAACAATATTCAGTACCAGAATTTACTCCTCAGCCATATGTGAAAGTACATACATTGAATGGCAAAGAAAAGGCCCAGAGTGTTTACATATCAAAAAACTGGGGAGTTGAAGACATTAGACCTCTTAAAACTTGCAAACTGGTAGATACAACATCTGAGAAGAAAAAAATCTACCCTTAAATCACTCAGTTGATTAAAAGCAATGTGCTGCTAGATATGCAGTATGAAACTATGGATCATGAGCAGGCAGGTGAATTAGCTTTTACCTTTTTCAAGATGTCATTTAGGAAAGAAGATGTCTATGAGATTTAATGAAAATGGATGTTCTGACTCAGAAAATACACAGTAAATTAATAAATTTGCCATCAAGATTATGAAAGAGAGATTACCTAAACACCATATCTCATATGCAGCAAATATAAAATCAGATCTTCAAAATTAGAATTGTAGGCACTTCTACATAAATCTCAACAAATGGAAAAGTATATATCAAAGCACTCTAAGGTCAGAATAGCCCAAATTTAAAATATTGGATTGGACAATTCAAAATTAGTTAGCAGAAGGAAATTAGGAATGTGAATATTCAAGTCTCAACAAAAAACACAGTGAAGGTATTGTAGGGAATGGAATCTTCCCTTGATGACTATAAATGATTCAGAAAGCTATAGCCCAGATAGATCTCATTTGGGTATTAATTTATTTTGTTGAACTTAGCTGGATATTAAACATCTCTACTCATTGTTAGGGCAAGACAGATTTAGTCATTTCAGACAGCCATTTGTTTACTTGTAAATGTTCAAATATCCATAAATTGCCACACCACATGTGTTACCTATACACATTCTTCTCATTTAACAAATACATTTAATAGATAGCTCCTGCTGCAAAAACAAACAAACTTTGAAGGAAGTTGGAATTGTTTTATAATATCATGTATTTATCCTATAGTACCAATAACTCCATTACCTTTCCTCCTTTGTTCGAAATGTCTCAACATGAGTTTGCCAGCAAACAGCACCTGAGATTTTAGGTGGTAGTTTTGAGAGCAGTGGTAATAACAAAGAAAACCTGTGGCCAATGGGGTATGGCAGAAAGACTGCACTTTGAAGTTAGGGAGATAGAGGTTTAATACCAGCTGTGCCACTTTCTAAACGCTGTAATAGTTTACACATTATTTCTAAACATCAGTTTCTTTCTTTATAAGATAGAAATGGCATCTACCTCACTGTGTTGTTTTAACATAACTAGCAGTGTCTGATACATAGTAGACACTGAATAAATGCTCATTCTTGGTCCCTTTGCCCTTAATGATTCTAGAAGCAACTATTTCATAAAAGTGTCCTTATTTGTATGTATGTTTATCAAGATACCACCTCTCATATCTTTGTTATAATGAGTTGCAAATAATATCTCAAAAGAAGAATACTTAATATTTTTTTCTGTCTTTCCATTCTCCCACTCAACAAATATTCGTCCTACTGATGTGATATAATACGCTTAACTTCAATAATTGCACCTGAGAAAGAGAGGGAAAAGGAGGAAAAAAAAAAAAAAATCAGAGGCAATGGCAATGCAAAGCAAGTAATAGTCTAAAGGTCAATTTTTAAAATATACCTTCTAAAAGTGAAACCTCAAACAATCAGTCACCTTCTCCACTACTCCTCTGCAACATCAGACTTTGCCTTAACTCAGCTACCTGAGACCTGCTTAGGCAAAAAGGACGCATTGGGTCACCATAAATAATTCATAGATGGAAAATTGAAAAATGACACTATCCTCCTTTTGTTACTTTTTTTTTTTTATTGTGGGTAAAAATAAAAATTTTCACAATACATACCAACATTTGCAAAATGATATATAAATGTATATGCATATATGTGCATTTGCTTACAAAAATGTTATTTATGTATATATATAAATATATTTTAAGAGGTGCTTAGATACCCAAAATATTACACGGAACCCACTGGGATTCCCATGTTGCCCACCTCCCACACCTCCCACCACATCCCACACAAACATCTCCCACAAGTGTGGCCCACCACCCTCAATGGACTTACACATCCTGGGGCCTTGCCACCAACCATAGACCACAGTTCACCCCGTAGACAACACTCTCTCCCACACAGTTCTTAGTGGTATGTGCTATTTTAAAATGGCCTAAATCTGTTGCCACAAAGGTACTCAGGACAACCTCCAAATCCCAAAGAAGCCCCTGTATTTCAACTGCTCATCCCCTCCCTGCCCCAAAAGTGTCTAGTGGCCACTGGCTCCACCTCATTGTTATAATTTCTTCCATTGCTAGAATCACCATATGTGAACAACAGAATACCATCAAGTCCATTCTAGTCCATAGTTCTTTCCCCAATCCTGAGGGGACTGGGATGGTGATGTCCACTCTACCTCCAAGTGAGAGAGGGCTTATATCCCATGGATATGGTGGGTGGGATGATCCTGACTGCAGATGCAGGCCCTCTCCATTCCCTGGGATGGCCATTGCCCATCATTGTCTCCTCGTCAGGTGACTTGGATGAGTCCATTGAGCTGTAGGGTAGGAGTTGCAGCTCCACCAAGATTCCATGCACACCTGGCACATAGGTAGGCCGGAGGCTCCAGTCTCTGGAAGTTTACCTAAGAACTTCAGCATTACATATAGGTTTGAATAGAAGGGACTGATGAACCATGTGCAGGGAGGACTTATTTGAGTCCAATTCTGTCACTCTCAGGAGCACAGATTCCAAAATAGAGCCCACGATAAGGCATCAGTCTGTGGGTCTAACCCCACTTATATAGGACCTGGGTGTCTCCAGAGCCCTCAGGAGCCCCTCTATGTGGGGTAATAGGCACTTAGATGTTCTATGAGCTCCTACTGAGGTGTGCATAAGAGTCACCTCTGGGATGACCTCCCAACTCTCTTCGAAGTCTCTTAGCCACTTGAACTCATTTGTCTTTACGTTTTCCCCCTTTAATTCAAGGTCTTTTTCCAGTTGTGTTGCCAGTTGGCACTTGGTATTAATCCCTCGTTGCCAGGGAGGCTCATCCCCGGGAGTCATGTCCCACGTTGGGGGGAAGGTAATGCGATCATATGCTGAGTTTGGCTTAGAGAGAGGCCACATTTGAGCAACAAGGAGGCTCCCAGGTGGCAACCCTTAGGCACCCCACAACTGCAGGCTAAGTCTCAGTTACAAGAGCAAAGACTCAAAAGGGTAGTCATCAATAAAAAAGAACACATCAGTGGGTCATCCTCTTTTGACAGACACTGTCCCTGCACTCAGAGGACTATTGCTGCTCCCTTGGAGACTGTGGCAGTGCTCTCCAGGCTAGGAATTCAGATTCCCTCATTTATTGTGTGATTGTCCACCCATCGTGACCATGCCCCATCTTTTGATCTTTTGTTCGATTTTGTATATCTTTCATGTATATTCGGATGAACTAATTCCCATGAAACCCCCCTCCCAGACACCCCCCACCAATAATCCCCTGCAGTACCCATTATAACCCTTCTATGATCCAAATCCTCCATGAACATGTAGCCCATAAAATAATCAAATACACTTACTAGGAAAAAAAAGCAAGTATGATAAGCTTACATGCAAGAGACAAACATAAGGAAACTCAGGGTAAAAAAAAAAAAAAAGAAAAGAAAAAAAAAACAAATAATCAAACAAAAAACAAAACGATATAAAATATAATTAGCAGATTGGGGCATTCAGAAAATGGGCAAAAAGGCAAAGGAAATGCCTTTAAAATATATATATATTCATTCTTTTTTCCTTTCTTTCCTTTCCTTCTTTCCTTCCTTTTATCACTGTGTTATCGGATGTCTGGTGTGCCGTGACACCTTCCCCCTCTCAATCCCCATTGTCTCCCAATTTTTCATTTGATTTTCAAAGAAGTTTTAGGTCACAGCAAAGTCACATACGGAGTGCCAGAGACTCCCAGATACCAAACCACCCCAACTTCCCCACCCCATATTGACCCCACCTTTTTTTTGAATGTTAACCTTGTTATAACTGTTATACAGATAGCAAAATACAGCAACTAAACATTGTCAATGATTTACAGTATAGTTTACAATTTAGATGATACAGTTTAATAATTTTGATGATATTTACCATGTCCTGTGTCCATTACTGTAAGGTAATGAAAAACCTTCCCCATGACCACCAAATACCCCATTAGATCTTGACTGTTCCCTTCCCCCCAGCCCCACAGAGCCCATGATACCACCCTCTCCCTACCCATGGAATGTCAAGAGTCACAGTTACATGACCTGGGGATTTGAACCTGCCCTTCCTAATCCACCCACCCCCCAGTGCTGCACCTCCAAACCCAGGAACACCACCACTTATCTGCCCCATCCCCCAACATGGAACCACACTCTATCCCTTTACCATAGATTATGTCCATATGGGTGATGGCTCAAAGCCTGCTCTTCTCTTACTCTCCTTTGTTAACCTATCTTTCAGACAATGGTTCTCAGAGACTGCTCACTTTCCTCAGTTCAGATCAGTGAGGTCATATACTGTTCATCCTTCAGTGCCTGGCTTGCTTCACTCAACATAAGGTCTTCAAGATTCATCCACGTTATTCCATGTGTTAGCACTTTGTTCCTTCTTACCGCTGAGTAATATTCCATTGTATGTATGTGCCAAATTTTGCTTATCCATTCGTCTGTTGATGGGCACCGGGGCTGATTCCAACTTTTGGCAATGGTGAACAATGCCGCTATGAACATTGGTGTGCATATATCTGTTTGTGTTTTTGTTTTCAGTTCTTCTGGGTATATACCCAGCAGTGGAATTGCTGGATCATACGGAAGATCTATTGCTAGTTTTCTGAGGAACCGCCAAACTGTCCTCCACAGTGGCTGGACCATACCGCAGTCCCACCAGCAGTGGATGAGGATTCCTCTTCCTCCACATCCTCTCCAACATTTAGTGTCTCCTGTTTTTTTAATAGCTGCCATTCTGATGGGTGTAAGATGGTATCTCATTGTAGTTTTGATTTGCATTTCCCTGATAGCAAGTGATGTTGAGCCTTTTTTCATGTGCTTTTTAGCCATTTGTATTTCTTCCTTGGAGAAGTGTCTTTTCAGGTCACTTGCCCAATTTTAAATGGGTTGTTTGTCCTTTTATTTTCAAGGTGTAGGATTTCTTTATATATGCAGGATATTAGGCTCCTATCAGATATATGGTTGCCGAATATTTTTTCCCATTGGGTAGGCTGCCTTTTTATTTTCTTAATAAAATCCTTTGAGGTGCAGTAGTTTTTAATTTTGAGGAGATCCCATTTATCAATTTTTTCTCTTGCAGCTCGTGCTTTGGCTGTGAAGTTCATGAAACCATTTCCTATTACAAGGTCCTGTAGATGCTTCCCTACATTATCTTCCAAGGTTTTTATGGTTTTGGCTCTTATATTTAGATCTTTGATCCATCTTGAGTTGATTTTTGTATAAGGTGTGAGATAGTATTCTTCTCTCATTCTTTTGGATATGGATATCCAGTTCTCCAAGCACCACTTGTTAAAGAGGCCATTCTCTCCCAACTGAGTGGGCTTCGTGGCCTTGTCAAATATCAGATTACTGTATACGTGAGGATCTATATCAGAACTCTCAATTCGGTTCCATTGGTCAGTAGGTCTATCCTTGTGCCAATACCATGCAGTTTTGATCACTGTAGCTTTGTAGTATGTTTTAAAGTCAGATAATGTGATACCTCCAACTTCATTTTTCTTTTTCAATATATCTTTGGCAATTCAGGGCCTCTTGCCTCTCCAAATATATTTTGTGGTTAGTTTTTCCAGTTCCTTAAAAAATAGAGTGTTGACTTTTATTGGGATTGCATTAAATCTATAGATTAGTTTGGGTAGAATAGACATCTTGATGATGTTTATTCTTCCTATCCATGAACAGGGAATATTTTTCCATTTATTTAAGTCTTCTTTGATTTCCTTTAACAGTGTTGTGTAGTTTTCTGTATATAAGTCTTTTACATCTTTAGTTAAATTTATTCATAGGTATTTGATTCTTTTATTTACTATTGTAAATGGTATTTTTTTCCTGATTTCCTCCTCAGTTTGCTGGTTATTGGTGTACAGAAATGCTACTGATTTTTGAGCATTGATCTTATAGCCTGCAACATTACTGATCTCCTTTATAAGTTCTAGAAGCCTTGTTGTAGATTTCTCAGGGCTTTCTATGTATAGGATCATGTCATCTGCAAATAATGAAATTTTTACTTCTTCTTTTCCAATCTGGATGCCTTTTATGTCCTTTGCTTGACTCAGTGCTTGTGCAAGTACTTCTAAGACAATGTTAAATAAGAGTGGTGATAGTGGGCATCCTTGTCTTGTTCCCGATCTCAGAGGGAAGGCTTTTAGGATTTCACCGTTGAAAATGATGTTAGCTTTGCGTTTTTCATATATACCCTTTATCATTTTCAGAAAGTTTCCTTCTATTCCTATCTTTTGTAGTGTTTTTATGAGGAAAGAGTGCTGTATTTTGTCGAATGCTTTTTCTGCATCTATAGAGATGATCATGTGATTTTTTTCTTTCAATATGTTTATGTGGTATATTACATTGATTGATTTTCTTATATTGAACCATCCTTGCATACCCGGGATGAAACCCAGTTGGTCATGGTGTTTAATCCTTTTGATATGTTGTTGAATGCAATTAGCAAGTATTTTGTTAAGGATTTTAGCATCTAGGTTCATTAGAGAAATTGGTCTGTAATTTTCCTTTCTTGTGGTATCTTTATTTGGTTTTGGTATTAGGGTAATGTTGGCATCATAGAATGAGTTAGGTAATATTCCTTCTACTTCTATTTTTTGGAAGAGCTTAAGTAGAATTGGTGTTAGCTCTTTCCGGAATGTTTGGTAGAATTCAGCTGTGAAGCCATCTGGTCCTGGACTCTTCTTAGTTGGGAGGTTTTTAATGACTGAGTCTATCTCTTTACTTATAATTGGGCTGTTGAGTTCATCTATTTCTTCTTTCATCAATGTTGGCTGTTTGTGGGTTTCCAGAAACTTGTTCATTTCCTCTAAATTGTCATTCTTGTTGGCATATAATTTTTCAAAGTATCCTCTTATGATACTCTTTATTTCTGTGGGGTCAGTAGTGATATCACCTTGCTCATTCCTTATTTTATGTATTTGCATATGTTCTCTCTTTTTCTTTGTTAGTCTGGCTAAGGGTTGTCAATTTTGTTGATATTCTCGAAGAACCAGCTTTTGGTTTTGTTTATTGTTTCCAGTGCTTTCTTATTCTCTATTTCATTTAGTTCTGCTCTAATCTTTGTTATTTCCTGCTTTCTACTTCCTTTAGGTTTAGTTTGTTGTTGTTTTTCCAATTCCTCCAAGTGTGCAGTTAGGTCTTCAATTTTAGCTCTTTCTTCTTTTTTTATATATGAATTTATGGCTATGAACTTCCCTCTCAGGACTGCTTTCGCTGCATCCCATAGGTTTTGATATGTTGTGTTGTCGTTTTCATTAGTTTCAAGGTAGTTACTGATTTCTTTTGAAATTTCCTCTTTGACCCACTGTTTGTCTAAGAGTGTGTTGTTTAACTTCCATATTCTTGTGCCTAACCTGTTTCTCTGGCCCTTATTGATTTCCAACTTCATTCCGTTGTGGTCAGAGAAATTACTTTGTATAATCTCAATCTTTCTGGATTCATTGAATGTTGTTCTGTGGCCTAGCATGTGGTCTATTTTGGAGTATGTTCCATGTGCACTGGAGAAGAATGTAAATCCCGCTGTATTTGGGTATAGTGTTCTGTATATGTCTATTAAGTCCAAATCTTCTAATGTATTGTTGAGTGCCTTAGTTTCTTTATTGATTCTCTGCCCAGATGTTCTGTCTAATATGATAGTGGTGTGTTGAAGTCCCCTGCTATAATTGTAGAGGAATTTATTTCTCCTCTTAGTTTTTTCAGAGTTTGCCGCACGTATTTTGAAGCACCTCGATTAGGTGCGTAAATGTTGATGATTGTTCTCTCTTCTTGAGAGATTACTCCTTTTACTAATATGTAGTGTCCATCTTTGTCTCTTACAATCCTTTTGCATTTAAAGTCTATTTTGTCTGATATGAGAATAGCTACTCCTGCCCTTTTTTGGCTATTGTTAGCTTGTAAAATGGTTTTCCAGCCATTGAAAAATGACACTATCCTCCTTTTGTTAAATTTTTGTTTTTTATCTTAGCTTAGACCTTTTGACTTATCTTCAGAGAAGGGAAGAACAAGGAAATGTTTCTCATGTTTGGACATTTTCAGGGTATATTATTATTTATTTTGGCTTTTGAAAAATTTTACATCAAACCACAGGCACACAATTCCATTCTAAATTTCCACATTGCCCTTAGAAGCATCTCTCAGAACTGTCTGCGATCTCCCCACTTTCAAAAAGAACAACTGCTGGGAAGGCCAGGACAGTACCAGAGCTACCATTTTACCAGGAATTCTTGTCCCCTAACTATGACATTTGCATGCTGCCTAGGGTGGACAGTTAAGCAGAACTTGCCATAAATATCTTCAAAGTACCCAAGGCTTTAAGTGCTTGTGGGTGGGCAAAGCATTAGCATTACCCCACCTCACTGTCACCTAACATGCAAGAGATGGACCACAGATTCAGGACACTGCAAGCTAAATTTTCAGAAGAACTCTGCTGATGTGATAGAGAACAGCTTAGCACAGGAGCATTTGCCATAGGTTAAGCATTTACCATACCATCTCAGAACTGGGATTGTGGTTTCAGGAAAGCAAAGGAATATAGGGATTATAGATCTATTGTAGAGGAGGAACTGACCAGATCTGGTATCTGATCCAAAGTGAGGGTGAGGAGGAGATAAAATTGGAAGAGGCCAAGATTTCAGCATAAGCAGCTGGCTAGATGGCGATGCATATACTGCAATATAGAAAAATAATAAAATTGATTTAAACCATTTTTGTTTGAAATGCCAATGAAATGATCATCTTTGCTTTGCTAGAAATTGTGAGAAATATGGTATCAGGCATTTGGAAATTTCCTGATTGTTGCTTTTCCTCAGAAGCCTTGTCTGATCTACCTCCCCTCATAGACCAGGTTAGCTCTGGTCTTTGCTCCTATTGCACTCATTTCTATCCTTATCTTGGCACTTGCTTCCCTTTATTGGAATTACCTTTCACATTTTTTCCTCACAATTTGACTAACCCTAACCCTAACCCTAACCGTAACCCTAACTTTCTCTTTATTCACTCATTTAATGAGATGACAGAATCTTTCTTAAAACAATGATTGTCAAAAGCAATGAAAATATGGACAGAGCTTGCAACCCAACATGGCACAGAGTAAGCACTGGGTAAATGCCAGTGTTTATTTGCCTGCCTGCCTGCCTGGCCACTGCTCAGGCCTGGCAACCGTGGGCCCACAGAAGGCACTTGGCTAAATCATGGTAGGGAGAACCCAGGTGCAGTCAATCTGTGCAGGTGAATTCAGCCTCCCTTGGGGAGGGAATCTGCAGCAAGTGTTCAGTATTTTTGTGTGAAAATCATTTATTTGCTTTATAGATTTACCACTGATATATGCATCCCTAAAGTTTTATAGTTTAGTTTTACCTTCTTTAATTATTTTTTTTATTTTTAAAGAAGTTTTAGATTACATAAATGTTACATAAAAAATATAAGGGATTCCCATATGCCCCACTTCCTCCTCCTCCCCCACTTTCACACATTAACAACATCCTTCATTAGTGTGGTACATTTGTTACAATTGCTGAACACGTACTGAAGCACTGCTACTAACCATGGATTACAGTTTACATTATTGCTTACACTCTGTCCTCTACAATTTTGTAGGTTATGACAAAATATACAATGGCCTGTATCCATCACTGCAACATCAGCAGGACAATTACAATGTCCTGAAAATGCCCCCATATTACACCTCTTCTTCCCTCTCCCACCCTTCAGAACCTCTGGTGGCCACTATCTTTATATCAATGATAAGAGTTCTTCTTTTGATAGAATAATAATAAAGTCTGTAGTAGAATAATAATGTCTACTTTAGTCCATTGTTTTCCCCAATCTTGAGGATTTGGGGATGGTGATGCCCACTCTGCTTCTAACTGAAGGGAGCTTAGATACCTTGGGGCAGTTGGATGGAACTCTCTTGCTTGCAGTTGCAGATATTCTCCGTTCCTTGAGATGGGCATTGTCCATAATCATCTCCTTGTTAGTTAGCCTAAGTGAGTCCAATGAACTGGAGAGTAGAAGTTGCAACTTTACTGAAATTCAGGGCTCATCTGGCACATGGATGGACCAAAGATTTAAGTCTCTGGGACATATATTTATCAAGTATAGTGCTAATTATAGTTCAAATAAAAGGAGCAGCAGAGACATGTGTAGAGAACTTATAAATGAGTCTAACTCAGTTACACCAGGGAGCATAAATTCCAAAGTAAGGCCCAATCACTGGGTATTGAATTCTTGAGCTGTCTGCCCTGCTCATAATTCCTGGATATCTCTAGAGCCCTCAGGAGTCCCACTATTTGAGGCTCTGTTTACTGTGGCAGTCAATGAGATCCTACTGAGACTTGCATAAGAATAACCTCTGGAATGACCTCCCAACTCACTTTGAAATCTCTTAACCATAAAAATTCATTTATATTTACTATTTCCCCCTTTTGGTCAAGGTCTTTTTCCAGATGCATTACTAGTTGGTGCTTGGTAATAATCCCTTGGTGCCAGGGAGGCTCATCCCCAGAAGTCTTGTCTCATAACTGGGGGCGGGGGGCACGGGGGTGGGAGGTAGTGTGTTTAATATGCTTAGTTTAGCTTAGAGAGAGGCCACATATGAGCAATAAGAGGCTTTCAGGAGGTAACTGTTAGGCAGTATATAATACAAGGCTAAGTTTCAATTTCACAAGAAAAGTTTCAAAGGTACTATCATCAATATCAAAGGTACTGGTTTAATGATCTGTCTTCCTTCACTAGGCACTGCCTTTGCACTCAGGGGATTCTTGCTGTCCTATTAGAAAATGTAGCAGAACTCCCCAGGATGAGAATTCAATTTTCTTTTGGTTATTATGTGGATCTTCACCTACTGAGATAATGCTGCATGAACACTTGAACATATCCATATACATTAGAGGCATGTCCCAGGTGGACCCCTTCCCAAGCATCCCCCATCACCAACACCCCCACCAGTGATCCTCCTCTGTCACTGTCATGACCCTTCTGTGATCCAAAACCTCTCCAAAAATGAAGCCAACAAAATAACCAAATAAAATTAACAAAAAGAAATAATTTTTAAAATAACCAATAAAATACAAAAAAATTCAAATTTGAAATAATTTTTAAAATGTTTAGAAATTATGTCTTTCATCACTGCAAGATCTGTTGTCCTGTATGTACAGTGACATTTTCTTCCATATATTCCCCCAGTGTCTTTTTTTTTTTTTTTCACTTTATTTTCAAAGAAGCTTTAGGATACAGAAAAGTCACATCGAGAATATAGGGGATTCCCATCTACCAAACGCCCTCCCCCCTTTCACCTCTCCCTTATTAATAATATTTTACATGCAGATGGTACATTTGTTACAATTGATGTACAAATATTGAAGCATTGCTACTAACCATGGTCAATGGTTTACATCGTGATATACATTTTAGATCGTACACTTTTATAGGTTTTGACGAAATTTGAATTGACCTGTATTTGTTATTGCAAAATCATGCTGAACAATTCTAATGTCCTAAAAATGCCCTATGTTCCATCTATTCTATTCTTCCCTTCCCCTCACCTTGGAACCTATGATAACCATTAATTTTCAATTTTTGAAGAATAAGATTCACAGTTACTTGCAATATATTGAGGGCTTGACTTATTGGTCTGTTTTCTTTTATTAGGCACTGCCTATGTCCTTGAGGGATTCTTTCCCTCTAATTGAGAACATAGCAGGATTCCCCAAGATAAGAGTTTGATATTTTCTTGTTTATTTTGTGGGTCTCCACCCACTGAGATAACACCCTATGACAAGGTGAACACTTGCATACTCCATAGAAGCCTGCCCCAGGTTGCCCTGTCTCATATATGCCTTCCCACATCCAACACCCTACACCAGTTTAATTGTTAAATTTTAACAAAGTTTTTCACCAATTTCTTTGACAACTTACATAATATTTATTAGCATTCCAGAGGAAATAATATTCCCAGAAAAGTATTTTGAGACATGATGCTCTGATTGTGACTGCAAACAGGTTTATCTTCTCTAATTCAAAAAGGTATAATAGTGGGTGCTGCCAGTATTTAACTCAGAATCTCTCTGGTTCAGATGGCCCTTTGGAAGCCATGTATTCTTCGAGTACCATCAAAGTGCATCTTGTAATAGTGATATCACTGTACATTGGCATTCCTTTATGGAACCAATGTTTGTTATGCACCTTCTATATACCAGGCACTGTGCTCAGTGCTGAGGATACAGTATTAATCAAGATCATGAAACTTGCAGATCTATGGTGGATGGAGGATGAGGGGCTGGAGACAGACAATAACCAAACAGAATGACAGTTAATGATAAGTGCTATAAAGTGTGTCAAGGTAATAAAGTTATTAGGGTAGAGAGTCTAATTTTGATTGTTGGCCATCAAAGCCCTTTCTGAGAAGGTGATATTTGAACTGAGACCCAAGTAATACAAAGGAGACAGCCTGATGATGGTCTGGATGGTAGATGTCCAGATAAACAGCAAATGAAAAGTCCCTAAGGTAGGGATGAAAAAAACATTTATACACACATACACACATGCAGGAAGAAGAAAACCAAGGTGACTGAGGCATAGTGGACAACGAAGATAAAATCAGAGTTTGGGCAGAACCGGATCATGTATAGCCTATTGGCTATTTGGGAGTTGAAATTCTATTTTTATCATGATAGTGACCTGCTGAGATGTTCAAGCAGAAAAGAAACATGATGTGATTTCTTCCTTTATTCATTCAACAAATATTTATTGAGTATATACTATGTTCAAAGCTCTCTTTTAGACACTGGGGATAGTTCATTTACCAAAACAGATCCTGACTTTTTGGAGGTTACATTTCAGTATATTAATGCTGTATTTATGTATTGTATTTAACTATTTATTAATTGTATTTAATAAAGAATACTCTGAATGTATTGTTGGGAATGGATTACTATGAGGAAAGAGTAGAAACTGGGAAAGCAGCTAGGAGTATATTACAGTATTTTTAAAGTGAGAAAGGGGGTAGCAATGGAGTCATTTGGTATTTTTTTGTAGGCAAATTCTATTTATTGCTAATGGATACAAATAGGAGATGAGGGAAAGGAAAGAAATTGATAGACACAGAAGCCATTTTTTGAGATTTAGTTGGGAAATAGCTTTTGGGAAGCAGAAACCAAGAGTCCTTTTGTGGTGATGTTAATTTTGAGGTGTCTGTGATGGTTAAGTTCAAGTGTCACCTTGTCTAGGTTATGGTGTCTAAGTGTTTGTTCAAGCAAGCTCTGGTCTGATTGTTACTGTGAGGGTATTTCATCAATAGACTTACATCTATAGACAGTTGATTGCATCTATGGCTGATTGCATCTAAATCAACAAAGGAGATTACCCTCAGCAATGAGAAGAATCTCCTCATACAATCATTTGGAGGTCTGAAAGTCAGAATTGAGGGTTTCAGAATTCAAAAAGATGAAGTTCTATCTCTACTTCAGCCAGCCAGCTTCTTCTGGGGAACTCAGTATCACTTTTATTAGAGTTTGCAAGTTGCGGCCTGCCCTGTGGAATTTGGACTTGCCAATCCCCATGGTCATGCAAGCCAATTCCTATAATATATGTATATATCCTGTCAGTTTGTGACTAATGAAGCCTATTAGACATCTAAGAAGAGACCTTAAGGAGGCAGTTGGAAATGTGAGTCAAGAGCTCAGGAAAAGATCAGTACTTAAGATACATATTTGAGTCTCAGCAAATAGGTGGTTTTTAAAAGCCATAAGAATGGATGGAATCACCTATGGAAAGAGAACAGAAAGAAAAGGGCCTGAAACAGAGGAGAAGGTGCTGTCAGAAGAGACTAACAAGACCTGCCAAAGTTGTAGAGGAAAATGAGAGAAGGTAGCATCATAAGAGCCAAGAGAAGAGAGTGTTTGATTAGTAAAGGGTTATCAGCTGTGGTGAACACAACAGAGAAATTTAAACATATGGGGACAAAATAAGGACCCCTGGGCTAATCAGGATGGGTGACACTGTGCACCTTGACTAGAATTGTTTCTCTTGAGTGGTGGGGACCTATAAAAATAAATGCTAAATGCTACTTACATAGTACTTACTATATATCACCTGTTTAAGTGCTTTCCATATTTTACACTTAATTATAATAGTAACTCTATGAATTAGATGCAATTGTTATTCCATTTTACTGTGGAGGAAACAGAGGCACAGAGACATCAAATAAACCTGCCTTATGTTATTAAGCAGCTGTGAGGGGATTTGAACCTAGGCAAGCTGACTCTCACATCTGAGTCTTTACCACTTACTTCACTGTGATACCTCTGTAAAACTTGATTACTGTGACTTGGGAAAAACTGGAAGGTGAGGCATTGGATATAACACACAGAACTTTCACATAAAGTTTCTACTTAGTGGAAAACTGAAAACTTGTGTTGTAATTGTATGGGAGCTCTGGGTTATGGAGGAGTTTTAAAGATGGGAGCAACCAGAGAATATGTGCATGCTGATAGAATAATCTGGTACAGAGGGGGAAATGATGTTGCAGGATAGAAGGATCTAATTTTGTGAGCAAAGTCCTTGTCCATGATCCAGGGCCTGGCAGAGGTAGGAGCTTAGAATGAGTCTGCTGAATAACAATAAATTACTTAAACTACGCAAGTAACAGAACTGGGATTTAAATCCTGATCTCTGACTGCTTTTCAGACCACTGGACCATGCAGTCTCATAGCCCTTAGTCCAGTCTGCTTCTCATCTAAAAAGTGATTCCCCTCTGCTTGCATCAGAGACCCCACTGCCTTTAGATGCAGAAGTCCTTAATTCAATTTCTTGCTGAAATGGATTCCTCACAAATAAGGATAATCCTCCATTTCATGTTTACTCACTTGGTTGACTTCCCATATTCCACATTCTTCCAGCAACAGGCTTTGCAGTTTCTATTTTCTGAGATATTCAAATAAATGCAAGTTGATATTGTGACCAAGTCCCTCCTGAAATGCATAATTTCCCCCTTTATCATTTTGAACCAAATAGATGAATTGCAAAGGAGCAACATTAATGAGCTGATTAATGTGAAGTTTTAATTTTTCAAATGTTGAGAAGCATAATAAAGGTTCAGGCAGCATCTGTGTCTTCAGGAATGTAAAATAAACTAAATTTTGCATCTAGGGTTTTGATAACATTTTCTACTTAAGCTCAAACTTTGTATAGCTGCTTTTCTATGTTCTGGAAACACCCTGGGCACTGTGAAGACATTGGACATATAGTCCTCACAGAGGTGACAAATAAATAATCAGCATGGCTGTCACTGACAATTAGCAGAAGACAATGTGCAGGGGAGGGGTGGGGTATAGGTGAAAGGAACTAGGCATTGGCTTTTTACTTCTTTTATTACCCTTAGAATTGCTGGGCAATTTTCTTCAGTTTTATCCTAGATGTTATCTCAGATAATTCAAACAGTGGGAAGAGAAATAATGAGTTAGATGGTGAAGCAGATAGGGTGGCAAAGGCTTCTGGGAAAAAGGTGAACACAGAAAGAATTTACATCTTAAGTAAATAAGCAATTTACTTACAAGCATTTCTCTGGATCAGTATACCACATAATCTGAAAAATAAAAAGTTTACAGAGCTAGAGCATCCATCAAATTGGAAGGGGGAAAAAGATAGTATACTTTAGATGGTGTAGAAAGGACTAGTTGTATTCAAGTATCTGGAATGGCTGTTTCTTTAGTAAATCACAAATGACTTAGATAAGAAAAATTAATTTCCCAGGGAATTTCTATCTCTTAGTCTATGTCTGAGCACACAGACTGATTGGAACAAAAAATATGGTGAGCCAAGTAATAAATGCTCACAAAATTGCTATTTCTACTTCATTGGGAATAAAAAAAAGAATAAAAACCATTAAAATTTTTGCCAGCGAGGGAAAAAAGTCAAATAAGAGCAGTGACTAAAGTAAGCTAGGGTAATTGGTGCTTAATTAGTTTACCTAAACTATCACTGCTGTATGAGTTGAGACAGGAAGATACATGAGGGTCAGGAAGGAAAACTGAGTGCTTGCACATATGACAGACACAAACACAATGGGGTGAGGGGGTAGGGGAAGTTTAAAGCATTATGGGGATTTAAGAAAAATCCTACACAACCCAGCCCACTGTTGATAGTGCAACTTTTCTCAAACGCAATTTAGCAGTAGAGAATCCAATTAGGAAAGGGTGGAGAAAGGGGTCCACTAATGCCTTTTGGTGAGAGAGAAGGGAATGGGAAGAAAATCAGATTATGGCAGTCATGTCTTTGGGAGCAGAGAACTGAACCATTTCAATCTCAGCTCATAAGGAACAAAGAAAAGGAAACATTAGAAAGTTTTGTATGATTTTACAATCTGAAAGAAAGCTGACCTTGGTAGCACCTAGAATAGGATGTCAAGAATACTGGAAAGTTTTAAAGCCTTAAATTCAAGATTCACTTTCTTTCTCTTCAAAGTTGACAATGAGCCTAACAGTAAAAGGTAGTTTTAAGTAGCTCTTCTGTTCTGGTAAAGGGATTAAGTAGGTGAGCATTGCTTTTTTTTTTTTTTTTTTTTCCCTCTATATAGATATAGCTTTGATAGAGCTGTCATTCTATAAATCATTCAAATCCATATGCATACATATACATAATAAGCCCAGTGCCATATGTGGTTGATTCTCCAGGTCACAGCAATTCTGATACTTTGAACATGTCTTTGTGATGGGCTAGAGAAAGATTTTTTTTTTTCATTCATTCACAGTGGGAAGAAAGATTTTTTTTAAAAAAACTATTTATTGGTTTTAGTACTTAGCTATATAATTCACCCCTTTGTTATTAACAAGTGGTATTGAATCTTTAATAATGCTGTCAATGAAAAGGCATGTACCTGTCTGCATTTTATAACAAAAAGGAAAATATATAAATAGCTTGCCGTTGTTTGCTAAATTCTACTGTTCAGTTGTGGGGAAGCTAAATAATCCATAGTCCACATGAACAAGTTTGAAAAGAACATTTCATAAGCTACAGAGAGAAGTATTTTCAGAGTACTAACCTCATTTTCATAAATGTTGCTGAAGAGGCAATTGCTCAAATATAATTCCCCCATTAGGAGGTTAAGAGAGATAATAACAACTTAACACAGAAGGAAATAACAAATAAGTTGTCAAATATGATCAGATCCATCTTTGCCATGTAACTTTAAACAATAAAATTGCTATGTAATTGTTTAAAAACTCTGCTTATTTTATGTTTCAATATTAAGTTCTGCAACCAAGAGTCTGCCATGACATCTGAGCTTTGGATCATGCAAGTATTTGCATTTGGAGGGGAGCTTTTTGCTTTAAGAGGGAAGAATGCAATTTCAGATCTATGCTTATTATTGCTATCCTAAATGATATACTAGAAATGATACAAAGTATGGGTTGGTATATATTTAATATTGAATAATGAACTCAGAATAATTTCAGTATTCTCTCCTTTATAATTTATAGTTTTGTTTCTTTGTTTTTTAATAGCTAAACATTTGTTCCTTCAGAAAAAAGTATCCCAGTAGATAAATGAAATACTGCTGAGTCAAGTGATCTAACTTCTTATGTCAATTCTGACAGTAATTATGTGACTCTTGGAAGTGATGGAATGGAGTAATATTAATACATTATTTTGGTAGATAACCCTGGAAGCTTAAAGCCTGCCTTTGTGGTGATCATATTACTCTTACTTTAGAAATCCCTAGAGAAAATTAATGCACAGAAAACCATGACAAAGCAAGGAAAAATAAAGGAGTATTAGCTGAGGATTTAGATCCCAAACCCACTGAAAAATGTATTTTTGGTCTGGACCATGTGGAAAACTCATTTTTCTCCTATTCAAGAGATATACTGGATTCTTGAACTTTGATAGGTCAGATTCGAAATGAAATCTCTAATGATTTTCCCTTCCCTATACCTGATTTTATAACACAATGGATTAGTCATATTTTCTTCACTATATATATGTGGATTCGTAGAGTATATATTCTTTTTATACCTGGCTTCTTATACTCAACATTTTTTTCTTTTGAATTCATTTATTTAAACTGCTCTATAATACTCCATTTTACTGTTGATGGATATTTGGGCTATTTCCAAAGTAAAAATATGCTGCTCTGAACATTCTTTTTGTCTCCTGATGAACATGTACATGCACTTCTGTTGGGTATTTAATTAGGAGTGGAATAGGAAGGTTCCCATAGGAGAAAAGTGAATCCCCAAATTGGGCTCACATCTCTAGGTTTCCTACTCCTCATGGGTCTTAGCCCCTTAATTTTTTATTGCTGTTTTTCTCAGTTGTTTGGTGCCTTCAAACACATTTTTAAAAAGAATATTTTGTTCAGCTCTTCGCAGCAGGAGGTTTGACCTACTGTTACCAGAAGTGTGGAACTCTCAAGGCAAGCCCTTTCTTACCTGATTTTAACTTGTCAACAACACATTTCAGGTTCAGTTTCATACAGCAAAGAAGGTTATAGTTTGCTCTGATTTTTTTTGGTTCTGAAATCTCATTTGTTTCTCTTGCTTTTACTGACAAACTTTGCATATCACCTTGCTAATTAGACATTGCTGAACATATAGTGAGATTCAATAGATATTTGAGCAATAGATTTAGAACATAGTAAGTTATCAGAGCGCAAAAAGAACACTCTACTGGTTGTATCTACCAACACATCTACATGAAAAATTGAAATAAATCAATGGCTTTTTAAAATAAAGTGTCAAAATATTTAGATTTAGAGAAACATCCAAACAATTGACTGGATTTCATTCTGATGTGAATCTTTGGTGTCACATATATAGCCACCTGGAAATTGTGTTCCTTGTTTAGGATTCTTGTACATAGTTAATGAAGAATATAGTTGAAACACTTGGCTGAAGTCCATACTAATAACATTGCCATGGAAAATGAAGAGTAAGCTGAGTATTTGTTTTTAAAGTTCTACTTCTTGTGCTTCATTTTTTCTACATCCTGTTCTCATTGCCATCATTTAAGTAAAGAACTGAAAATTCTTCAGTTTTCTTTATATGTTTTTTAATTAGTAATGTGTGTCAATTAAGAACCTGGTCCCTACCCCAATATTCTTGAGCTGGGTTGGCTACTTCCTATCTATGTCTGAACCTCAATTCTGGATCTAAGGAAGGAGATTTGAACAAGAATTATAATAACATAATGCATCTCACCTAGGAACAAGAGGTAGTGCATATCTGAATCAGCTGGTTAGTTTTTTTCAGCATACAAAGTCTTACTTCTACCACTTTCATAACTCCATGGGTGTATCAGGATCCACATCTCCTTCCCCCAGATCTATTAGACCAACTATATCTTAATTTCCTCGGGTTCCCCTAACAAAGTACCACCAACTGGGTGACTTAAAACAACAGAAATGTATTGTCTCAGTTCTGGAGGTAGAACTTTGAACCAAGGTGTCAGTAGGATCAGGCGTCCTCTGAAGTCTGTATGATTCAAGAGTGGCTTGCCATTAAACCGTGGTGTAACTCCATCTCTGTCACGTGATTATCTTCTCTTGATATCTGTCTCCTACTATCTAGTGTGTTATGACACCAATCATCATTGGATTAGGACCCACCTTAATCCACTTTGGCCTCATCTTCACTAATAACATCTCCAAAGATCCCTATTTCCCATTAGGACCACATTCAATCTGTAACATACCTCCTTAGAAAATACTAGCTCAAAATTGCAGTCTTATTTACTTTTGTTTTCCTATACTTTTTTGCTCTGTCTCTCCATGCCTGTTCAATTGAATCAGACTTGATAGTTTCGCTTTTCATATCTAGTCTCTCTCAACTTGTCACCAGCAACCTGATCTCTGGGTATTCAACTGTGCTTGTTAAAAATCCAAGTCA
The DNA here is from genome assembly GCA_026826555.1 of Tolypeutes matacus. Lineage (NCBI taxonomy): Eukaryota > Metazoa > Chordata > Mammalia > Cingulata > Chlamyphoridae > Tolypeutes > Tolypeutes matacus. Next base: position 630,267 of record JAKSZT010053882.1, read on the forward strand.
TCCATCTAATCCTCTTGGCCTATGCCCAGTGGTTCTCAAACTCTAGCATTTATAAGAACTATCTGGAGGGCTTGTTAAAGCAGAGATTTCTGGACATCATTCTAGGAGTTTATGATTCTGTAGGATGGAGCCAAGACTTTGTATTTTTAAAAACTTTCCAAGTAATACTGACACTGCTGGTTTGGAAACTGTACTTTGAGAACTACTGGCCTGTGCTGATCTCCAAGATTCTGGATACATTCTACCTAAAGTTAATTCCCTATGAGTAGCCCCCTATATAAATTTCCTATGTTTTTGGTTCTCAGTCTTAACTGTATTTATATCCCATGTCCCTGCTAACTAACCTCTTAATTGTGACTCTGGTTTTCCATACCCTTAAAACCACCAAAGTTCTGTTAACAGATTGATTACTTGATTGCTTCATTGTATTATGCAACAAATATTACTTAATGCCTAGTATGTGGTAGTCATGGGTTACACAAGACGAGAAAAATACTATTATTAAGGAACTTAGTTTAAGGAGGAGAGTCTATTTTGTAAGCTCAAAATGTCAATACAGTATAATAAGTTTTAGACTACAGGAGAACAGAAAAGTCTTCTAGAAAAATGTGCCCGAGTTCAGCCCAGAGGCACCAATTGGCATTATCCAGGTGATTAATAAAGACGTGGCAACCAGAGATGTTGGAACATGTACAAAGGCTGTACATGTGAAGAACTTTAAGTAGCTCAGCATGGTTGATCTAAGGGCAATAGATTAGGAGTCTAAAAAGAACATGAGGCTTAAGAACTAAGCAAGGGCCAAAATATGCAAGGTTTTATAGGCCAAGCAAATGAGTTTGGAGTCATTGAAGAATTTTAAGCAGGTAAATGATATTATTCACTTTACATGTTTAGAATTGGAAAGTGGTAAATAACACTAGTCTCAGGAAAATCAACAATGATCTAAGTGAGTGATAATGAGAGAAAAAACCAAAGTAGTAAAACCTGAAATGCAGAAACAAACAAACAGACAAAAAACTTGACAGCACTTACAAGACAACATGTCATAGAAGAGTAAAACACCAATGACTATCTCATTGTTTTCATGGCAGAACAAACTGGCTCACAGGATCAAAGATAGAGGAGGCTGGGGAAATATGTTAAACAAAATATTGAGATTTGAATAAATTTTCTAGGAATCTTAAAGAAAACTGTGATTTTATATAATCAACTCCTGGGTTCCCTGTAAACATCTTTGAGTAATGTTAGAATAACCCAACTGAGGTCGTATTATTCCCTCATGATTTCCAGAAAGTCAATTGAACACTAATCTGAATTTTTACATCTCAATATTGAACTTTTGCATATATGAGCATCTTCACATTTTGGATTATATTTGTGTATGTTCCCTATTGTTGTCCTAACAAATGACCACAAATTCAGTAGCTTAAAACAACATAAATTATTATCTTGCAGTTCAATAGGTAAAATGTCTAGGTTGACTCAGCTGGTTTCTTGGCTCTGTGTTTAACAAGGCTGAATTAAGGTATTGGCCAACTGTGCTCTTATTTGGGAGGTTCTGGGAAGAATCTGCTTCCAAGCTCAGTTGGATCATTTGCAAAATCCAGTTCCTTGTGGTTCTAGGACTGAGGTCTCCATCTCTTTGTTGACTATGCATGATTTGGGTCACCTTTCTCCTAGAGACCTCTCTCCAGTCCTTGAACATGGATTACTACATCTCAGACCCAGCAATGTTGCATTGAATCCTTCTCTTACAATCTCTCTGACTTCTGCCATATCTCTTCTGTCACCAGCCAGAAAAAGTTCTGTGCTTTTAAGGGTATATTAGATTAGGCCCACCCAGATAATCCAGATACTTTCTTTATTTTAAGGTCTGTAACTATAATTACACCTGCAAACTCCCTTTTGCCTTGTTCAGAAATATATTCACAGGTTCCAGGGATTAGGACATAGACATCTTTGGGTGGCCCTTCTGTCTACCACAATTTGTATTGAGGCTTTATGTTTACCAAGATAACAGAAGCTGTAGTCAAGTGTGAATAGACTATGTCATTTGCCATTGATATCAACTGCAGAATTTCTCTGCTTCTGCTCTGAGATGGCACAAAGAACTTCCATAAAGAGCCTGCATCAGGCTAACTGAATATTTGCCCTTCCTTTCTTCCTTTCTTTCTCCCTTCCCTTCCCTTTCCTTCCCTTTCCTCTCTCTTTCTTTCTCTTCTGGCTTCCCATTTGTCAAAGTTAGGGTCTTTAGTATCTGTGAAAATGCATTCTGTAAAATCCTTCCTACAATAAATCAGTAGTTTGTGCTCTTTTTAAAGTAATTAACACACAGGATTAGCATGTCTGTTAGAATTGATATTAAATGAAGGCCAAAGTTAATGGAAGAATTGGTGAAGATTATTCTGCTCACATTTTTTGCCATCACTTCCCCACTTAAAGTCAATATTACATGAAAAATAATTCAATTATTGATGATATGGTTAATATATACTTGAAATTCTACCACGGGCTTTTAGGATAGAGAAATATGCCATTAACTCAGAAGTCCTTGGAAAATGTAATCATGTAATATCCTTTATTGCTGTTATTATGTTTCTCTGCCTTCCAGCAGGGATCTCAGCCATATCAGATACACAGAAATGTTATTTTGATTCTGTTACCTAATGTATAAAGGAAGAGCTATGGCAAGTATCAATAGGAAATTAAATTAGCAGTAAGCCTTACTGAACTTTTATTCAGGGAATTAGGTTTTATGCTTAAAGATTTGCATTTTTCACATGGTACATAGATGAGTTTTGTTGTTGTTTTGTATTCCTAAAAGTACATATTGGAGTGGAATTTAGTCTTGGTGCCTTATGTCTTCTCCTCCAGACTCATACTATTTCTTCATTTAAAATAACTTGTATTTTCATGTGTTATTTTCTTTTGGCATAAAAGAAAAGATGGACGCAGAGACCATAATTCTTTTATTAATTTTTTTATTAGAGAAGCTGTGGGTTTACAGAAAAATCATGCATAAAATACAAGAATCCCATATGCCACCCCAACAACAACACCTTGCATTGGTGTGGAACATTTGTTACAATTGATGATAGCAATTTTTAAATAATTGTACATTTTTTAACAATAGTTGTCTTTGCTACAGTTGATGAAAGATTATTAAAATAGTGTTATTCATTATCATCCATAGTTTATATTAGGTATATTTATTCCCATATACCATGCTATTATTAACACCTTGTATTAGTGTCATACATTTGTTATAATTCATGAAAGAACATTCTTATACTTGTACTATTAACCAGAATCCATTGTCTTCAGTAGGGTTCACTGTGTTTGACAGTCCTATGTTTTATCTTTTTTCATTCTACTAACATTATATGACTAAAGTTTCCTTTTTAGCCATACACATCTATATAATTCAATGTTGTTAATTACACTCACAATAATGTGCTACCATTACCAACATCCATTACCAAACCTTTATAATCAACCTAAAACTAGAAATTTTGTACAAAGTAAGAATCAACTCACCATTCTCTAACCCCAGTCTATCTCCTGGTAACCTGTATTCTCGATTCTGACTCTATAAATTTGCTTATTTTAATTAGATAATGTCAGTGAGATCATATTGTCTTTTTGTGTCTGGCTTATTTCACTCAGCATAATGTCCATGCTGTTGCATACATCAGGACTTCATTACTTTTTATAGCTCAATAATATTCCACTGTATGTATATACCACATTTTCTTTATCCATTCATTGGTTGATGGACATTTGATGCTTCCATCTTTTGGAAACTGTGAATAATGCCACTAAGAACATTGCTGTGCAAGTATCTGTTCCAGTCTTTGCTTTAAATTCTTCCGGATATATACCTAGTAGCAGCATTACTAGGTAATGTGGTCATTCTATATTTAGCTTCCTGAGACACTGTCAAATTGTCTTCTACAGTGGCTGGACCATTTTGCATTCTCATCAACAATGAATTATTTTGCCTACTTCTCCACATCCTTTCCAATACTTAGAGTTTCCTGTTTTGTTTTTTTTAAAAGAGTAACCATTCTAATGGTTGTGAAAAGATATCTCATTGTGGATTTTATTTGCATATCCGTAATAGCTAGTGATGTTGAGCATCTTTTCATGTGCTTTATAGCCATTTGGAGAAATGTCTATTCAAATCTTTAGTCCATTTTTTGAATTGGGTTGTGTATCTTTTTATTGTTGAGTTTTAGGATTTCTTTATATATTCTGGATATTAAACCCTTATCAGATATGTAGTGTGACAGTTTGAAGATGGGTAGATCCCAGAAAATCCTTTTCTCAAAGATAATCCATTCCTGTGCATATAAACCTATTGTAGATGAGACCTTTTGATTAGATTCGGTTAGGCGACCTTCCTTTTGATTAGATCACTTCAGTAGGCCATGACCCAGGGTGGGTCTTAATCCTTTTAGTGGTCATTTATAAATGGAGGAATAAACAGCCACAGATACAGTAAAGCAACAAAGACAGAGGGAAACCTCCAGAAGTTGAAATCAGTGAACCCAGGAGAGAAAAAAGCCACAGATGGAGCAGCCAGAGGCTGAAGCAAAGAGGCCCAGAGGAGAGAGGAGAGACCAGCAGACCTCACCATGTGTCTGATTGCCCACAGCTGAGCTCAGGGAGAAAGTGAGCCTGAGGGAGAAGGCAGAGACTGGCAGAGCCACAATTGTGCCTTGCCATATGGCAGGAGTCTAGGATCGTCAGCAGCCAACTTTCAGAGAAAGTCTTTTCTGATGCCTTTGGTCATTTTTACCAGGCTCATGTCTGTTAGTTTTTAACCTAGTAAATTCCTATTATAAAAGCCAACACATTTGTGGTATATTGCATTGGGAGCTTTTAGCAAACTAAAGGAGAAATTAGTACGAGGAGAGTTAGGTGCATGCTGCTATCCAAATGCCAAAAATGTGGAAAAGGCTAATTGTTTGGATATGCTGGAAGAATTGTGAGATGTTTGATAGAAAATGCCTAGATTGCTTTGAAGAGATTGTTAGTAGGAATATGGATGCTAAAGTTACTTCTGAAGAGGCCTTAGACAGAAATGATGACTTTTTCATTACAAACTGGCAGAAAAGTGGTCCTTGTTTTAAAGTGGCAGAGAACATGGCAAAATTATGTTCTGATGTTAGATGGAAGGCAGAATTTGAAAGTGATGAGCATGAATATTTAGCTGAGGACATTTCCAAACTAAATGTGGAAAGCACAGCTTGGCTTCTTGCAGCTTATAGTAAAATGCAAGAGGAAAGGGATAAGCTAAGAACTGAACACCTAGGCACAAAGAAATCAGAAATTGATGGTTTGGGCAATTCTGAGCTTCCAGATAGAAAGTCCTCAAAGCACAGTGTCCCATGTGAGGACTTAAGTGAACTTGGAACCAGACAGTCATTTCAGTGTAAGTCAGGATTGGAAATACAGTTATCCAGAAAGGAATTGTGGAAAGTTCCACTGTATGATTGTTGGGACCCCTGTGAACTGCATGCAAAGCCAACAAGCTTTTTTGTGAGATCTGTATGAATGAAACCACTGCCAGCCTGGACAAAAGTTGACCGAAAAGGGAGAGACTGAAGGAAATACTGCTTCAAGGGCAGAACCAAGAATGCTAAGGTCAGGACTTAAGATATCTTTTGGGGCCAAGAAAGTGACATCACCCATGTGTGTGAAAGGGTTTGCCTTAATAATTTCCCATTATAAAAGTCAACCCATTTCTGGTATATTGCTCCCAGCAGCTTTTAGCAAACTAAAACATGTGAATTCAAAATATGTCCACCTATTGAGTAAGTTGCCTTTTCACTATCATGAAAAAGTATTTTGATGTAAAAAGTTTTCAGTTTTGAGGAGGTCCCATTTATCTATGGTTTCTTTCATTGCTTGTGCTTTTGGTGGAAAGTCTAAGAAACCATTGCCTAGCACAAGATCCTAAAGATGCTTTCTTACATTTTCTTCTAAGAGTTTTGTAGTCCTACTTCATATATTTTTGTCTTTGGTCCATTTTGAGTTAATGTTTGTATATTGGGTGAGATAGGGGTCCTATTTCATTCTTTTACAAATTATCCAATTATCCCAGCACCATTTGTTGAAGAAACTATTCTTTCCCAATTCAGTGCACTTGACAGCCTTGTCAAAAATCATATATGTGAAGGTTTATTTCTGAACCTTCAGTTCAATTCCATTGATCAATATATCTATCCTTGTGCCAATACCATGCTGTTTTGACCACTGTAGCTTTGCAATATTCTTTAAAGTCAGAAATTTTGAGTCCTCCAATTTCATTCTTCTTTTTCAAGATGTTTTTGACTATTCAGGGTTCCTTACCCTTCCAAATAAATTTGATAATTGGCTTTTCCATTTCTACAAAGTAGGCTGTTGGAATTTTCATTGGGATTGTGTTGAATGTGTAAATCATTTTCGGTAGAATTGATACCTTACCAATATTTAGTCTTTCAACCCATGAACATAAAATGTCCTTCCATTTATGCCAGTCTTCTTTGATTTCTTTTAGCAATGTTTTGTAGTTTTCTGTATGCAAGTCCTTTACATCCTTGGTTAAATTTATTCTTAGATATTTGAATCTTTTAGTTGCTATTGTAAATGGACTTTTTTCTTGATTTCCTCCTCAGATTTCTCATTACTAGTGTATAGAAACAGGACTGATTTTTGCATGCTGATCTTTCTCCTCCCCGCCCCCACTCCTGCCCCCCCCCACTTTGCTGAATTGGTTTATTAGCTCTAATAGCTTTGTTGTCAGTTTTGGGGGACTTTCTATAAATGGGATCATGTCATCTACAAATAGTGAAAATTTTACTGCTTTGTTTCCAATTTAGGTGCCTTTTCTTTTTCTTGCCTTATGCTTTGGCTAGAACTTCCAGTACATTGTTGAATAACAGTGTTGACAGTGGACATCCTTGTTTTGTTCCAGATCTTAGTGGGAAAGCTATCAGTCTTCAGCCATTGAGTATGATGTTAGCTGTGGACTTTTCATATATGCCCTTTATCATGTTGAAGAAGTTTCCATCTTATCTTATTTTTCTAAGTGTTTTGTCAAGAAAGAAGGCTGGATTTTGTCAAATGCCTTTTCTGTATCAATGGAGATGATCATGTGGTTTTTTTCCTTCATTTTGTTAATATGGTGTATTGCATTCATTGATTTTCTTATGTCGTACCACCTTTGCCTACTTAGGATAAAACCCACTTGATCATGGTGTATAATTATTTTAATTTACTGTTGAATTCAATTGGCAAGTATTTTCTTGAGGATTTTTGCATCTAAATTTAAAAGAGAAATTGGTCTGTTTTTTTTTTTTTTTTATTGTAGTATTTTTTGTGATTTTGGAAATAGGGTGATGTTGGCTTCATAGAATGAGTTTGATATTGTTCCCTCCTCTTTGATTTTTGGAAGAGTTTGAGCAGGATTGGTATTAATTCTTCCTGGAGTGATTGGAAGAATTCACTTGTGAAGCCATTTGGTCCTGTGCTTCTCTTTGTTGGAAGGTTTTTGATGACTGATTCAATCTCTTCACTTGCAAGTGATCTGTTGAGGTCTTCTGTTTCTTCTAGAGTCAGTGTGGGTTGTTCATGTGTTTCTAAGAATTTGTTCATTTCATCTAGTTCATCTAATTTGCTGGCACTCAGCTGTTCAGAGCATTCTCTTATGATTCTTTTTATTTCTGTGGGGTCAGCAGTCCCCCATATCATTTCTGATTTTATTTATTTGCATCTTCTCTCTCTCTTTTTTTGTCAGTCTAGCTAAAAGTTTATCTATTTTATTGATCTTCTCAAAGAACCAACTTATAGTTTTCTTAATTCTCTCTGTTGTTTGTTATTTTCAATTTCATTTATTATTGCTCTAATTTTTGTTATATCTTTTCTTCTGTGTGCTTTGGGATAAGTTGTATGTTCTTTTTAATAGTTTCTCCATGTGTACAGTTAGATGTTTGATTTTAGCACTTTCTTCTTTTTTAATGTAAGTGTTTAAGGCTATAAATTTCCCTCTCAGCACTGCCTTCACTGTATTCCATAAATTTTGATATGTTGTATTCTTATTTGCATTTATCTCAAGATATTTACTAATTTGCCTTGCAATTTCTTCCTTGACCTACTGATTGTTTAAGAGTGTGTTATTTAACTTCCATACATTTGTGGATTTTCCAGTTCTCTGTCTGTTATTGATTTCCAGCTTCATTCCATTATGGTCAAAGTAAACGTTTTGTATAATTTCAAAGTTTTTAATGTGCTCTTGGGAAGAATGTATATTCTACTGATTTGGGGTACAATGTTCTGTATATGTCTGCTTTGTCTAGTTCATTTATCATATTCAAGTTCTCTGTTTCCTTATATATTCTCTGTCTAAATGTACTATCTATTAATGATAGTGGTGTATTGAAGTTTCCAATTATAAATTGTAGAGATGCCTATTTTCCCCTTCAGTTTTGCTAGTGTTTGCTTCATGTAATTTGGGGCACCATCGTTAGGTGCATAAATATTTATGATTGTTATTTCTTCTTTATGGATTGCTCCTTTTATTAAAATATAGTGTGCATCTTTGTCTCTTATAGCGGATTTCAACTTGAAGTCTATTTTGTCTGATATTAGCATAGGTACTACACTATTGTTACTATTTGCATGGAATATCTTTTTTAAACACTTCATTTTTACCATATTTGTGTCTTTGGGTCTACAGTGAATCTCTTGTAAACAACATATTGTTGGATCCTGTTTTTCTGTTGTTGTTGTTTTTTATCCATTCTTCCAACTTCCGCCTTTTGATTGGGGACTTTAACGCATTAATTTTCAGTGTTCCAAAGCAGGTCTACTAGGATTTACTCTGCTTGGAGTACATTGCATTTCTTGGACATGTATATTTATGTCTTTCATAGGAGTTGGGAACTATTCAGCCATTGTTTCCTCAAATATTCTGTCTACCCCTTTTCCATTCTCTTCTCCTTCTGGGACATGCACAATATGTATGTTAGTGTGCTTTATGCTGTCACTCAAATCCCTGAAACACTGCTCAATTTTTTCTATTCTTTCTCTATCTCTTTTTCTGATTGTATGATTTGGATTGTCCTGTTTTCCAGTTTGTTGATTCTTTCTTCTACCTGTTTCATTCTGTTCTTGTATGGCCCTAGTGTATTTTAAGTCTCTTCTATTGTATCTTTCATTCCCATCAGTTCTGTTATTTTTCTTTGCATGCTTTCAAATTCTTCTTTATGCTCACCCAGTGTATTCCTTTTTCTTTATTTTTAAAGAAGTTTTAGAATACATAATTTTTTGATCACCCAGTGTCTTCTTTATATCCATTATCTCTTTAGCCATATTTTCCTTCATCTCCTTGAATTGATTTAAGACATTTGTTTTAAAGGCTTTTATTAGTTGTTCCAACTTCTGTGTCTCCTCTGAAGTTTTAATTTGTTCCACTAACTGAGCCATATATTCCTGTTTCTTATTATGGCTTGTAATTTTTGGCTGATGTCTAGGCACCTGATTATCTTGCTGAGTTAATTCTGAAGGTCAGTTTCTCCCTCTTGTGTAGGGTTTTATTGCTAATTGATTTTGTGTAAAGTCTCTTCTTCACTGGTCCATTTATTCTGGATCTTTAGAATAGCCTGTGATTGAGCAGATTTTCTCAGCTCTTCTTCATCTGATTCTTGCACTGGATATCTGGCACAATTTTTAAAATTGCACTTTTTTTGTGTAATTATTTCACCACCAGGAGAAAACGTCCTTTTTTGTTCCTTCTCTGCAAATCTTCCTCTCTTCTGTTTTACTTTGGGCAGAATTTTCTCCCTACCTCCTGTGATTTGTTTAAACTCTTTCCTTCACTCAGTGCCCAGTTTTCATTACACTTTTCATTTCTGGGACCTAGGTTCTCTTACAGCAGCTCAGTTTCTCCCGCTCTTTTTCTGTGAGGCTTTTCTGCCTATGTTTTCTTCCCTATTAGCATCTCCTACCCCAGAGACGCAGATGGAGTCAATCCAGAAGGTGTGTCTCTCCAGGAAAGACCATTTTATATTTAGGTGTTCCAGCCAACAGAAACAGGATTAAGTGGAGGCACCACCTAGCAGTCACCATTCTACCATGGTATCTCTCTACCCACCTCCCCAAGGGCCCTTTTGTATGCAGCACTCCTTAGCGACTTGTGTTCTCCCCCTGGTTCTCTGTGGACTTGGATTTTGCTGTGCCTGCAAATGCAAGTCTACTCCACTTCTGTGAGTGGGTCTATAGTCTGTGTGCCTGGTTGGAGGGACCCTGTACATGCTGCCTCTGTACTCCCTAGTGGCACAGGATCAAGTGATGGGGAGGGAAGTGGACCAGTGGGTTTTGAATGAAAATTTCCTACCTGATATTTTCCTTTTTCTACAATTCTGAGTTTGTGGAGTCCTTCACTAGTCTCTACCATCCTCCAGAGTTCTAAGAAAATGGGATTGTCCTTTAATTCACGGAATCTCTAAGGAGGTTTTTTTGCCATGTTGATGACATCACCACAGGCCACAATTTAGAAGGATTTAGCAAGCCAAGTGATTATCAGAACACTTCTCCTACATTGGTTGGCCTTTTCTAGTCATTTTTGTTTCAACTCCTGAAAATTCCCTTAAGCCTAAATTCTGTAGTGTCAGAAACTGAAAGAAGTATTTAAGATGTCAAGGGGACAAAAACTACTGTACCTCTAAGTATGGAGAATGCTATAATAAAATGGTTCATGTTGATGCCTTCTGATAGCTGGCAACTATGAGAAAGCCCCCAACCCTTTTCTATATTACAAATTATACAGGATGGTACAAGAATAGAACCTCTTTCCAGGACCTGGCTCAAGAAGATGGAGGTGCTTTGGGTTCTCCAAATCCACTATAAACGAATGTAAGGAGATGCCACTTATGATGCTTGAATTAGAATAAATCTAGAACTTTAGCATTATAGTTGGCTCCTACTTCTTTTGCAGGCCCTGCAGATATATGCCTATGGTTATCACCAACTTTTCCTTTCTCGATTCTCTGATGCCCCTCATCGTCATAGATCACACTCATGAATTTGACTTAGATTGCTCTCTACTCTAACCACTGCTTGTACCACCACTACTATCAACACAGCAAATACAATTCTCCCAAAAAACTCAGATTCCTACAAGACCCTTCTCAACTGTATGAAGAACAAGATGCTTTTCTCTAAACCTCACCACATATATAATGGCCATATATAAGTAAGTGCCTTATCCCTTTTAACAACTAATCAACATTGAATCCTACCAAAAGTTCTACTGGTATGTGGGTGGGACCTGGAAGGCCAAGCTGCTTCAAAATTTTCAAGTAGAGCTAGCTTTCCTTATGAAGTGGTGGCTTAGAAAGGACCTTAGCAATCATTGAAACACTTGGACTAGATCAAGTCATTCCAGTTTATTCACTTTCCTTTTTTTTTATAAAAACAAAGTAAGTATTGTCATCTTCATGGTGTTCTTATGAAGAGTAAATGAGAATATGTCCCTAAAGTAACTTACACACTGCCAGGCATGTCACAGATTTGTAACAAATGTTATTTTCCTTCCCTCAACTCTCTCTTTCTTGCTTTTTATCAGGTTTGCATTCTGGTTTTGCCAGTCATTCATTCTCTCCAAGCAATCTAATTCTAAGTGAAACATTTCATCCTCCCACAAATCAAGTTCAGAAAAAATAGACATCATAATTCTGAGTTCCCTATTGATCATCAGTTATTCAAGTTAGTCACAATTCATGGACCTAGAATATTAAATCTTTCTGTATTTAGTTTGCCTTGATAAACAAATCAAAAGTCCCTAGATTCAAATACAAACACAACATTACATTTTAGTTTTGTGGTCATGACTAAAGATACAGCTTGACATTGAACTTCATCGTTTCATAATCCAGATCTATATGAGACATTTTATAGCATTGTACTCTTTGTAGAAAACCTATTTCAACTCATCACACATCCACTGCATTATAAAAATCTCTCTCCTTATTATATGTAAATATATGACTTCAAGAAAGATGACACTCATCTAATACTCCATATAACCAGAAAAGTAAAAGGTCTTCTGAGTACCAGATTAGCTACTCCAACAAATAAAATTACATTGGCCTAGTACTTTGCAATTTAGAAACACTTTTCTATCCATAACTCATCTGATCTTTTCAACAGCCCTGTAAGATAGGCAGGAAAGACCTGCCTTTTGTCACTGATTTACACATGAGGAAATTGAGACTAAGGGAGGTTACGTTGCTTGCCCAAAGTCATATAATTAGGAATTCCAGGAATCATATTCAAACCCAACTCCAACTAAATAAAAAATTCAAGTTCCTCATCATTTTCACAAATAGCCATGCAAATCTCTCTACTCAAAATGTAGTGTTCTTTGCTCTAATTCATGTTTTCACTTTTTTTGTCATAATTATTAAATTTGAAGAAGAGTACCATATTGCTTTGGTTTTGTTTGGGGTTCCATATATAACACTTTGAATTATGTATTCTCTGGAATATGTAAACTATTTTATTTCATATTTCTGATTACATTTTGTGTATATCTCAAATGTGAATACATTTTAAGTAGTGATTTTTCAAATAAAATATTTTTATTATTCTTGTGTTATTGGCATGATAATAGATTAGTGACTTTACTGTGAAAGTCAGTGAGTGAGTTTGTACCAAGATTCCAACTGAGCCTATGGTTATTCCTAGAAATCCTAAGATACACAGGGTCTAAGGAAACACTTGAACCCTTGACTTCTACTAAGGCAAAAAGGAGGTTGAGTAGGAGTAATTTAATGCATAAATGAAAGAACAATTTTGCTTTCAAATAATTCTTCATTGATACATATAGTAACGGGATTCTCCTTGATAAATTAATTCTGATAAAATACATAAGAGGACCCAATTTCCTAATCACACCAATGAAGTCAGTTTCTACCTCTTAATTGTGTATTTCCATTTATAGAATCTCACCTCCTCATTAAAATTAAAGTAACTATTAACTTCTGTTTTCGTTTCCTGGGCTGCTTAAAGCAAATACCATGAAATGAATGGTTTGGCTTGAACAGTGGGAATTTATTAGCTTACAGTTTTGAGGCTGAGAAAATGAACATATCAAGGCATCATATAGACGATGATTAGAAATCATGCTGCCTAAATTTAACTCTTAATCCAGTGCTCTTTCCACTACTCCAGGACCCCTCAATATTTGAATCCTTAAAATTTAATGAGAAAATAAATATTGCTTCTGTTGAAAAATAGGAAAGTATATTTAATTCCTAAAAAAACAGGAGAATTCTATTTTAAGCTGCAGCTAACCATTTGCCTCAACTTAATACTACATTCCTTTCATCAGTCTGGTTTCAGACCTTGCCCAGTATTTCTCTAAGTGCTCACCAAATGCAAAATGAAGCCATGAAAGACCAGAGATAAGCTTGGCATCGAAGAAGAGAATGAAAAAAAAAAAAACAAAAAAAAACATCCTGGCATTCCTTCCAAGATACAGCAGTATAATAGCCAAGACAATGAGATAACTGTCAGAAGCCAATAGGTATCTTGAATAGAGATTTATTCTTTGGAGGTCTATCCAGGCTCTTATGAATGCTTTCATAATCAGTGCTGCCTTATGACTGCTCACAGCCTGACCCTGGATTTCAATGATCTCACCAATAGTTTCAAACAGACTGATTTCATTCAGTGCTCATTCTTGTCCTATTGCGATTAAGATATTGTAGAAAAGAAAAGGTTTCTCTCCTTTACAAATGGTGGGTTATTGTGGAAGGAATTTTTTTGTTTTTACATAGTTGTACCTGATAGCATGCATTGCATGCTAAATTTCAGAGCTGGACAAATACTAATGGTCTTCCACATTTCAATTTCATACCAAAAAATTGAAGTTTCTGGAAAAATGCACAGTATCACTAGCTCTATCAGCTTCTAGGCTTTTATGATTTCCATATACTGTAGATTTTTTTATTTGAAGATTTCTCAATGAAGGATAATAGTGTGACCATTCCATTAAATAATAAGCATGGCTGTAAGATCCCTGAACAGGTAAGGTTCTATTTAAATGCTAATTATAAACCATTTGGGATGCAGCTAAGTATGGATACCCCAAGAGAAAACCTTTTTATATAAAAGAGAAGCTAATAACCCTGGGTAAAACTTGTTGGCTCTTGTAGGCATCAACCCAAGACAAACCTCTACTAGAAATTCTCTTAGAACAAATGTAGCAAAAATGGGTCTAACAAGTAGGTCAAATAGGTAACTAGTTAACTATATGGTATGCATTGGAGAAAGATAGCTATCCCTTCCACACCCACACACAAGCCTACCTCTTGTCTAGAAATAATGTCCTTAAAGACATGTGACTGCTGCTTGAAATTCTGCCAATGCATTTATTCAATAAACCTTCTTGATGGCCTATTATGTATCATGCACAGAGGAGATAGAAAAATGAATAAGAAACGATCATTGCACTCAGGAAAATAGTCGAGTAAGTAAAGAATGGACACAGATAATTATTCCAAAAGAAGAAGGGAAGAACATAAGGGATACTGATAAAGTAGGGAGTCATTAACATCTAGCTGTTGGAGGGGACCTGTGGGAGAAAGAAGAGGAAATAGGCAAGGTGTATTGAACCTGCCCTTGATGTGTGGACAGGACTTGGATACACACAAATGTGAGAAAGGACATTCCAGGCTGAGGGAATTAGATAGATTAGACAGCTCTTTCCTATTAAAGTTCAAATATCTCTTGAATCTACTCCTATCAACTGATGACAGCTCACTAACACTAATTTACCCGACTCAATAATAAGGCAGGTAAATGAATGGAGGGTGGCTGGGGTCTTCAACATCTTTCTCCTTTCTAATTTCTCCCTGAAGCATTTTTAAATGCTCAAATTTCTCTGTCTTTAAAGAATAGACAAACAAAAGAAAAAAAAATGTTCATTGATTCCACTTTTCCCTCCAGGCATCCCAATAATCCTTCATCTTCTATTGACTATTTTCTACCCAACAATTTGAATTTCTACCTTGATTGTCCCATTGGAATGGTTTTTGCTGAGTAATCTCATGGCTTTAATTCTGATCTTAATTTTTCATCTTTGGCATAGACCTCTCTTCTGAGCTCTAGACCTAAATATCCAACCACCTATTTGGCATTCTCACTTGAATATTTGAAAGACATTTCCAGCTTAGAATATATAGCACCAAATTTATCACCACACACAGCACTGTTCTCCTCCAATGTTTTCCTTAGAAATGGCTCTGCTATTTACACATGTGCACATTACCAGAAATCTTGGAGCAATCTGCATGATTCCTTCTCTCTCATTCCCATATCCAATCATTCACCAAAGCCTTTGATATTAACTGATAAAAAGCTTTCAAATTTGCCCATCACCCTCTATCTCTTTTGCCAGCCCTCTCAGTTCAAACTATCAACATCTCTCCCTTGGGGGCTGAAATAGGCTCTTACCAGACCCCCACAAAGATTCTCTTTCACACATCTAATAAGTTCTCTACTTTGCATACAAGGTGAAATTTCCAAAATACACAATTGATTACATTACTCTTCGGTAGATAGGTATATTAACCCCCATCCCACCTCCAGTGAATCATACTTCGTGGGTATCCAAGCTTTTGTGTAATTCCCTCTTACCCTGACTTTAGACTTGGACAAGTGAATTAATTTGGCAAAAGTTACATCAGCAAACATGACACAAGCACAGGCTTGATAAGTACTTATTCATTGGGACTTGCTCTCTTGGAACATTGCCATTACCATAAGAAGAGGCTCAAGTCAGCTTCTTTGAGGATGAGACCACATGGACAGAGAAGCCTACCAGTGCGAGCCATTTCAGTTTATCCAGATAAGGCCCAAGACTTGTGAGTGAGGTCATTTCAGATCATCCAGCCCAGTCAAAACATAAGATGACTGTAGCCTCAGGAGCAACCCTGGGCAAGACAAGCAGAAGAACTGCCCAGCTGAACCTTGCCCAAATTACTGACACACAGAATATGACTGATAAAATGGTTGTCATTTTAAGCCACTAAGTTCTGGAGTGGTTTGTTAAGCAATAGACACAAATTTGCTTAAAACCCTTTGTAAAGTGGTGGACATGGAGTTGTGCCACTCTGATCCCTCTTCAAGAAAGGATTTGATGTCTAGCTGATGGTAGTGTGGTCAGCCAACAACATTCCAGTTGTCAGCTCCTTCGGGACCTGCCTCAGCTGACGTGCCTTGGCAAAATCATGTATCTCTTGGGTGACCTTCAGCCAGTGATTAAGTGAGATGGGTTTTTAAGGGCCTAGCCATTCCAGCTCAAGGTAGTGACACCTCTTTTAAAAGATATTTGCTCCAGAGCTCCCCACAGGTTCAAAGCTTCGAGGGACCTATAAAACATTGTGACTTCTCCCTGGGTATAATCTTGTTTCTTCGTCCTTCCTTCTGCAGGTGCTAAGCTTATAACAGCCTTCATACAAAACTCTGTCTTAGAGTCTGTTTCTGGAGAACACAACCTGCAACAATATTCCCGTTGCTCCTTTTAAAAAAACAAAAACAAAAACAAACCTTCCTTCCTATTAAACCCTTCATAATCTCATGCAAAGCTAAACTACACTGTATTTTGTTCCTCATCCCTCTGTCAACCTCCCCAAAGGCAATGACAGTTAATTCTCTTAGCTTCTTTTTTAAATTTCCTTCATATTTCTAAATAAAATATTTATATGGCTTTTATTAATTTTATTAGTTAGCTTTAGATATTATCTACTGACTTTCTACTATGAAAGTTAAAAATTCAGAAGCTTACAGACTCTACCCCACTTGCCCTCCATTCATTCTCAATTATTTAGCAAGTTTTGTTAAATCCATATCCTGATTTACAGTATTCCGGTATTATATTGCTTACCACAGAATTAAAGAGGGTCCCATAATTACAATTGCTTTCTTATATAATTTTATTATTTTTCTGGAGTTAGTTAATTGACTTATTTATTTGTTTGCTTAAATTTCTATATCCATTGCATCAATTCTCCACGAGAATTGTACAACCCCTCTTAGTACTAGTTTCCTCATAGTCAGGTACATTAGATAATCTCTCAGTTTCACTTTTTATTTCTTGGAAACATCCCTTTTGGAGCCTTCTTTCTTTCCCTCTTTGACCTGGAAAACTTGCTATTCAATCTGCTCCAAAACTGCCATCCTTGAATTTTTCTCCATCTTTCTCCTAAGATTCCCAAATTTCTGGAACACTGTCTGCCTCTTTCTTAACTTATTCCCTTTTCTTGGTAGTGGAAATCCATTAGTAGCTTCATAATATGGTCTATCTAGGAGGTAAATATTTGAGACATATTTTGGGGTGACAAATATCCATTAGTCTCTAGCATTTCTACAAGTTTTGCAAGCAGAGCACTAACTTTCCTTTGATTTCCAGAATATCTTTTTCATGTATATTTGTACAGCAAACAACTTTGGAAGATAAAGACTATGTCTTTCCCTGGAATAGAGGGAAGTTTTGACCAGGACAATGAAGATAACGTCTCCTTCTGGAGCAAATGTCAGTCAGGTTTGCTTGCATGCCCATTATAAAAGATTCAGGTATCCTAAGCTTAGTATTCCTCAATTATGATACTAACCCACTACATAGGCAGCAACCAACTGGGTCATTCTGCAATGCCCCCAAGAGACTTGAGGGCAAAGGGAACCCACACAAACATGAAGCTCAAGCTGCTTGCTGAATCATGAGTAATAAAGGTTTGTTTCTGATCCATGAGTTTAATATCTTCCAAATTGTTAGCTTGCAAGGAGGGTAAAATCTAAGACCCTTCACAGTTCTTGACATGTTGCATACATGAAAATGTCTTTAGTCTGCCCCTTATACTTGACTGACATTATAACTAGACATTGAATTTTACATTGAAAGTCATTTTCCATGAGAATTTTAAATATATTGCTTAATTTTCTTCTGTTTTCTCCTACCTCCCTTTGAAAGATTTTAGAATTATTCTCTTTATCACCTGTGTCATAAAATTCTGTGATAAGGTGCTTTGGTATGACTTTTCAGTCTGGAAACACATGTCCTTTAGTTCTTGTAAGTTTTTTGTTTTTTTTTAAATAATTTTTCTCTTAATGATTCATCATGGAAAATTTTACTTAAGCTTCCTATTTAAGTACCTTAACTCTTTCTTTACTCTTTCCATACTAAATATCCCTAGAAGTTGGAGGTTCTTTCATTTTATTTCCTATAAAATTAACTTCCTATATTGAGAGGGGGAGTCTCCAGGCCTTTTTGGAAGAGGCTGACTTTCAACCCACCTGTATTTATTGAACCCCCTCTTTACATCTGTTTTCCTATAGTCCTGGTGCCTCTATTTCTTGATCCTGTCCTGGATTCTGCAGCATGAATATGTTTTCATTGCCACCTGTCTCTTCAGGCACTTTGGTGTTTCCCCTTTCACACCTATGCCAAGTCAGTTACCACTCTATCCATGTTCCCTCCTGCTTCCATCTTT
The DNA here is from genome assembly GCA_026826555.1 of Tolypeutes matacus. Classification (NCBI taxonomy): domain Eukaryota; kingdom Metazoa; phylum Chordata; class Mammalia; order Cingulata; family Chlamyphoridae; genus Tolypeutes; species Tolypeutes matacus. Next base: position 648,806 of record JAKSZT010053882.1, read on the forward strand.
TGACATCTCTTGTCTGCTTTAATCTCCTCTCTCATTCACTTTGTCCTTTTGTGGAGTTTTCTATTTGTTTGTTTTGGAGGGTTGGTTTTGTTGTTGTTGTTGTTGTTTGCCTTTCTTAATACTTTCATTTTAGTGAGGTCTTGAGAGAGAGCAACAAAAATGGCATGTATTTACTCCACCAGCTTCATTTCTCCTCCCAAAGATCCTTGTGTTCCAGTCCCACTAGTTTCCTTCATTTTCTCCAATGTGCCAGGTTTCCTCTCACCTCAGGTCCTACATCTCTATAACCATTACCTTTCACTGCCCTTTCCCACTAGCAAATTCTATTCATTCTTCAGATCTCAACTCAAATACTCCTTGTACAGGGGAGTCTTTCCTAATACCCCACCATCCCTGACAATATAAGGCAGCTAATTAATTGATTTCACATTTTTTGTATTCTTCCTTGTGGATATATACTTGCTAGAATATTTAACTGATCTTGTCTTCTCACTGAACCATAAACTCTATAAGGTCAAAAGGCATGACAATTTTGCTTATCATCATATCCCTGGCACTTAGTACAATGCCCAGCACATAAAAGGTACACAATAATAATTATTTTGTTAAGTGAATGAATGAAAAATGAATGTAAGGATTGTTTGTGGGAAGGAGAGAGGGTGAAATTGCAATTGATGTTGCAATGCAGTTGGGAAAACCCTAAACACAAATAACCCAGGTTTATCTGAGGTTAGCTCAGAATAACATTGAAGACTTAACTTGCTCCCCTTCCTTACTCTTCTTTCTCAATGTGAAATCAATACAATAAAAAATTTGAGGACAAATATCTCTGTATTCTTGCAAGAACCATGCCTTAGAGTAGGGTTTGGTAAAGGCCATTAGGCAAAACCAGCTCTTAGCCTATTTTCATAAGAAAAGTTGTATTAAATACAGCTATGCCCATTCATTTACTTATTGTTTATGGCTGCTTTATACCACAATGGCAAAGTTGAGTAACTATAACAGAGACATTATGGCCCATAAGACCTAAAATATTTACTATCTGGCCCTATAGAGAGAAAGATGAAGCCCCACACTTTAGGGGATTAATACCAATACTGTAGCTGTTTTTGCTATTGTCCAATGGCATTGTTAGGGAAAGAGATTTGGAAAGAGAGAAAAGCTGTGAGATATCAGAATATGGTGGGTGTTGGCTTCCAATAGCAGCTCAATCAGTTTAGTCTTTCTTTTGAAACTTCCATCTAATTTATTCTTTCATCTCACATTCTCTTATCCTTTTCTGGTCTGCTTTTTCTTAATGTCAACTTTCCTTACCATCACAGTGTCGATATCTATAGGACCAGTGGGTATGGGGTGAGAGACAAAGAATCAGTAAAACGCCATGTGTACTAGAATTAGTGAATTCCCATAGGGTGGTGAGACAATATTCAGCTACTAAAAGATGGTGTGCATTTATATGCCTTGTCCTCTTACGGGTATTGCCCTTGGGGTCCTGAGAAGTAGGGAGCAGTGGATGGATGTAGTCAATGTAGGAGGTTGTTGAAGACTTGGGGTATTCAATGTTCCTACCAAATATTTTCTCACCTTGACTCTAACAGTGGGACACATAATTTTGTACTGCTCCTTGCTCACATTCAATCTCAATTCCCTGTTCCCCAAATATATGCCATGAGTTCTGAGGGGGCCAGGTAAGGAAATGAAAATGACTCAGAGAATGAGAGTCTCTTATGGATGGAAAAACAATTCAATACAAGCATGATGCCAGGTTGACAATGCCATCTTGATTAATTGATTGATCAATTAACTCATTCGTTCATACATCTGCTTTTCTTTTATTTGTATAGTGACCAGTTATTAAACTTTTACCAGTGCCATGCACTATAAGAGCAGGGAAAGGAAAAAGACAGACTTTTAAAAGTATATAAATAAAAAATGGACACATTGGTTACATTCATAATTGTGTTAGGCACAGGGGAAAGTCCTGGATCTTAGTATAAAACAATCACTAGAAGATGTGATTTATTTAACTTTTCTTGTCTCCTCCCGATATAGTCAGACAATATATTTCACTATATAAAGTACATATCATATCTCATCCTAAATAATTCCAAGCTATATTATGGAAGCTATCATCTCTGAAATAGTGAGAATAAATTATAAAGGAGTGGTCATAGTAGAGCCACATATTATTCCTACAGTTTAGGAGTATTATAAAGCCTAATTTAGTAATGTTCCAGAAATTAACTGCTTTCCTCTGATGAAATGTATTTAATGCAAAGTATATATGTCATTACACTTAATGTAAATAAAGAAATTCAATTTCTATGGAAGTTCATTGGAGTCCCTTCGTGTTCTGTATAAAGAGCATTGAGAGTTCTGCTTAATTTGAAATTACAGGCAAATACCAAAAGAAATTATGTTCATAGCAAGGTACTGTATTCCACTTAGTGTTTTGGTGTGTATCCAAATTGTTTCACTTTTTAGTGTAATTTCCTAAAAATGATCAGGGTGACTTTCAAAAAAGAATGTGTGCAGTTAGCACAATATATAGATTTCAGTGAAAGCAATTGCAGTCAATTCTTTTAACAGAATGATTGTTATTGATTTAAGGTTAGAATATTTATTATTGCATTTAGGATGTTTTAAGATACATATTGTGTATTGTATTGCATAACAATGAGCTCATTATTTTCAATGGCTGTTTGTTTCATGGTAGTAGAAGAGGTCTGAAAGTTTTAGCCTCATCAAAACATACTGTTAAATTTTTTTATTAATGGATCAAGTATATAGACAGTTACATTTTTATAACTTAAGCTCTTGCATTTACTAGTGTTTTACTTTGCATCTGAAATGACCACATATTAAAAGTCCATTGAAGTTTTCACTTAGAAATGTTCTACCCACACAAAACAATCTATGATGGTTATTTTACAACTGCTTTAATTATATTGTGCCAAATATATTGTGCATTTTCTCTAAAATTTATATTTTGACATTATGATGTAAGAGTCTAATAGCATTTCATTCTAAAGAATAAGATATGCATGGAGTTTTGAATGAAAAAATTATAGCAATGAAAGAAACATAGGAACATTTTGTCTAGCATACTAATCTTAGCCTTTCTTCCAGTTATAGTTTGCATTGTTATTCTGCTCAAATAAAATAATGGGCTGACAATATTTGATTGGTATTAAGTGCATTTTACATTGTTCTGCTTCTGTTACCATTTTGCAATGCCCATTTATATATACCTGTATATTTGCATATAATAATTACATTTAGTTTAAAACTATTGATTGCTTGTTGTGGGGCAAGTGCTATGTTAGTACAAAATATGTAAGCTGAAAAACACATTTATTCTGCCATCATGGAACTTACAGTCTATAAGGGAGACAAAACAAGCAAATCAACAGCTAAGAAGATATCTACCCAATCAGGAAATTCTATCAACTCTTTCTTGAATAAAGTTCAGAATTTCTCACTATGCCCATACTACCAGCCTGACCCAAACCACTCTTACCTATACAGAAGACCTTATTTCATCTCCCTGTTTCTATTCTTGCTCCCCTACCCTTTCATTCTGTTTTCAACAATGCAACAAAAGTGAAAAAGAAAAAAGAAAGCCAAATCATGCCATCCCTATGCTCAACACCCTCCAGTGACTCCTCCCTAAGCCGTTTGGATTAAAAGGGAAATCTTATATTGTATATTTAGGAACAGAAGAAAAAAAAATTTTTTTTAATCCGTGGAACAACACTATACAAACAGTAGACCCTAAATTAAACTATGGAGTATAGTTAATAGTACAATTATAAAAATGTGCTATCAACTGTAACAAATATTCCACACCAATGTAAGGTGTTAATAATAGGGTGGTATGTGGGAATTCTGTATTTTATGCATGATTGTTCTTAAACCCACAATTTTCCCAATAAAGAAAAATAAAAACAATCCCCACCCCCTGCAGCTTTCCCTGCTTAATTTTTCTGCATATCCCTTACTACTCTCTGACATACCATTTATTTCCTTGTTATGTATTAATCGTCTTGCCCCACTATATGTAAATACTGTGAAGGTAGGGACTTAATCATTTTGTTCATTGCTAAAGTTGCTGAAACAGTGTCTGGTTTTCTCACCTGTACCATCCCTGCTTTCATTGTTTTTGCTTATTATGTTTTCCTGGTAAATATTTGCTTACATTTTTTTAAATCTTTCTGTAAAAACTCTTTTTTTAAAATTCTGGTCTTTAATATAGTCACATTTATTGTCATAACTGTCATTGGGGAAGTTGCAGGGGGCAGGTGTTACTCTCAAAATATTAACAATTGATTAATCTAGAAGAATCATGTGGGTGTTTACTGGACTTATCTTTTGTAGATTTGGGGAAGAAATTAAGTCAAAATTTGGTAAAAATTAAAAATCTACCCAAAAAAGACATTTCAAACTCAGCATCTCTACTGAAGAGACAACTGTTTATTTCAATATCAACTTTCCCCATTCTCCTCAAGTACAAGAATCCTGATTTTATTTGGGGTACAATGAATTCAGCTCAAAACTTCATTTCAATGAAAGCATCATCTCAAGTCTAAGTTCTAGCCATTAACCTACAAGCAGAAATTTTATTGGACTTGTGGGAAGTCTTCCTGGAAAAGAGGTATATCATTTTTCTCCTCTCTTCTCCTGATCTTCCTGAACTGTGGATTTCATGACTAGTGCTCAAGCAGCCATTTTAGCCTATGAAGCAATGCATCAAAGAGAGTAAAGCAGTAAGAAAGGAGTCTGAGTTCCTGATGACTAGAGTTACCACACCAGTCCTAGATTTACTGCCACCAGGCTTCTTTAACGTGTCTTTCTAGTTTAAGACATTGTTATTTGGTGACTTGAATTTAATTTGGCAGCTCAATCTAATCTTAAACTGATACAGTGTCCAAAATTAAAGACTTGATTTCTATCCCAACCTCCAAAACAACATTCTTCCTTGTCCATTCTTCTAGTTGCTTAGGAGAAAATCCTTACAGAAATCCATATTCATTTACTATTGTTGCTTTAAAAAATTTTACTACAAACTTAGCACCTTAGAACAACAGTTCTGTGGGTGTTCTAGGCATGACGTAACTGGGTCCTCTGCTCAGCACCTCACAAGGCTGAAATCAAGGTGTCAGCAGGGCTTGTTCCTTACTGGAGACTCTAGGGGAACAACTTCTAGGATCATCCAGGTTTTTGGCCAAACTCAGTTGCTTGCAATTGTGAAAGGATATGAGGTTCCCATTTCCTTGCTTGCCATCAGCTGGAGAAAGGTGTTTGCTCCTACAGGTTGCTCATAGTCCTTCTCCTGCCTTCCATGTAGCCCCCTCTAGCCATAGAGGGTAGAGTGCCTCTGAAGTTTCAAATCTCTCTGACTTCCTCCTCAGACTTCCTCTCTACTTTTAAGGGTTCATGTGATTACATTATGCCCACCTGGATAATCCAGGATAATCTCTCTATTTTAAAGCCTGCCTATTCATACTCTTAATTATATTTGCAAAGTCCTTTTACTGTGTTTAACAACATAGCTATGGCAATAGTGTGGAGTTGCAGAGAACATGGGGGCTAAAATTCTGCTTACCACAACATTCTTGACTCTTATTTTTCTCTCATATCCCACATTCAACCCATTACCAAATACTATCAGCTTGATCTTCAAAATGTATATAGAATCTGACCACTTTGAACTCCCTCCAATACTATCACCACAGTTGACTCAACATTTCTAGCTTGGATTATTACAGTAGCTACTAAACCTTCTCCATGCTTCTGTTTTTGCCCTGATCGTTTATTTCCTAGACTGATCCTTTTAAAATATGTTAGATCATGACATTTTTAGTTCCAAACACTCCAGTGCTCTCCATTTCACTCAGAGTAAGAGCCAATCTCTTCATAGGGGACTGCAAGGTCCTGCATATCCTAACCCCACTCGTTGACTTCAGCTCCTACCATTCTCTCCCTTGAATGAAAGTCTCACAAGAGGAGCAATTCGGTTTGTTGCTGTATTCTCAATGACTAACAGTGCTTAGCATGTAGTAGCCTCTCAATAAAAAATTATTTAATCAATGGGAATAGGATGGTTAGTTAAAATCCTTTCCCCCCCCAAAATGCTAAAGAATATTATTCTATTGTCTTCTAGGATGCAAATTGCCAAGGGAAAACCTAAAAAGTAGACATGATTTTTATCTCTTTTGGTTAAGTTAGTTTCTTTCTTGGTTGCTTATGGGATATCTTTAATTGTTGACCTTTTTTTTTTTTGTAATTCACCAAGGTATGTTTAGATGGAGTTGTGGTTTGGAACTGTATGTACCCTAGAAAATCATGATCTTAAAGCTAATCCATTCCTGTGGGTGTAAACCTATTATAAGTAGGACCTTTTGAAGAGGCTACTTCAGTTAAGGTGTGACCCACCTCATTCAGGATGGTTCTTAATTCTGTTACTAGAGTCCGTTATAAACAGAATGAACACAGAAAGAGAAAGTCATGGAAGCAAGAAACTGAAGTGAACGAAACCCGGGAAGAGAAGGGAGGGGCCAGTATACGCCACCATGTGCCTTGCCATGTGGCAGGGGAACCAAGGATTGCCAGCCACCAGTCTTTTGGAAGAAAGCATCCCCTTCATGCTTTAGGCATTTTCCAGACTCTAGCTGTAAGTGAATAAACTCCCATTGTTAAAGCTGAACCATTTCATGGAATATTGTTTTAAGCAGCCCAGGAAACTAAAACAGCTCCCATGTAGCAGATGGATGATTATCATTAAGGGGAATTTGGATGCCTTCTCCTAGTTCCTCCTTGTTTCTGGTGTTGCTCTATTTCAAAGTTCTGTGTTTCAGTTAGCAGGGATTATTTTTTATCTAGTCCATCTGTATTAGTTTCTTGTGGCTGCTGTAACAAATTACCATAAACTTGATGGCCTAAATCAACAGAAAATTATCCTTTTACAGTTCTGGTGACCAGAAGTTCAAAATCAAAGTATTTCTAGTGCTGCATTCTCTCCAGAGGCTTTAGGGGAGAATCTAATTGCCTCTTCCAGCTTCTGGTGGCTGCTGCCTGCTTCACTCCAATCTCTTCCTCTGTCTTTACTTTATCTTCTCCTATGTCTTCTCTTCTGTCTTATATAAAGACACTTGTCATTGGATTTAGATCCCATCCAGATAATCCAGGATAATCTCTTCTTAAGATCCTGAACTTAATTATATCTGCAAAGACCCCTTTTTACAAAGAAGGTCACAGTCACAGGGTCCAGGGATTGGAAGGTGGATATATCTTTTGGGGGCCACCATTCAACCCACTACACCATCCATGCTGCAATTATAAGGGTATTTCCTCCAAAAGATCAGCAAGTCACTGCTTTGTGTTGCAGTGTTATTGTGTATTTGTGTGTGGTGTGCATGTGTGTGTATGTATGTTTTGCTTTTTTTGGTATTTCAAAAGGAAGCTTGAAGGTGCCCAATAACCTTTATCTACACCTTAGATAATTAGGAAATATATGAAATGATATAACCCATTTTTTTTTTCCTCAGGCAAAAGTTTCCTCACAATTCTATATCAGTTAGAAAATGTCGATAACCTACACAGGATATTATCAGTGTAGTATAAGTGATGGAAACGGATGGCAAAAGCTAAATAGTCTTTCATTTATTCATTAAATACACATTTCTGGAATGGTTGCTAGTGCCAGGTGCCATGCTAAGTATAAAGACAATTAAGACACATACACTCTACAGAAAGATTTCAAAATATCTCAAGGGTAAGATACAATATAAATGGTTATACATCAAAATAGAAAATAAGTATCAAAGAGAAGATAAAACCAAGTGACATGGGAGTTAGGAGGAAAGATGAGAGAAAGAACAAAAATTTTTAGAGGAAATGTGCATTTTGACATTTAACACACATGTACGAAATCAATCATGCATGTGTTTCTACCAGAGAGGTATACATCTGTATAGGCATAAACAAGAATTTACGTGGAAGAAATCCTAACATGTTTGAAGGAATAAAATTGCAAACAATTCATTTGTACAAGTTTTCTATGGTTAAATTTATATATTTAAAAACTGTTCAGTTTGAAAATAAACATTTTAGATTTCACATGATCCATTCATATGCATTTAATTGCCCAAACAATAGGAGTAAAAAAACAATAGAAGAGTCTAGCAAGTCTGCCAGAGGAAGGTTCTGGGATTTGCTTCCACAAAGTGTCTTCCTTGACTTTCGCTTTGCCTTTGAGAATAGGCCCAGGGCTTGAGAAATAGTTCAGACAGGTTTTTCTGGCCAGCTATGTTTTGCCAAGCTCTTATAGCATTCTCAAAGCTCTCAAAATTATCAAATACCAACATACATCTTCCGCACAATAACTTTATCAGGAAAGGACACCACAGACAACACTGCAGCCTTCAGAATTCTTTATCCTGTCATAAAGCAGCTGCATTCAAACTGCAGTGCCTCCACTCCAGCCATCACAAGGCAATGTCGGCATTAAGATGTAATGTTCCACAGATGCCAGTTTTAGCCATAGCGATATTGCAGAGGGAACATTATCACATGGTAACTCTTTGAATTTGGGAATGTGACTTTTATCAATCTTCGAAAGTAGTTGTTTGACTTCAAAATTTACATGCTACCTTAAAGTGAAAAAAAAATATTTGCTCTTACTTATATTCTCCGGAATTTTAACTAGTTCGCTCTTTGTCTTATCTTGAACACATTTTACCTCTATGGATACTCAGCATCAGTTATTTATTGACTTCTAGGTAGATGGGAAATTACTGGAATTTTCTGAAGAGTCCCTATGGAGTTTAAAGGTGCTTCCTGTTATTTGAACCCCACCCCCAATGCTGCCAGCATGGGTAGTATTTACTGAATGGCCAGTGTTTGAAAATAAAACAAAACAAAAACTTCACCAATGCCTAATCCCTGAGCATTCAAAGGTATTCATGCTTTTAAGTACTTACAATCCAGTAGGGGATGCAGAAAGTAAACATAAATGACAAATGATTACATTTATATAGTTGCAAATTATCAAGGTCTTGCAGACTTTTGTTTAAGTCTAACAAAAACCTGACAAGATCACTCACCCTGAAAACAAACAAACAAACAAACAAACTTCACAGGCAGAGATGAACTAGAGTCTAAATCTTATTTCTCTAAATGCATCATTGTTTCTATTACATTATAGAAAAATAAATGCCATTAATGTCTTTCTTAGTTTCCCAGGGTTGCCATAAGAAAGTACCACAAACTGAGTGGCTTAAAACAAAGGAAAGTGGGGAGCAGATGTGGCTCAGTCTGTTGGGAATGCGCCTCTCATGTGGGAGGTCCAGGTTTGGTTCCCGGTGCCTCCTGGAGAAGGTGAGCAAGCAATGAGCAGACAGATGAGAGAACCATGTGGGGAGGGAGAGGATAAATAAAGAAAAATTAAGTAAATAAATAAAATTTAAAGGGAAGTGAATGTGTCTGAAGCAATGGGGTTCTCATCTACCATATGGGAGGTCCCGGGTTCATTTCCCAGGGCCTCCTGGTGAAGGCAAAAGTGGGCCCGCATGGAGAGCTGGCAGCCCATGCAAAAAGCTGACGCAACAAAATGACGCAACAAAAAAGAGACACAGAGGAAAAAGACAATAAGATACACCACAAACCAAGGAGCTGAGGTGGCTCAAGGGACCGAGCACCTCTACCCTATGTCGGAAGGTCCCAGGATGGGTTCCCAGGCCCTCCTGAAGAGAAGACAAGCAGACACAGAAGAACACGCAGCGAGTGGACACAGAAAACAGACAATGAGTACAAGCGACAAGCGGGGGGTGGAGGGGAGTGAATTAAAAAAAAACAAAATAAATCTTAAAAATAAAAAACAAAAACAAAAAAACAAACAACAGAAATTTGCCATCTCACAGTTCGGGAGGCTAGAAATCTGAAGCCAAGATGTCCACATGGCCATGTTTCCTCCAAGTCCGTCAGAGAGAATCTGTTCCAAGCTTCTAGCTTCTTGGAGGGGCCAGCATTATGTTCTTTGCCTTTGTCATCCCACATTCCTGTCTGTCTCCAAATGTCCTCTTCTTATAAAGACACCAGTCATTAGATAAGGGCCCACCCTTGTTTTAATTTGCCAATTCCATCTGTAACGACCTACTTCCAGATAAGGAGGCACTGGTAATTAGAACTTCAACATATCATCCTGGGGGATACAATTCAATCCAGAACAGGGCTAAACTAGAAGGAAACATGACTGTAAAATAAAAATAGGCAGGAGGAAAGACATAAACCAGGTGGGTCCTGCAGGTGGTAAGGTGCTGGGCCTTTGCAGGTTTTAGACTATAGGTTACGTCCCTAAATGGTCTTACAGGGAATGGCCTCCTGATCACGAAAATCTCTGTTTATCAACCTTCTGAAAACATCTTTCCAAGTGTCTCAAAATCTAAAAACAAACAAACAAACAAACAAACAAAAAACCCAAGGCTCACATGCAAGTCAGGAAAGGAACAAGAGCCCTGAATTTCTTTTGCTCGTTATTCAATGTAATCGTCTCCCCACTGGGTCCTATTCCTTCTAAGAAAGGGCTTTTTTAATTTGGGGCCTAAATTAACCCTTTTTCAGATAGGTAATCACCTAGCATCTTTGGAACCATAAAGTGTTACCATACTCCTAAACCCTTAAAGTGATTTCTACTTAAGATTATTTGTTCTTTTTTTTTTTTTTTTCTTCACGTTTTAGGCTTGTCCACACATTCCCACTTGCATGTCAGAAAGTGAAGATCTGTATGCTTTATTTCTTTATCATTCAGTGAAGGATTTAACATTTGTTCATTGGATTTGCCATTCTTGGTCTACCTTATGAAAAACCAACTAATTCTTTAATGCTGGCATTTTATTTCCTTTTCTTTTTTTAATTGAGAGAACACTATGCATGGGACTTGTGCTAGATGACATTTTTTTCACAAGCACTATTTTATTTAATCTTTATAAAAATTCACAACAATAAAGAAGAGACATTTGAAGCTCAGTAAATGAATTTCTTCCCCAAGTCACTGAGTTGACTCAATTAGCTGGGCTGCTATTTGAACCCAAGTGCTCTGATTTCCAGGCACTTACTCATTTCACATTCCCCAAGAGCTCTCTAATCAACCTTCAAGTGCCTGAGTTTGGGGGCCTCTCCAACTCATCATCTCCTGGAGACCAGATACTCAAACTGAGTGTTGGCATTTGTTTCCTTGACTATGTAATGTGTGGGGATAACATTTATAAGAGTGTTTTCATTGTCATAGTGTTAAAGAAGCTATAAACAAACCAGGACCAGAACCAAAACCAAAAAAATAAAAAGCAGAAACCTAAATCCATTAGGAACGTATTGCTCTGTAGTCCTGGGTATGTGCAGAATACAAAGTATCCACAGCCTATTGGATAGCCTGTAGTGTAGACATCTTTAGAATACAAAACAACTGTCCCTTCCATGCTGCCCGTGATGTCTCAGTAGCTGTTGGTAAGCTTGAATAAAATCACTGAGTATCTTTTGGCTTTGTTTAGCTGGTAGATTCATGAGTAACCTGGTCACATAACACCCACATCATGAAATATGCATGTTGTTGAACTGTTTAGTCACACATCTTCACATTTTCTATTAACACATTCTCATTAGATTTTCTAAACACTATCAGGGCAATTCATCCTTTCATGCTTCAGCTTAGCTCCTCTTTCAGATCTCATAGGTCTCCTCTATCATTACCCGCCCCCCAACACACACGCACACACACACACACACAGCTCATTTGCTTCATTTATTTGGTCCCTTTTTCTCTTTCTTCTCTGGAATCTGGCCTTTCTTCCGTGCTCAACCATTATGTCAATGGTTACACTTACTTTCCTTGACTTACAGACTTCACTATTTTAACACTTGTCCTCTCTGTTTTTATTGAAAACAGTATTCAAAATACAAATATTGCCAAATTAAATGCTAAAGCTTAGAAATTGAGGTCATACTTTCCAAATTAACTTAAACCATTCTGTGTGACCCTGTAAAAGTATGTGTAGAGGAAAGTAATGACTTTTGAAGCCAATATTATGTGGATTCTAAGCACAACTCATTTTTACCAAATGCATGGCCTTGAGAAAATTATTTAAGCTGTACAGCATCAATTCTTTAGCTACACGATGAAATATTAATGCCACCATTTAAGGCTACATTGGAGACTAAATGAGAAGAGTAATTTAAAACACCTAGCTGTGTGACTTCGGGGAAGTTTCTTAACCTTTCTGTGATTCAGTTTCTTTATGTTTAAAATGATACAATAATTATACCTACCTCATTGGGTTGTGTGAGGATTAAATTGAGATATATATATATGTATATATCATATGTATAGTATTCATGCACATATATACATACTGTTTAGCACTATGTCTGGCACATAGTGTTATATGTATTACTTGTTATTATTTCCTAATACCTAATACTGTGCTTAGCATTGAAAAGCAGTCGATAAATGTCATTGGTCTATCAATTCCCCTGGTGGAAGTTTTTCTTACAAATTAGATACTAATAGATTGTTAGATAGATTATTGACTTCTAAAGAAGGGATAAGCACACATTACTGAATTAAGAAATGCCTAGAAAGCAATAACTGGACAGATTTAAGACATATTAGAAAGTAGAATTGATAGGACATGGTGACTGATTTTATGAGGGGGGTGTAGAAGAGGGAGGAATTAAGGATGGTTCCCTGGTTTTTATTTGGATAAGCACATTATTGGAAATGTCCAGCACTGAGAAAGGAGAAGCAAGCTTTGATGAAAAAGAAGGGCTTAGCAGTATCATGTGAAACAAGGACTAAAAGAGTCCATGTAATTTAGCAATACAGAAGTTCACCTTGGAAAGAAGGTTTATTGGAGTGGTGGGGACAGAAGTGAAATTACAGCAGATTGAGGAGTGGGTGGTCAGTAAAGAAGCACTAGCAGGATATTCATATTCATATTGGCTCCTGAGGAGGAGAGAACTAGATTGTTGTCTAGAGGGAGATTTTAAAAATCTAGATACTGTATAAGTAGCTACAGTCAATCCTCATTATTCATGGATTCTGTATTTGCGGATTCACTTACCCGCTAAAATTTATTTGTAACTCCCAACAATACTCTAGGTGCTTTCCCAATCACTTGCAGATACAGGCAGAGCAGCCAAAAATTTGAGTCACCTGGAGCATAGATGCCCAGCTGAGGAGACACAAGGCAGCACTCTGCCTTCTGGTTTCAGCACACATAATGTAAACAAGTGTCCTTTTCGTGGTATATTTAGTGCTGCATTTTATTTACTTTTTTTTTTGGGGGGGGGTCAAACAATATGTTACACAATATATTTGGTTCATAGTAACGCATTCATACAGTATTTGGCCTTTTGTGTCTGGCTTGCTTCACTCAACATAATGTCCTCCAGGTTCATCCATGTTGCCATATGCTTTACGACTTCATGTCTTCTTACAGTTGCATAATATTCCATCGAGTGAATAGACCACAGTTTGTTTATCCATTCATTTGTTGATGGACACCTGGGTTGTTTCCAGCTTTTGGCAATGGTGAATAATGTTGCTATGAACATCGGTGTGCAGATGTCTGTTCATGTCACTGCTCTCAGTTCCTCTGGGTATATACCCAGTAGTGGTATTGCAGGGTCATGTGGCAAGTCTATATTCATCTTCTTTAGAAATTGCCATAGTGGTTGTACCATTCTGCATTCCCACCAACAGTGAAGAAGTGTTCCTATCTCTCCAAATCCTCTCCAACATTTTTAGTTCTCTGTCTTTTTAATAGTGGCTATTCCGATAGGTGTGAAATGATATCTCATTGTAGTTTTGATTTGCATTTCCCTAATCATGAGTGATGTTAAGCATTTCTTCATGTGATTTTTTGCCATTTGTATTTCTTCTTTAGAGAAATGTCTATTCAAGTCTTTGGCCCATTTTTTAATTGGGTCATTTGTCTTTTTATTGTTGAGTTGTAACATCTCTTTATATATCCTGGATATTAAGCCCTTATCAGATATGTGATTTCCAAATATTTTTTCCCATTGAGTTGGCTGCCTTTTCACCCTTCTGACAAAGTCCTGTGAGGTGCAAAAGTGTTTAATTTTGAGGAGGACCCATTTATCTATTTTTTCTTTTGTTGCATGTGCTTTGGGTGTAAGGTCCAAGAAACCACCACCTACTACAAGGTCTTGAAGATGTTTCCCTACATTTTCTTCTAGTAGTTTTATGGTCCTGGCTTTTATATTTAGATCTTTGATCCATTTTGAGTTGATTCTTGTATAGGGGGTGAGATAAGGGTCCTCTTTCATTCTTTTGGTTATAGATATCCAGTTCTCCCAACACCATTTATTGAAGAGACTGTTTCTTCCCATTAGCATGGGCTTGGTATATTTGCCAAAAACCAGTTGACTGTATAGGTGAGGGTATATTTTTGGGTTCTCAATTCTATTCCACTGATCGATGTGTCTATCTTTATGCCAGTACCATGCTGTTTTGACCACTGTAGCTTTGTAATATATTTCAAGGTCAGGCAGTGAAATTCCTCCCACATTGCTCTTCTTTTTTAGAATGCTTTTGGCTATTCGGGTGCACTTACCCTTCCAGATGATTTTGGTAATTGCCTTCTCTAATTCTGTAAAGTAAGCTGTTGGGATTTTGATTGGTATTGCTTTGAATCTATAAATCAGTTTGGGCAAGATTGACATCTTCAAGGTATTTATTCTTCCAATCCATGAACACAGAATGTCTTTCCATTTGTTTAGGTCTTTTAAAATTTCTTTTAGCACTGTTTTGTAGTTTGGATGTAGCTCAAGCAATTGGGCTCCCGTCTACCATATAGGGGGTCCAGGGTTTGATTCCTGGGGCCTCTTGGTGAAAGGCAAGCTGGCCCACGAGGAGTGCTTGCCCACGCAGGAGTGCTGGCAGAGAAAGATGACGCAACAAAAAGAAACACAGAGGAGAGACAATAAGAGATGCAGCAGACTAGGGAGCTGAGGTGGCGCAAGAGATTGAGTGCCTCTCTCCCACTCTGGAAGGTCCCAGGATTGGTTCTTGGTGCCACCTAAAGAGAAGACAAGCAGACACAGAAGAACACACAGCAGACAGCAAGCGCAAAACAACAGTGGGGGAGAAATAAATAAATCTTAAAAAAATTTTTTTTTTAATTTAGTCTATTTTGCTGCTTAAAATGGCCAAAGTGCTGCCATGTGTTCTTAAACCCAAGAAGGCTGTGATGTGCCTTACACATAAGTATTAGTTAAACTGCACTGTGGCATGAGTTATATGCTGTTGGCCATCTGTTCAAGGCTAATGAACCAACAATACATATAAATAAGTTATCTTTAAGCAGAAACTTAAAACAGGGTTATATACTGATCATTGGCAAGAATGTTGTGACCATAGGCTCACAGGACCAACCCTATATTTTCCCTGTGGCAATGGTTCAGTAGTCACTAATTCAGTGTTCCTGGCAACTATAGAGCAACCATGAATAGCAAAAATTGACTGCTTATTGATCATTCAAAGCTGTAGTGTTTCGGATACAGAGTAGTTTAAGAAGGGTATTAATCTCTCTGGAGGAGTAGGAGGTAGATATAAAAGGGAAAAAAAATGATGAGAAAAGAGGCAACCTACTAAGGTACTTAAATAGTGCTATAGGCATTCAGTCTCAGAGCCATTGGTGCGGGAGAGAATATTTGGGTGAGATTTCAAACAGGAGGTGAAATTTAAGCTTGTTCTTGAATCAGGACTAGGATTTAGGGGGTCGGGAAGGGCATGGGGAAGGGGCACATTGGTGAATGGTATGAATGGAGCCTCAGGCAGAGTGGCCTGGCTTATTCATGGCAGTGATTAGAGGCGTAGAGTAAGAGGGTATCCAGTCAGCTCCTTTCCTTATTTTTACTGGAAGGGTAAGTTTGTTGGAAAGCTGTTTCTGTGTCCTGCATGGTATCCCTCAATACAGGAGAAGTCAAATAAATATTACCCAAATATTTGTTGGGTACATATTGACTGTATGGAAAACTAAGAAAGATAAAAATTTGCCTAGAGTAAGACTAAATAGGAAAATGAAGGTCTTTAGTCTCAGAGAGTTCATTTTGAGTCACAAACTGGGGTCTTTATTTTTTAAAATGTGAAACAATAATATGGTCTAACTACAGAATTCAATTCTATGGTGTTTACAAAAATGTACTGCTAAAGAAAACCATCCCATAAAATTCTTCCATCATTCTTATTCTTTCTTGATCTTTACTCCTCCACTGTCAAGAAGAAAAAATTAAGAGTTTATTGATCACCAATAATATGCCTAGCTCATAGGTCTTGCTCCTGTGGAGCATATGATCTTCTTGGGAACAAGTGCTGTGAAAGCCAGGATGAGGAGAAATCATTGAGTGGGATCTTGAAACATGGGGAGATTTGTTCAGAGGAGTGAATTCAAACATGAGCAAAAGGGAGGACAGAGGGAGGGGGGAGCTGGGGGTATTATGGGACAAACAGCCTTGACAAAGGGTTAGAACTAAAACAGCCCTAAGCCCTCCTGGCTGATAACTTACATTCCTGAAAATAATACTTCTATCCCATAGGGGATGGGCCATCTAGTGTCCTGAAAAAAATAGACAGCTTTTCTCAGCAATTGAAGAGAAGCGAATTGCTCAGTGAGTTTAAAAAAAAAAAAAAAAAAAATAGACCTATTCATTTCTTTTGAATCTTCAAAGTGTCCTTGATGAAAGGCATGTGGGACAAAGCCCTTCTTAACCTGCCCTTTCACAGAGACATGGGCATTTAGTCTCCTGTGTTCACTAGGAGGAAATCGAGGTACCCTAGGAAAAACCATAGCTTCCAATACCATAGGAGAAGCTGTAGCTTCAGATTAGTCCAGTAGGTAAAATGTTCCCTTTCCTGAGTTATCTACAAATCCCTGTGTCTCAAAGAGTTGCAAATACACTGGGTTTTTATTTAAACACTCATTTGTGGCTCACTCTGAGATGTTAGAGGGAGGCACTCCTCAGAGTTCAGGAACATAGCCTCTACTTGTCAGAAACAGAGCCCGCCTAGCATGCTGGCCTGGAGTTGCCCAAGCCTGAGGCCTCTCTGTTTAGTACATTAAACCTTATGTGCTGATAAAGCACAACTCTTCTCAGTTTTATTTCTAAGCCCAGCCCGCCTCTGCTCTACACCTGTGTACCTACTGCAGGGTCTTTTAACAGGATACTTGACATCCACAAAATCAGTGGTGTCTGCCAGACTGAATTCACAGTTTTCCTTCTCTTACTTGTGTTAAAGATAAACTGAGGCATTTAAAAAATGTTGTTAAAGTTTATTTGGGCAACAAACAATTAGGCAACAGGAGCTCCATCCAGGGAGTAGGAAGGGGAAGCTTATATAGGGCAAATGCCAAAGCAAGTGAAGAATGATTGGCTGACATTAAGTTTCTAGCTATGCATTGATTAGTATTGTATGTTGGTCCTTTCTGATAAGCTGTCTCTTCTGCACCTAAACTGAGTTATCACCAGGTATTTCTTACTTATAGTTCTTTAGGGTATATTCCATTGCTCCATTTTCTTGGAAAGGTCCTGAAAATCCATTGGTTTTGTCTTCTGGAAAATCTCCGAAAGGATCTCTCCCGGCAATGCCCAATTCAGGCACCATTTTATTTTACTTAACACTTGTCTTTCCCTCTCTCTGGCCTTGATTCTTTTTCTCCCACTTCCTCATTAGTGTCCACGATTGAATTTTAACATGCATAGAAGAGGGTTATCCAGGCCTTTTATGCGCAAGTGTTAAGTAGATGTTCAGAAGGTCCATGGCACATTGTCGCAGAGTTAGTATAGAATCTGGTTTCTTAAATGTAGGTGAGAAGAGATTAAGGACAATTTCCAGTACAAGTGGTGCCCTGTAGTTGACATCCTTGTTAAGGAGGGATGCCTTGATGAAATAAAATCTATAAAATGTAGCATGGTACAGGAGGCAGGTTTGTATCCTCAGACTTAAGGGAAAAGGAAAAGATAATGCAGGAAAAAGAACAGTTATTAGCCAGAAGTTCTGTTAGGTGATCTTGGCAACAAACAAACAAACAAACAAACAAAAAACCTCCCTGGACTTCAAATTCCTCCCTTACAGAATAAGAGATTATTTCATAATCTCCCATATCCCTTTAGACTGTAAAATATTGCTCTATCTTCTGTTTGTCTAAGTCCTTCAGATTTCTCTGACCCAGATTTTCTAATCATTTTCCTGCCTGTCTTTTTTTTTTGGAACACTCATGTTCTCTCATCACATACAAATATCCAATGCATTTCAGAGCTTACATGTAGAGTAAGACTCGCATAGGGACCCTAGAGTTTTTAGTATTTTATAAATTAAGTGTTCAGAAAAGTAGCTAGGAAGCAGTACTTACTTGACAGTGGAAGATCAAGAGTTGGGAAGTTCCTTGAGTCTTTTGGAGTTTTGTAAATTTATTTTAGAGATCAGACTAGCAAATTCTTACTCTTCTACACTTGGATGTTACATATACTTCTTTTGCCAGATTCTTCATTCCTCCAAGTCTTGATTGTGCTTTTTTTTTTTTTTTTCAGGAGGTACTGGAGTTTGAACCCAGGACCTTGTATATGGGGAGCAGGCTCAAACCACTGAGCTGCACACACTCCCCTGATTATAAATTTTATAGAAGTTTGTTCAACATGACCCTCTTATGACCCCCAAATCTAGGGTTCACAACCAACTGCCTGAAGTTAAAAGCCTTTGCTCACCCATAGTCCAAATGCATTAGGAAAATGTTATATCCTATGAAGAAAATATAGTCAATACGATGTTTTCCAAATCATATAAAATGAATGCATAGCTGTCCTCTCCTATGATAGTGTCTTGATTATCACTCCAGCATTCAAAAATGTTTCATTTTGCAGTTTGCATATCTAAGATTTCTCATAGGATTATACCCTGTTAAGGTGGATAAGAAATAACTGTAGTCAAACAGAAATGGTTTGCATGTTGACTCTGGGGAGCTTACTTATAGAAACCTCACAATCAGTTGTGTGTGTGTGGAATGTGCGGTTAGATTTATTGGGTCATTATCACTTTTTCTTTTGCATTTTGTGGTGCTGAACAAATAGTAAATGAAGAGTACGTATGTGTTTTTTTCACAGTACCCTCAATAAATGGGTTTAACTACAATACAAATCTTATAATCCACCTCTGCAATCCCAGTGGTGATGGGACAAATCCAGTAGCTTTAGAGGTAAGCCTTCAAATATACTTCTACAGACAGACTGAAGTTTGTTTTAGGAAAAGTCAAGGCTCTACAATCCTTTGCATTTATTGGAGTTTTCTGTTTCCATGGTTTCCAAGAGTTCACTGAAATTAGGCTTTCAGTGTTTAGGAGTTCATGATATAGGGCTTTGGTAAATTCCTTCCCTCTTACCTAGATTATATTCAAGATCTGTATATTGCTATTCTTGGATGCGTTTTGGGGGCTGTTGCACTGTCTGCCTTCGTGGTTCTTCCCCTGGATGCCCTTTCTAAACAACTGAGGATAGATGTGAGGCATCCCAAGATGTGAATGAATCCAAACATCTGGAATCATGAAAAATAAAATAAAATTTCTGTTTTTATTTTTAGTGAAGAACAACTTTCAAAGGGATTAATAGGGAAACCTAGGCTTGGAGTTCTCTGGCAAGGAGAGAGTTCTTGTTAAGGAGGGATGCCCTGATGAAATAAAATCTATAAAATAGGTCCCAGAGGCTTTTACTTATCTTGTAGGAAAATTGATGCTCCAGTAAAATTGTCACCAGTTTTCTACGTGTAGCCTAAACTGTGAGGGACCCTCAAGTGGTTGCTGAGAGTCCTGTCACCACATAATATACACCAGTAAGGAGATATTAATACAACACTTGAGCACAAACTGTGCTATCTCCAAACGTGGGGTTCAAACCCAAAGACTTCCAGAGTTTATCCCTCATGAAGATAACATTTTGATTACTAGTTATTACCCAATGATGTAAGAGACAGACAAGGAAATATAATGAGAGGGGGAAAAAAAGGAAACCAAAAAATAGTTACAAGAATATATCTGTGCCTACAAGAAGCTGATCTAGATGACTTGAAAGTATTTTTCTTAGGAAAGGTACAAAATTCCAAAATAAATAGATGTGACTTACACTGCATTTCAAGGGTCTAAGTCAACACCTTATATTATACTTGAAACAAATTGGAAGCAGTTCAGAATATGGGTCACATCCTCCAAAAAGTTTAACCTTTTGAGACAAAGAAACCACCTTGTTTTTGGCAGTGGCAAAGGCTCAGGAAGGGTTTTCAAGGGTGGCTCGGGAGGACAGAACAAAGTAGTTGCCTATGCTCAAGGCCACCAAGGTGGGACTCCCTGGAGAGAGGTCTGTAGCTGGAAGAGAGTCCTGTGGCATCAGGTAGACCCACCGGTAAAATAGAAAAATGTCACAGCCGGCAGTTCCAGGAGTCCTCTGTATCAGGTCTGAATGATGGCTTGTCAGGCAGATGTGTTTGTAAACTAATGACTTTCACAGTGTGATGAGATTGAAAATGAAGCCTAATTGCTTCCACTGATTTAACCCTTGGAATTCTGCCAGGCATGCGACAGCCATGTGTCTTTAATCATGTGAGTTAATCACCTTCAGGGATATATCAGAAACTAGTGGCTTAGAGGAAGTCTGGGAAGCCTAGCAATTGTCTTATTAGGTTTATACTTCCAGGGCTGTCATCTCTTCAAATAAGGGACACTGAGAGGTTGGCCACTGTGCCCTTAAACTGATGTTTGTTAGTAGCAAATGACACAGGCAATTACATTGCTCTATAATTCAGGGGGGGAAAGGTATGAATATGCATGTGTTTAAGTGTCTTTTAAAAACTTCATGGTAGCTGAGTGAGAGTCACAAATCACCTTGATCCTTCTTCTAAGGCTACCAAGAACTTCAGTCCAGCTCTAGAAGAAAATCAGAATTGGAAAATGGTCTGATAATCAGGCCAGTCTGATTAATAGTAACAATTAGTATTGGACTACACTGCATAACCAACAGATTATGAATCATTTGAGCACTTTAGGTAAATTTTCAATACAGGCAATTAAAATGAAAAGACTCATGATCTTTACATAATGACTTCATTAAATTAATTCAGTTCCAAAGTTGGAGAATATTTTCTTTTGTCACAAAGAACCAGCAAAATTTAACTTCCATTCACTTTACTTAAAAGAAAACTAGAGAAAACTCTTCAAAGATTTAAACCTACACACACGCACACACTGAAAAAGGCTTATTCTTTTTGGAAGTGAACTGTGTTCCTGTGGAAAAAAAAAAAAACTGAAGGTCAAAGCATGGATTCTATTGACATAGCTTATTTGGATGAAGTAAATTTTGTCCTTGGTTATGTTTTGTATTTTGTTAAGTGCATCATTGTTAAGGTTAAAAGGACATTTTGGGGTGTGATCTGTAAGGGACAGATACTTCACAAAGAGATAAATACTCAGTTCTGTTACATAAACAATTGTCCCAAATAATTTGCTTCATGATAAAAGACAAAGCTGGAGCCAAGTCCAAGTACTCCAGTATCAATGCAGCCAAAGGAATAAAGATTCCTTTAGGTGAAATGCAGTCATTCAATCAAAACGGCAAATGTTTTACAGAACTAAACAATGGGAATGAAAGGAGAGGAACCTCTCTAAGGCTGAAAGCAAGCTGATATATTCCAAAGAGAAGTCGGTTTCTGCTGTGGGTTTTGATTCAGGAAATCATTTTATTTCTGAGACTCATCACTTAATATCTAAACTTTATAGTTTACCAAGTGTATTTGCATTTAAGTCGCATAAACTTTCTGTGAGCTGGGTAGGGTGTGTATTAATAAGAATCAATATCTGTTTAGCAGTTAAGAAATTGTAAAATTCCATGTGTTTTATCTTTTCATTCCTTTTCATTCCTCTTCACAATTTTTAAAGATGAGGTACAAAGACTCAGGAAGTTAAAATATTTTAATTTGTCCAAAACCACAGGGCTAGTAAAGGTAAACACTAGGTATTAAGCACTGTCTTCTGGCTCTAGGTCCCTTTGTTAGCAGAACACTCTGGGTTCTGGGCTTCTAGGTTCTTGGCTTATGTTGCATAAAAGAATTTAAGGACACGCCATAGGGTAGGCAAGGGGGTAAAGAGTATATTAAGAAATAAGAAAAGAGCATACAGTCCTAGACATGGACTTCGAGCATGCTACAGGATGAGTGGCGTGCCTGGGGCCCTGGGGTTAGGCCTTTTTAAAGTCTTTTCTCCTCCCCCTTCATAATGTTGGGGAGGGGACCCAGCTGTTTGCTGTTCTGATTGGTTGCCCCACCTGTTAACTCACAGGGGGCCAAAATGATGAGGCCTTTTGTTTGAAGGTATCCAGGGCTTCCCCCTGATGCCAGAAAGAGTTCCAAATGGGATCTCGTGGCCAGGGTCTCATGGAATCTTTCTGACAACCTTCCCCTCAGATGGTTTTGAAGTGGGGTCTCAGGCCATGTCCTCCACCAGGCATATTCTCTGCCGGGTCTTCAGCTGTGAAGACCTATACTAACCTGCCTCACTGCGTCCTACTTGTTACCTTCTGCCCCTCCTATTCTTAGGTCTTTCATTTCTTTCCCTTCTCTTAAGACTATTGCTTCTACTTTGTTAGTGATGTTTTTCATGATTAATTCTTAGATTCATAGCATTCTTTTCTAGATCTCCCACAGTGAAAATCACTTTAAATTCTATATTAAGTGCAATAATACAGCTTTCTTTCCTTTAGTTTCCCAATCAGACTGCAGTCTCCTTGAAGGCAGGCACTGCAGTTTCTATCAGAGAACTGGGCATTCACCGCAGGAAAAGTAAATATGTGGCATTTGAGAAAGAGAGGTTTGTAAACCTGTGCAAATCCCCTCCTTGATGAACACCATTTTAGCATACTATTTCTCCTAGGAAACAGCATGACAAATGTAGCAATAAAGCCCTTTGAGCTGCTGACACTGCAAGTTTGAATCCATGCACTCAACGGCCAAGTGCCTTGCTTCTGGGTTTAAGGCTCACTTGACATAGCAAAATTGTAAGCTACCAAACAGCATGGACTTTGGGGATTACACTCATTTAGATGAAATCAAAATGTTAAATCCATAAATGCTGAAAATTATTGTAAGAAATGAAGACTTGTTTACTTTTATCTACTTTACTTACCTGAATGGTCTTTATTGGAACTCACAGCTATCTGGAAAGCATTCCTCAGTGACACTTCAGTCTTCAAGGTGTTTCTGGAAAGTTTGGCATGTGAGTGTGTGTGTCACTTACGTGTTCATGTGTATGTATTATAGCATCCCTCCACCATTTTCCTCCTTTCTTTCAGTGTCTTACCTCTCTTCATCTTCTGCCCCTTCTCCTTGATTCCTTTCTCTCAGTTGATAGGACTTGAGCTAAGGTGCTAGCTCAACCAATTATACTGACAGGTTTGCTTATCTGTCAAACTCAAATCAAAATGGCCTGACTCGCAGGGCTGTCACCATCAAATGCCATCACATGCCTAAAGGTGCTCTGCAAAGTGTCATATATAACAGAAAACTGCGTCTCCCCAGAATTTTATACAAAAGCAAACAGATGAAAATGAACCTCACAGGTTATCTTTCTGTGGAAATGAAGTCTCAGAATTCCCATCACCCTTCTTTTATTTCTCTCTTGTCCTGACGAATGTCTCCCTGGCACTGAAACTCTTCCAGTGCCTGAATTACTTCCCAGGTCCGATTGTAAGTTCCCCTGTCAGCAGAGAACTTACATGTTCCTTAATGAGCCTCTGGCACATCAGTCATGCTCTGGAAAGAAGGAAAGTCAGTCTTTGCCTGCTGTGTCTTGGTGGTACAGAGGTATATTAGATTTATACCCATGTAGCCTGTTGACTTCAGTCTCATTACCTTATGGTCATACGTTGGAAACAGGAATCTTTGGCACTAGTGGTATGCCTCTCTCTTCACCCAAGCAGAATTTCCAGAATTTCTTTCTACATATCTAATTATAGTAGACCAGCTCTTCAGGCCTAGGTGAGTCAGTTTCTCCTAAAAAGGGCAGACTTTGGAGTCAGAGAGACTGAAATTTGAATGCTGGCCACCACTTCACAGCTGTGAGAGCTGCCATCTGACTTAACCTCTCTGAACCTCAAATATCCAATTGTAAAGTAGGTATGCTAATACAAACTGCATAGTGACTCCACCAGGAAAGGGAAAAATGTTGAAAGCCTCTGTTGCCTGCCCACAGGAGGTCCTCAAGCAGTATTGAAGCCATTTCTCTACTACCTTTAGAGAGGGTGACCTTTATGGCCACCCTCTCTACTACTGCTCAACCATTCCCACAATTTTCATTATTCTCACTCTTACCAAAAATTGTGGTTCATGGCATTTTTCAGTAATAAGCTGTGGAACTTACCACTAATGACAATTGCAACATGGCTCTTGTCCTAGCTAGCTTTATCTCTAAGCATATCCTCTTCTCTCATCTCTGCTGTTGATGACCCTTCAGATGACCTCTCTGATTCCAGGCTTTGATTCTAAGCACTGTGCTCACTAAGGCCTCGGAGCTGTTGCTTAATGAACACAGATTTCTATCAACTTCATCCCTGCTTGTACCCCTCCATTTATTTCCCTCCACATAGGAAGTATGGCTTAACACTAACTGGAGAAATGAATGAATGTATCATAGCAGGAGTTCTAAAACCCAGTCATAATTTTTACTCTGAGTGGTTAGAGAAGGGGTGGACAAATCCAAACTACTCCCTTGAAGTGAATGGGGATTTTAATTTTATTCTTGACTCTTCCTAGAGTGCTCTCCTTCTGCAATTTCACTTTCAGACATCTTTTTTGACAATTGTCCCCATTTGTTGCAGTGAACTCACCTTGTCCTAGGTTCTTAAATTATTACTTCATCCATTGTTTTGTTTGATTTGCTGTTGTTTGTCAAGAATACAAGTTTACTTTGTGATTTCAATTTGATAAATGCTAGTTATTTATCTGATAAGTCCAATCTTGCCAAGCATGACATTGACTTTAGTCAAGTTCATCAGCCTCCAAGCCAATCACTATAATTTTCATAACATTCTCAGGCTTTTGGTAAGAGACAACTCTTTCTAATTGGATATAGTATTGCTTTTGGTTAAGGACACCAAATTAGATATCATGAAGGTGATCCTTGGCTTTTGTTCCCTTTTTGTCCTGCATATCTAAATATTCCCAAGATCTAGACTTTTCAGAGTTGTCGGTGAATTTGCCCTGTCCTATTTCTGTTTTCCACTCTACCTCCATAATTTAGTCTTTCAGTGTTTAGAGGCTAAAATTATCCTTAAACACCAGTCTATCTGCTAATAGAGCATTACACCCTATGCACAAAAATATGTGCTCACTGGTAATCCAACATCACTCTTCTACCTACATTTCCTCCCATTATTCTCCAGCATGTACTCTCTATTTGAGTAAATATGTTTGTGATCGTTTGAAGCTGAATGGACCCAAGAAAATTATGTTCTTAATGTTAATCCATTTCTGTGGGTGTGGACCTATTACAGATGGGACCATTCTATTAGGTTATTTCAGTTAAGGGACTTTTGATTAGGCTGGTTAAGAAAGGTGTGGTCTGGGGGCGGGGGTGGTTCTCAATCTTCTTACTGGAGTCTTTCATAAGAGAATGGAATTCAGATGAAGAAAGAGAGAAAAGCAATGGAAGCCAGAAGCCAAAGGCAACAAAACCTGGAAGAGAATGGAGAGACTAACATACACTGCCATATGCCTTGCCATGTGACAGAGAAGTCCAGGATTGCTGGCAGCCAGTCTTCAGAGAGAAAGCATCACCTGATCATGCCTTGATTTGGACATTTTCATGGCCTCAAAACAGTAAGCTTGCAAGCTAATAAATCCCCATTTTAAAAGCCAACCCATTTCTGGTATATTGTTTTCAGCCGCCTAGCTGACTAAAACAGATATTGGTACCAGGAAAGTGGGGTACTGCTACTCCAAATACCAAAAATGTGGGACCATCTTTCAAAAACGGTAAGGAGTGGTTTCTGGAAGAATTGTGAGGTGCTTGGTTGGCAAAGCATAGATTGCTTTAAAGAAACTGTTGGTAGAAATATGGATGCCAAAGATACTTCTGATGAGACCTTAGACAAATATGATGGACATGTCATTACAAACTGGAGGAAAGGTGACCCTTGTTTTAAAGAATTTGGCAAAATTGAGTCCTTATGTCAGATGGAAGGCAAAATTTGAAAGTGACAAGCTTGATATTTAGCTGAGGGGATTTCCAAACTAAATGTGGAAAGTGTGGCCTGGCTTCTCCTTGAACTTTATAGTAAAATGCAAGAGGATATGGATAAGCTGACAACTGAACTCTTGGGCACAAAGAAACCAGAAATTGATTGTTTGGAAAATTCTGAGCTTCTGGAAAACCCATGGAAGAGTTTGACTGAGCATGGAACCAGTCAGCAATTTTAGTGCAGGTCAGGATTGGAAATGCTGTTATCCAGAAAAGATTTGCAGAAAGTTCTATTACCTAGCAGATGGGACCCCCGTGTGCTAAGTGCAAAACCAACAAGTTTTTTTGTGAGATCTATATGAATGAAATCACTGCCAGCCTGGACTAAAAGGGACAAAAAAGGGACAAATTGAAGAACAATGACTTCAAAGGCAGAAGCATGGTAGCTGATGTCTCCACTAGAGATATTTTCTCAGGTCAAGAGATTGGACCACCAATGTATGTGGAAAGAGTGAGTACTCCCTGGAGCTTGGAGAAGATGGGTCTTCTGCCCCATTGTTCAGGAAGAGTGTTACCACCCCAGGCTTCTCAGATGCCTAGGGGATTGCAGAGAGGCTGGCAGCCACCCAGATGCTTGAGGAGGGTGGAGCCTAGAGCATGGTCATTGGGCAAACCCTTGGAAAGGGTGGAGCTGCAGCTCCATCAAGCCCTGAGGACAAAGCATCATTCTATAGATGATTCTCAGACCTTGAAATCTAATGGAGTATGCCCTGTAGGGTTTTGGAACTGTTTGGGACCCCTGACCCCCGTTTTCCTTCCAGTTTCTCCCTATGGCAATGGGAATGTTTATTCTATGACTGTTCCTCCATTGTATATTGGAAGCAGATAACTTGTTCTCAGTTTCACAGGTCCACAGACTAGGGGAATTGTGCCCCAGGACAGACCATACCTATAACAGCTTTTGATGGGACTTTTTACTTAACATTTTTACTAAAATAATTTAAGGCTTTAGGATATTGTGATGGAATGAATGTATTTTGCATATGGAAAGAACATGCCTTTTAGGAGTCCAGAGGGTGTAGTGTGATGGCTTGAAGCTGACTGAACTCCAGAAAATTATGTTCTTAAAGTTAATCCATTCCTGTCGGTGTGGAACTATTATTGGTGGGACCTTTCGATTAAGTTACTTCAGTTAAGGGCCTTTTAATTAGGTGACTTCAGTAAGGCATGGCCCAGGGGTGTTCCTAATCCTCTTACTGGAGTCCTTTGTAAGAGAATGAAATTCAGACAAAAAGAGAGAGAAAAGCAATGGAAACCAGAAGCTGAATGCAGCAAAACCTGCCAGAGAAGGGAGAGGCCAAAGGATGCCACCATGTGCCTTGCAATGTGATGGAGTCCAGGATTGCTGGCAGCTGGTCTTCTGGAAGAAAGCATCACCTGATGATGCCTTGGTGTGAACATTTTCACAGTCTCAGAACTGTAAGCTTGTAAGCTAATAAATCTCCATTGTAAAAGCCAACCTATTTCTGTTATATTGCTTTCAGCAGCTAGCAGACTAAAACAATGTTTTTTATAATTTCTGGTATATACTACATATATTCCCAACTCTTGACTTTTGCCAAGGTCTTCCCCCAACAGGAATTTTTTCCTTCTTTGTCTCTGCCTGCCTAATCTCATCTTCAATTCTATGTAAGCCCACAAGGGCAAAGTCTTAACCTGTCTTATTCACTACCAATATTCCAGTATGTAGGAAATTTCTTAGCACTTGATAGGCACTAAGCAAAATTTGTAGATTTACTAACTGACTGCCATTCAAAGCCTGCATCAAAGCTAATTTCTTTCTTAACTTTCACTGTTTACTTTGAATTCTTATATTACCCAAATTATCACCAAATTGTAAATTCCTTGAAGATGGAATCCATAATTTGTATTATTTTGCAATTCCTGGAGTGTCTTAGTAATATGAGAATAGTAAATATCAGGCTTTGGGGAAAAGTTTATATGTATAACCTAAGGATGATTATAAAATACATGTTCATTAATCACCTACTATTTGCTAGGAACTGTTCTAACATCTGAGATAGTAACCCAGCTGAACTGGATTCTAGATCCACATTGCCACTACCAATAGAACCTCTCACGATATACTTAAATTCTCTGAGCCTTGGATTCCTCCTCTAGGAACTCAGAGAGTTAAATCAGATTAGCCCTAATGATTCTTCCAGTTCGAGGATTCTCTGAATTTTTAATATTTATTTATAGATTGATAAATGTTGTTCAGTAAGGAGTTGCTGATTAAATAATATGGACTTTACCCTTCTAAACTCATAACTGTTGCCTGAAATGAGCAGGTTCTATTTTTCAATTTTTTTCATTTATTTATTTGTTCAACAAATGTTTGTTGAATACTCCTAGGTTATAAGCAGTGTGCAAAAAATGCTGGCAATCCAACAGTGAACAAGGCACAATTCCTGCATCCTGAGACACCCTGCCTCTTATATTATAATGCACTGGGTACACCAGTGACCAAATTCACTTAAGTTTCTTTCATAGAAGGGTAAAATTTTGCTAAATACACCTCACCCAATTCCAGTTAGCAGGTATAGTCATTCTTAGTAACATAAATCATTTACTTTGGAAAAAGTTTAAACAAATAACCAAATGAGTAAAATATTCCCTAGAAGTAATACTTATTTGGGGCTTATCTAGATCTGTGATTTTGAGGCATTGCCTTGATGGCTGCTATTTTGGAAAAGTGAATGGTTAATCAGGGATTCTGTGAGTCTTTCCCTGTATTTAACTAGAACAGCTCCATTTGCAAATCTGTTTTATATATTGAGGACATGCTGCTAAAGAGCAATTTTGATAAGCAAGGTTCTAGATAACTAATTGGAATTAGAAATAAAATAATGAAGGGAGGGATATATATATAGTATATATATATATGGTATATATATTAATATATTTATCATTTTAATTGGTATCTGTGGAACATAACTCTCATTTTGCCCCAAGAGGCCAAGGGAATGTGGAATTGAAACTCTCACAAATGAATCTAGTGGTACAGTAGGTAGATGCATTTTTCTTGTTACATTTGAACTTCCAAGGAGCTCCTGATGCTGGAGAATTCTTTGTCCTTATAGTATCATTCTCATCTTTTATATTACTTGATAACTTATAGTTAAGAGAGCATCTTGGGGTTTCTTGTTTTGATGTCTCACATACCTCTACCCTGGGTTATCCAAGCAATGACTTGGACCACATTCTAGATTTTTGGTACTTGAAAAGAGACTCAAGACTGTACTCCAAAGATAAAATTCATTATTGATACAAGAGAAGTTCAAAAGTAACTTTCATATAAAGCTCAAGTAGTGTCAGAAAGCATTAATATAAATGATTCAACATTGTACTAGAATTCTTTGGGACTAGAAAATAATTGTATTTTCCTTTTTTGATCATGAAGCAAAATAATTAAGGATAGAGCAGATTAAATAAATATACTATAGCCTATGTCCACTAAAAGAAATCCAGTGGGGATCTTCTAATATTGAAATGACTCACAAGCCAAATGTGAAATGGATATAAAGAAAGAAATTCAATGAAAAACATGCAAAGACAATCTCGGATCAGGATATGTGTATTTCTAAGATATTGCCCAATTCAATTCACTAATATGGAGGAAGAATGACCCCTCTTTGGGCTCTGTCCCAGCCTTGATGTACTTCTAAAAGGGATATTTAATCAAACTTGAATTGGGTTGAGAGACTTTAGTGACCTTTATGTCTTTTCTTCCCCAAAACCTTAAATAGATGGCTTAGCTGGAATCATGTCAAAGGCCTTTTAAAAACATTCCTTTGTCCTGGGATTGTAGCTAGAATGTATTGGCCAAGAACTTTTTCATAGAGTTCTATTATTATATTCATTCCTGGGCCTACCTTGAGCTGCCTTGCATCTAGGGTTCCAGCAAAGCAGTTTCCCTTGCTCTGACTCTAATATGCTCGCAGATGCCTTTAACTCTTTGCCAATAACCACAATCATGTTAGCAAATGAACCTCAAGAAGCTGAAAAGCTGATCTTCAGCTTATGGGTCTTTTTGACAAATTTGGGGGGTTCATCTAAAGCAGGACTTCTGTATACTTTCAATGTTAGCTAGAACATGATCACATTTTGTAAATATTCCTTTTGAATTAGCAAAACAGAAAATCAAAGTCACTGATCTGAGATCTATGTTAGTCCTTTGAGGCTCATTTTGCCATTTATCCATTTTATCCTCTTCCTTGAAGGGTCAATAGAATTAGGAAATAGTAAATTTACCCAAAGTCTGCTTTTTCTTACAGTCACAATATCCTTCTCTATGAGGACGGGCATGCTGTGGTAGCAGATTTTGGAGGTGAGATTTCCATGAATAATACTCCCCATTTCTTCAGCTTCTTTCTTCATTCCTAGATAGTGCCTGATATTGCATGATGAATCCAAAACTAAAACACTAAGTTTTATTTCTCTGAGTCATTCAAATTTCAGTGACCCTGAATTTTGAAAGTATAGCATTTTTTTCAATTTTTCCTCTCTGATAGCTTCAGCCAAAAGAAAGAAAGTGGGAATTTAAGTATGACAAGCTTCTTGTGGTTTCAAATCTTAGACATACTCTTTAACCTTGGTTTCGAGATATTTCCTCTGATGAGTTTGTTTTCTCTTTCCCTCAGAATCAAGATTTCTACAGTCTCTGGATGAAGACAACATGACAAAGCAACCTGGGGTTTGCTGGCTCTTATGTTCACTATAATTACTAAAACAATTAAAATGTGTAAACTCAGCCTGAGAGGAAGTGAGATGAGAGAGCAGCTTTAACTGGAAACAATGTCATTGTCCCAGTGGCAGAATAATGTTTTATGTTTTTATCATCAGTAAACCCACAAAAGAACTATTTCCATCCTCTGCTAGAGAAGTAGATTAGATATATATTTGGGAAATGTTGTGGATAAACTAACACTGATTTTGTTTCAATTATAACTGAAAATCCATGGTGAACATGGATAATTGGCTTTCATATTTATATCTCCTTATTAAGCAGTAGAGTTAACATTTAGTAAATAACTAACTGTAAAATTAGTAGTTCACCAGCATCTATTAACTATTCCTAATTCTCCACTTTGGTATTACAAGGCAATAGGTGGTATAGTCAAGCATTAATGTTTAAGTAAAATACAAATTATAATATCTGAAGCAAGGATAATTATACTCAAAATGTCTGCAATTTTTCCTGCCCCAAAGGAAAAAAACATATGCTTCTCTTTCTGGACAATGTGTATTATTTAATTGCCCAAGCCTGGAGTAATTTTTTATTTCTTCCCTTCCTTCTTTCCCCTTACACATTAACATTACTCAACCACTTTTTCTGGTTGTTTCTCTCTCTTAATTTTTTTTAAGTTCATCTTAGCTTCTCACTTCTAACTCCAGGTCCCCATTGTCTCTTTTCTGGACTATTGAAATAGCTTCTAACTCCAATCCTCTCTCTCAGCTCATTCCTTAAACATCAGCTAAGTGTTGCTTTGCTATCCTGAAAATTCCCTTACTGTACATCATGAGCATGTTGCCCCCACCTCACCCCGGCTGCCCACAAGCTAAAATCCAAATTCCTTTGCCCTCCCCAATCTGGCCTCAGGGCACCTTCCTAGCTTCATCTCTGACCCCAATGTCTCAAAGCCCCCAATGCTCCAGTGCACAAGCCACCAGGCCGCACCCCCAACACACTGTTTACTTTCACATCCCTGTCACCTTGACCTTGTTGGATTCTCTGCCTGGAAAGCTCTTCACCAGCACCCCACCTGGATGAAGTTTACTCATCTTGCAAGGCCCCAGGCAAATTTTACACATTTTAAACACTTTCCTGCTCCACAATGATCCCCTCCCCTCCCCATCCACCCCCACCTACAGACGCTCCCACAGAAAATCTTTTTCCCTCTGTTATTTTTGTAGCACTTTGTACACAGTGCTACTTAGTGCTCTGATTCGTTCGTTCAACAAAGATTTATTGAGGGCCCACCATGTGTAAGGCTTTGTGCAAAGGTCCAGGAATGAAAAGCATGAATAAAAACCTAGTCCTTGAGCTCAAAGAACTCATTGTTTAGTGGGAGAAAGATTGGAATAAATTGATAGATTTAAAGGAATGTGGAAGTTCAGTGATAAGAGGTGTACTAGAATATCACGGCAGCTCAAACTGGACAGATAGGAGCTAATCAGAGGACAGGAAGCATGGAGGAGGTTGCCGGGTATTGTGAAAAGCATGCGCGAAGGCACAGGAGAGGATGAGAAACACCGTGCTTCCTGGGGTAACTTCAAAGGGCTTGGCACAGACAGTGTGAGGAAGAGAACATGAGAGGTGTGTAGGAAAGGAAGGCAGGAGCCATATCACGGACCGTGTTGTATTGTAAGTAGGGTTTTGAGTGCTTATATTTCATTCATTCATTCAACAAATATTTGTGGAGCATATAGTGGATGCCACACATTCCGGAAACAGTGGATATAGAATTGAACAAAATAAAGGTCTTAATCTCATGGAACTAATATTCTATTGGGAAGAGACAGATACTAAACAAATTAACAAAAAAAAAATTATGTGTCAGAAGGTGATAAGTATTATGAAGAAAACATAAAGCAGAGCAAGAGCTGTGGCAGGGTTTAGATAGAGTGACAGGGAATGATAACACTTGATAAGGTAACGTTTGTGCAGACCCTGCAGTGGGAATCATTCATACGACTCTGGGAGAAGAAGACTGCAGACTAGGGGAACAGAACATGCAAAGGCCCAGAGGCAGGAGAGTGCTTGGTTAATTCAAGGCCAGAGTAGCTAGAGTGGGTGAGCAAGGAGGAAAGTGTGATGGGACATGAGGCAAGGGAGTTGAAAAGAGAAAGTCCTCATTTGGCAGGACCTACTGGACCTCATCTAGTACCTGGGACATAGAGATGGCTAAATCAGTGGTTCTGAACAGTGGTTGCACATTAAAATCTCTTTGAGAACTTTTAAAAAGCTTAAAGTCTGAATCCAACCCCCAGAAATTCTGATTCAATTGACCTGCTGTTTAAAGTTTCCCTCAGGTGATTCTAACATGCAATGAGTCACTTGAGGCTCACTGACTAAATAAACATTCATTGAATGGAATTGAATTGAATTTAGCCAACAGCAAGCAATATTAATTCTTCCATCCTAAGCACAGGCACTACTCTAGATTTATTTTGAAAGCTATTTTGTTTCTCACAAGTTATGTGGACTTATGTGAGTTCTCTAATTACTCTATGACTCCCCTGTGCAAAAATGATCATACTGTATGCCTACTCCCACTTGTGCAATGTTGTGACACAGTGTATAATCTTTTATATAAATGGAGGCTATTTAGAATAGAAATTTCTATTCTATCCAAGAATACCTTTATTCTGATTATGGTGCTCAAATGCAATTCTTCCATTGAGGGTGGTGGGCCACACTTGTGGGAGATGTTTGTGTGGGATGTGGTGGGAGGTGTGGGAGGTGGGCAACATGGGAATCCCAGTGGGTTCCATGTAATATTTTGGGTATCTAAGCACCTCTTAAAATATACTTATATATATATATAAATAACATTTTTGTAAGCAAATGCACATATATGCATATACATTTATATATCATTTTGCAAATGTTGATATGTATTGTGAAAATTTTGATTTTTACCCACAATAAAAAAAAAAAAAAAAAAGAATACAGAGGAAAATAAATAAATAAATAAAAGTAAAGTTTATTATTTAAAAAAAAAAAAGATATTCTTGGAAAACTGTAATTGTGCATGATTTCAAAATCAGGTAGACACTTCAAAAGAATTATCAGCAGCCAGCACTACACACAGAAATTAAGCAAGAGTAATGAAAGAATACTGGTTTCTCTCAGTGGAAATTCAAAGAAGGAATGCGTATGGCAAAGATCATATGATATAATAGATAAGGAACAATGGAATGTTAGACCTGGAAAGCCCTGATTCCTTTGTTTTGTCCTTGAGGAATCTAAGGTTAGCCCAGAACTGCCCAAATAATCAGTGGCAGAGTCGGAACTAGAATTTCATCTCCTAACTCAAAATCCAGTGCTCTGTCCAGGAAACCACAAATAAACCAAAGTAACACATTTGCATCTCAGGATGAAAACTTATTTTTTTAAATTGAAGAATGTGTAATTGCAAATGAAGAGGTAGTAAATAATGTCATTGAAACATATGAGGAGAGAACTTTGTACAGAGAAACTTGTAATATTTTGTGGGATTTAAAAAAATATATTGCACAAAGAACACTCAGAAATAAGACAACTGGAAAATAAAGGAGATATGACAGACCTGATTCTGCCAGTGAAAAATCTACTTCATAAGAATATGCTGGGTACTCCCCTATAGCCCTTTCTTTCCTCCCCATGAAGCCATTATTTATGGACCTAATTTTATGATTCTTAAATCACAGCCTGAAGGAAGAAAGGCGCCTCCCACACTGCCTACTTCGCTCCCAGGGAGTCACAGAGTCCCTGGATGATTCGGTAGCTGGCTGTTCAAAAGCTTGTAAAACTTCTAGGAGAAAGATGCATGCAGATAAACAAAAAAAAGTTACTGTTACAATAATCATTTTATGAGAAGCAGGGTTACTGGTTGATTAATATTGCTGTGATACTTTGGGATGCATTATGGATTTTATGCTCTTTCAGTGATTAAGAAAGTGCCCTCTGAGAAGCTGGAAGAGCCACAGTGCACACGATGTGTGGCCAGTTTATTGCACACAGTGAGAGCGGTACTGGTGTTACTTTATGTTTAGGTCTTTTGAAAGCATTGGGAGAACACTTAACAGATCCTCATTAAGAAGGACACTATTCTGCAATGGAAGAATTAAACCCTTGGTACATGACTTGTGGCTATTTCTCACTCTGCAGAACCTCCGTTGGATGGCTCCTGAGGTGTTCACTCAGTGCACTAGGTACACCATCAAAGCTGACGTCTTCAGCTACGCTCTGTGTCTATGGGAACTTCTCACCGGCGAGATTCCATTTGCTCATCTCAAGCCAGGTAAGACATGCGGCAATTAAAGCTGCTCTGTTTGTCAAAAGTTCAGTGCATTTTCACAAACTTCAAGAAATAATTTTTCCCCAACATGATTATTCTCAGTGGAATGGCAAGGTAGGAGGTAAGTAAACAACCTTAAGTTAGTTTAAGATGTGTGCCCAATCCTGAAAAATTAAGCCTCAATTCTGTCATTTGAGATGCTGGCACACAGAGAGGCAGGTATATTTTATTAAAGTGCAGGGCTCAATTTATCTGTTAACGAGTTAAACCAAAGACATCGTGGCATTTGGGTGCAGATAATGTGGACAATGTGATATTTACTTTTTAAAATTAGACTTTTAGAAATGCCTTTTAAGAGTATGTATAGCAGTGAGCTGAAAGTAGTAACACAAAAATAACTTCTCAGGGCTGTTTTCTGTTTGTCTCATGTAATACAAAAGAGAATTGTTTTTCTTACTAGTTTTGCATTACGTATATGGATATATTTTTAAAAATGGAGGTTTGTGAGTGTATTAGTCAGCCAAAGGGGTGCTGATACAAAGTACCAGGAATCTGTTGACTTTTATAAAGGGCATTTATTTGGGTAAAAGCTTTCATTACAAGGCCCTAAAGAGTCCACTTCAGGGTACCATAAGAGGTACTTTATCACCCAAGTCAGTTGCCACATGTTGAAGTAAGATGGCGGACATGGTCTCGCCTTCGTTCTTCCTCTTAAGGCTCTGTGGGCCCAGCTTCTTCTGATCTCAGCTGTAGGCTTGCATACGGTTTCTTTCTTTCTGGGCTTCAGCTGCTCTGTTCTCTTCAGCTGCAAACTATCAGGCAAATAGCTCATTTCTCTTCCTGGGGCCACAGGATTCAAGTGCTCTCCTCTGCTGTGTCTATGGAGCTCACTTTCTTCCTGTACTTTCTTCTGTGTCTTCTTGAGTGAGTTCCCATTTATATCAGCTCACCAAGGGGGGTGGGGACTTAACCTGAGTTTCACCCTACTGACATGGTCGAATCAAAGCCTTACTCTTAACATAATTTAATCAAAGACACCTCAGCTGAATCTAATACAGTCAAAGGGGATCACACCCAGAGGAACCAACCAATTTACAAACATAATCTCTCTTTTTGGAATTCATAAATAATCTCAAACTGCTACAGTGAGAGAGTCTATTTTTTTGTTAATGATATACATCATGCTCTGTGTATGTGTGTAAGGTGGGGTGGGAATCTCATACTCATATTTGAGACTTTAGTAAGTTTAGTAAACTTTGTGTGTGTCTTTTGATATTACTTGGGTTGACTTTGTGTCTTCTCACACTGAACTCTGCTGATTACTTATTTGTATCCACCATTAGAATGTAAACTCCTAAAGAATGGACAATATTTTATTCAACTTTGCACCCCCCAAATATAGCATGCTGGATAGATAGTTACCAGATGAAATTATAAATAAATGTTAAATGAATTCTATTGTGAGGTCCTAGCAGCCATCCTATCACAATATATCAGAATGATAAAGATGGTAGAGAAAGACAAATCTTAAAAACATGGATACTCACAAGTTAAAAATCTTAACTAGGATCACGATATTTATTAGTACTCATATACAGAGCAAAAGCCATATCTCGATATTTCCTTTTCAGGGTATTTTATCTCCCATAATATCATATGGTCTTTTAATATAAGACTATATTAAATATATAATATTTATAATATTAAAT
Source organism: Tolypeutes matacus (assembly GCA_026826555.1). Taxonomy (NCBI): domain Eukaryota; kingdom Metazoa; phylum Chordata; class Mammalia; order Cingulata; family Chlamyphoridae; genus Tolypeutes; species Tolypeutes matacus. The sequence goes on from JAKSZT010053882.1 coordinate 685,865, forward strand.
ATAATATTAAATATATAATATTTATAATACCCAAGGGAGTGCCCTTCACAAATTATATACTCTTTATGTAGTTATTGAGTACAATGTTAATGTAATTATCCTAAAATTTCTTGCTATATTTTCTTTAGTTTTAAATGATGAAGTTTAGCATTAATTGTAGTGTGGCTGTAGGACTTTCATTTGAGCTGAACCAACATTACTATTTGTAAGGTTTTGCTCTGATATGCTGCTTTCTCTCTACCTCTCAGAGTTCACATTCAAATAAGGCTGTTGGGCTTATAAAGAATCTATTCTAATTCCAGACACACTGTGATATTTTTCGTATAAAAAAATTCATCTCTCTTTCCCTCACCAACCATTTCCCTGATCCTATTGATTTTACCTCATAAACACATCTTGGATTTTTCCACTTTTCACCATCATCTACCATCACTCTAGTTCAAACTATCATCATTTAAGCTACTGCATTATTATTTAATATATTCAGTTTTATTGATGCATAATTTACATGCAGTAAAATATACCCTTTTTTCGGTTACCAGTTCAATGAATTTTAACAGATGTGTACAATTGTGTAACCATTACACAATCAATATACATCACTCCAAAAAGTTCCTTTGTGCCTCTTTAAAGACAATCCACTTCTCCTACCTCTGGCTTCTGGCAATCACTTAACTGATTTCTGTCCCTCTAGATTTGCCTTTTCCAGAATGTCATATAAATGGAATCATAGCATATGTAGCCTTTTGTGTCTGACTTCTTTGAGTTAAGCAAAATTCTGTTGCCGTTCATCCATGTTGTTACATATTTCAGTAATTCAATTGTATTCATTGCTATGTAATACTCCCTTGTATGGCTATACCTAAATTTGTTTATGCATTCACAAATTGGGGGTTATTCGAGTTATTCTTAGTTTGGAGCTATCATGAATAAAATTCCTATAGTCGCTCAGGTCTTTGTGTGGACATGTTTTCATTTTTCTTGGGGAAATACATAAGAGATGGGTTGCTAGATCTTAGGTTAAAAGTTTTTCCAAAGTGTTAATATCATTATGGATTCCCACCAGTTGTGTATGAGACTTTTAGATGTTCCACATCCTTGCCCACTTTGTATTGTCTATTTTAAAAATATATATCAATCATTCAAGTAAATAAATAACAATAACACATTGTGGTTTTATTTTGCATTTCTCTGATGACTAATGATGTTGATAATTTTTTCATGTGCTTAATTGCTATTTATATCTCTTTCTTTGGTATTTAACTATAAGAGTTCTTCAGCCCTAAATTAAAAGTCCTTTACCTGCTATCTTTCACAAGTATTTTCCTCTAGTCTGGGGCTTGCCTTTTCATATTCTTAGTAATGTCTTTAAAAAAGCAGATTTTTTTTAATTTCAATGAAGTCTATTTTTTCAAATTTTTAAATCAATTTTTTATGTTCTATACAGAAAATCCTTGTCTAACCCAAGATCTCAAATATTTTTCCTATATGTTCTTCTAAGAAGAGTATGTTTAGGTTTTATATTTTTATGATCCATTTTGAATTAATTTTTTAGATGGTACATGATATGGGTTGGGATAGTTAAGTTTTGTGTGTGTGTTTGTCTATTAGTTTGTATTTTGCATATGGATATTCAGTAATTCCAGCACCATTTGTTGAAAAAAATCTTCTCCTTTCTCTATTAAATTATTTTCATTGTGAAAAATCCTTTTGCTGAACTTACAAGGATTTATTTCTGGATTCTATTCTGTTCTATTGATCTATATAACTTCCTTATGCCAATACCATATTTCTTGACAGCTTTATAGTAGGTCTTGAAATCAGGTAATATGAAGTCCTCTAACTTTGCTCTTCTTTCTTATAATTGCTTTAGATATTTGAAGTATCTTGCTTGTGCATATAAATATTAGAATCAGCTTGTCAATTGCTACCAAAAAAAAAAAAAAAAGCCTACTGGAATTTTGATTGGATTCCATTGAATCTATAAATCATTTTGTGGAGAATTGACATCTTAAACCATATTGATTCTTCCAATCCGTAAGCATGGTATATCTCTCCTTTCATTTAGTTCTCTTTAATTTCCCTCATCAATGTTTTTTGAAGTTCTCAGCTTAAGAAGTTTGGCCATAGTCTCTTAAGTTTATCACTGTGTATTTCATAGTTTTGATGCTATTATAAATGTTATTTTTATTTCAATATCCTATAGTTCTTTGCAAACATATAGAAATGTAATTAATTTTGTATAACAACTTAGTATCTTATAAACTTGCTGAACTCACTTATAAGTCTAGTAGATTTTGTGTACACCTCTTTGGGATTTTCTACAAAGAGGCTTATGCTGTCTGTGAATAAAGATAATTTTATTTGTGTATTTCCAATCAGTATGGTTTTTAAAAAACCTTTTTCTTGCCCTCTTGCACTGGCTAGGATCTCCAGTATAATGTTGAGTAGAAGTGATGAGCTAAATATGCCTCAATTCTATCTACTTATCATTTCATCCATCACCATCCTAGTTCAAATAGCCATCTTTATCACTTGAACTGCTGCAGTAGCCTTTTGATTGTTCTTCCTTTGCCCATGCTTGTTCACATTCTCTCCAATTCCCACACATTCCCTGGAGTTATATTTTGAAAACATCAACTTGATTGTGTCACCATAGCTTACAAATAATTCTATGGCTCCCCATGTTCTTAGAGTTGAGTCTCTTAAGCCTTAATATGTCTTTCAAGACTCTACATGATCCTCTACCTCTGAGAAAATTCATACCATTTCACTTTCTGTGTTCCAGCTATTCTAGCCTTCTTTTGCTTCCCTTATTATATTGCATTTCTTCTGGCCTCTGGGACCTTACAAAAGCTCAGTTTCCTTAGCAAATGCACTTAATGATGATTACCACAAAGATTATTGTGAGAGAAGATCAAATGAGATAATGTTTGTGATGGAACTTCATAAAACTCTCTGCAATCTTAAGATGAAAGATAAGGGCAAAGTATAATATAAGGCCAAGGCTTCTGATGTTTCTGTACTCGAGTACCACTACAGAATACCCACATAAAAACCTCAAGGTCATCCTTGACTCTTTACTTTCCTTTCTTTCCTTCTCTTCTCGTCTCCTCTTCTCTTCATCTTTTCTTTCATTCTTTCTTTTTTCATTTATTTTCTTATTTTCAATTATACTTTCTGAATATCTCTCAAATCTGTCCACTTAGCACCATCTCCACTGCTACCTCTTTATTTCATGTCACCCACATTTCACATGTAGAATGCTAGGCAGTAGCTTAACTTGTATACTAATCTCCAGTTTTGTTTACCATCTTTTTTTCTCCCATTAGCCATATTATAGCTTTATTTAGCTTTCTAAAAATTCAATTTTGATCATATGGCTTCCCTTACTTAAAATCCTCAATGTCTTTTGCTTGTTCTTATGATAAAAACAAAAGTTTTTAAAACAATTTGTAATGCCCTTCATTGTTGTTTCTGTTTCCTCCCTGGGTTTGCCTCTCACCACTTGCAGCCTCTAATCTATATTCCATCCACAGAAAACTACTTCATTTCTCCAACATAACATCTTTCCACTCACCTTCAAGCTGTTGCACACATTGGTCTCTCTGCCAGAGACACACTTCCCCACTTTTCATCAGACTGATCTCAAGCTGCTTTTAGATTTCAGCTTAAATATAACTTCTTCCAAAAATCTTTCTTCGTTCTTCAGTATCAAGTTAAATGCAGTCTTCTCCATGCTCCAAAGATTTTTAAATTCCGTCAATTAATTCAATTTTTAAGAAAACATTTTTCAAGCAAACATGGTAGGGACCAAAGAGAATTGGCATCGTGTTTAAGAGCAAATTACTTAACCTAGCTGTATTACAATTTCTTTATTTTTAAAATGGCGACAATAATAGGACCTAACAGAAAGAATGAGAATAGTACCTGGCAACAGTAAGCACTTAATAAATGTTAGCTATTATTATTGTCTTTAGGTCACCATTGGATACCTCCTCTGGGCCAGGTACTGTGCTAGAGTAAGAGGAAAACAAAGAGGAATAGGACATTTCCAGGGGCCCTCAAAGTATTCACAGTGCAGAAGGGGAATGAGGAAAGTACTCTCAGCAGAGTAAGTGCCCCATTGAAGAGAAGCACAGTGCTAAGGATTCTCCCTGGGGGATCCTTTTTCTCAGACTGGAGGTGGGAGAAAGATATCAGGGAAGGCTTCTTTGAGCAGATATTGCTGGAACTCCATCTTAGACAGATGAATACTAGTTAAATAAACCATGGTGAGGTAGGAAAGGTATTGCAGGAGAAAGCAGTATGGGCAAGGACCCAGAGGTATGAGAAGACCCACAAGTATTTCAGTGGGGATGAATCAGAGTCCAAGGAAGTCAGTCACAAGAATTGAAGCTAAATGTCAACTGGAAACAGAAAGTTGGCCTTGTGTGCCAACTGTGGGAAAGTCACTACAGGATTTTAAGCAGGGATGTAGTACAACCCTATTATTGTAGAATGCCCAGTCTTGCTGCAAAGCGAAGGCAGGGAGACCAATTAGTCTGGATGAGAATTCATAAGACCTTACCTTGGTCTTGGAAAAAAGAGGAGGGTTTGGTTTAGAGAGATTTTAATAGGTCTTGTGGAAGGATTGAGGTGCGAGCATAAGGGATAGGGAGGAGGCAAGTATGCTCAGCCAGCAAAAGGAGGGTAGCTACAGGAAGAGGAGCAGATTTGTGAGAGGAATGATGAGATTAAGAGGAGGGGGGACCAAGATGTGGAGCTGAGCAGAGAGAGGACCAGGCAAGATGAGAGAGAAGCTGGTACAACCTGACAACAGGATCTGCCCTGGATAGATTTCAGGGAAAGAAACCAACACCTGCTTCCCAGATTTTATTTCTTCCTTGACCTGTCTGCTCTGAAATATCTTGAAACACTAAAGAAGTAGACTGGGATGAGTTAAAGCATCAACATATATATTTTATCCAGTCCTATTCCCTTATCACCAGGTACCCAATTTTGCAGATCACTTTCAGGTTAGAGTATAGTGCCAAAGAAGAGAGACTCTTCTTCCCTTTCATTTTCCTGTGTGATGCCAGCTGGTTCACAAGAAGACTCAACTCTCTATCCGGGCATTCTTTACTGCCAGGCTCTAACTAAGCTTTGGAAATGGCAGTAAATTAAGAGCATCTGCCAACTAATACTAACCTGATTTTGGTGAGAATTTAACTCAGAATTGCAAACTGGCAATCTAGGAGCCAAATATGGCTTACAGACATTTTTTTTTTTTTTTTTTTTTTTTTGTCTCACATACAGTTTTTAAAAATATAATTTAAAATACATTTAGAGACACAGTTCTGTCACAGGTCTTATATTTGTAGCCATTTGAGTTTTGCAACCCCTCCTTAGATATTAGATGGTTATACGCTTCTCCATATATGATTATGGTCCTAAAGCATCCTGAACATAATAAGGTCAAAAGGCATAGGCACTGATGATGTGGACTGTGCATCGACAAATGGTAGGAAAACAGAAGTGAGTTAAAGTGCTGAAATTCCATGTTTGCTGTGCTAATCCTTATGTGTTTAGCACTGAAAAGAGAGGAGTAAGCCACTCACTACACAGATCACTGGAAAGATCAAATCAGTCCAATGGACAGTGATATTTCTATGAATATAGCTGATATTAACATTCCAATACTTCATTACACTGACAAAGATCGCAATGAGAACAGACAATGGTGCAAATTAATCTATTCTTCTGGCAGTCTGTAATGAGAATGGGATATGATTTTAAAAATTAAGCCATTCTTAGTATAATCTCAAGATTGAAATCTCATGGTCCCTTTCAGATGCTATATACTCTGGTGATACATCATTGAAAAGTGTCAGTTTAACAAAGAGTGTCAGCTCTTGCTTGGATGGTAGAACACATTTTCTTGTCTTACCACAACCTTTCCCTACCCCATTAAAAACAGTGAAGTAGAATCAATTGTGCTTTTTAGAACACACATACTCACAATCCAATTTGAAAATAAAACATTCTAGCAATTTTATCTTAGTCAAAACTTACTAATAAAATGTACTTTATTTTTCTCTATTTTATATAAATCCCTAGGTTTAATTTTATAAAACAGAAGAAAGAAAGTGCTAGGTTACTTTAAGAATTCAGCATCCAGTACCAATTTATTCATAAGCAATATATAGTTAATTAAATTCATTGTGGAGTGCTGCATGGTCATCCTCTCCACAATGGCCGTATTGCATTATGAGCTGGGACTGATGGCAGATGTGATGGTTTGTAGCTTTGTAATTTACAGTAACTCAAAGTAATATTTTACTTGGTATTCATGCCCAAAGAGAATAGATTTGTCTGAACAGGAACTGAGACTTCTAGCATAAACAGAACAGAACATTTACAAGGATGGTTCTGATTTATCTAGTTTTCTAGGTCCATACTAAAAGGGACCAGTGAGACCCTTAGATCTGTACATGATAATAACAGTAACAACAGCCAACACGTATTGAAAGCCAACAATGTGAAAAGTGCTATATGTATATTATCTCATTTAATCCTAACAGCAACTGTGGTTTAGGTTCTATTATGTAAAACATACTCTCAATGTCACCTGTTAGTAAAGGTAGAGTCAAGACTTAAATTCATGTCTGTCTGTCCCCAAAGCCCATGCTTAAAACCATTACACTGTCTCCTCCCTGCTTTGTCTTATAGTTAGAGAAATCAGTACCCTCAGAGGCATTTTGGCTTAATTAGGATCTTCCAGAGAGTTAAGAGCAAGGCCCAGACTGGAAATTAGGCCTCCAGATTTCCTAGTGAAGGCCACTTCTTAATATGCCAAACTGCTTCAGTTTATCAGAGTCCTCTTCCTCAAATATACCACAAGAGCTCAATAATCTATTTCCAGAGTCAAGGAAGTAAATAAATAATTAAGTGAAATATAATGCATGTTATGATAGTACAGGGTTCTATGGGAACACATAATAAGTATAGTCATAAAGTCCATCTAAACTAAGCCCTAACTGACAGAAGATTTTATGCAGAAAAAAGAAGGTAGAGAAGAGCATTTCCAGGCAAAAGGAATCACATTTCAGAATCACATTGGATTATAAGGGACAGTGAAAAATTCAATCATTCATTTCCTTATTAACCATTTATTAATTTACCAAATTTTATTAAAAAGCAACATTCTTCAGTTTTTTTTTTTCTTAGCCTATGATCACTGTTCTAGTTTCCTCACTGCCAAAGTAAATACCATGCAATGGGTTGGCTTAAACAACAAGAATTCATTGGCTCACAAGTTTTAAGGCTAAAAGTCCAAAATCAATGCATCATCAAGCCAATGCTTTCTCCCAGAAGACTATGGCCATTCTGGGGCTGGCTGCCAGCAATCCTTGGTCCTTGGCTCCTCTTCTGGCCTTTCCTTTCTCTTCTGGGTTCTGTTAACTCTCAGCTTCTGGCTTTTTCTTTCTCTCTGACCATACCTATAATACCATACCTATAAGTTTAATACCCGTCCTCAGTCAGCTGAACCAACCTTAAATGAAGTAAAGTCAGCAAATGTCCTATTTGTAAGAGTTCATACCCACAAGAATAAGTTTAAAAACATGTTTTTCTGGGGTACATAGCTCCAAACTACTACAATCACTTTCAAAGAATGCTCAAAACATTTTGTCACATGAATAAATTAATGAAGGTTATCCCATGTATTGAAGTCTGTTCTGAAGCTCCCTGGTCTACCTCTTTTGAAAGATAATACTAACAAATCTTTATTCATATCGTTTCTTTTCTTGATATAGTACTGATAAGAACTTGAATCCACAAATGGACACCATGGTTATGTAGCCCTTGAGGCTGACTCACAAAACTGTGTTTAACTCAAGTCTCATTGTTCAGGATAATGGGAGTGAGAGAAAGCTATGCTCGTGACTTGTATTGTCTAATATGGATGCCACTAGCCATACATGGCTATTTAAATTTATATTAAGTAAAATGAAATAAAATTAAGAATTCACTTCCTTAGTAGCTCTAACCATATTTTAAGTGCTAAATAGCCATATGTGTCATAGAAGAGTATTGCCTTCAACTCAGAAAATTTTATTGAACATTGCTACACTAGAATATAGATTATAAATTTTCCTAAACTGTTGATAATTATCTTAGGACAGTATTGAAGAAATATGAGAAGCCTAATAAATAGTTATTTAAATTTAGCCTTATTTTCTTTTAATGGAAAAGTTTCATTTGTGAAAGGAGATACCAACATTTACATAAATCGTTTAACATATTCCATGTAGGAACTGAGGTAAAAATTTGATTAATGAGATGACAGTCTCTTTCCCCAATCTAGAAAACCAGAAAATATCCCAGCTTTTGTGTAGTATGACCACTTAGTCAAGACTGACAAAGCAGTCTCAAAGGTGACAAATTTCATTTCCATGACCCGTCATGTTGCATTGCCCACTTGCTGGCGGAGGTGCTAATGAGTAGTATCACTGCCAAGAAGGCATAAAGCAAAAGGGAGAAGCAAATGCCAAGGCTCTGAAGAATCCGCTGTGAATGATAAAAAATTAAATACCATTCATCTTAAACTGATTTTCCAGACACTGTGCCAAGAAGCAGACAAGTAACTCTATACACTTGACATCAGAGACTTAAAGAGTTTCAAAGGGGGATTACTGGCATCATCATTTGAGTTTACTCACTCTATGAATAGCCCCTCCCCATCCATTAGGAAATGTATAGTAAGAGAAAATGTGTTCCCTCTACTGGCTTATGTGCTTAGAGTTGCACCAGGCCTCCAATATCCAAATGGTCATAGGTGAAAAATTAGAGCTGAAAAATCAATGATCATTAAGAGTTTGTTTATTGTTTTGCTTATTTAGTTACCTCATTCCAGAAAGAATTAAAAATAGTCAAGAGTAGCTAATGCAAGAAATCTAACATACCTAGTTTTCTATGACATAAAGGACACATTTTGTAAGTCATGTTAAGTTTTCTAAATATGTTTTGGACAATCTTTTGTTTCTTCTTTTATTTTCTTGATGTCAGCAACTATTACTTTACCTGGTATGGTTAGAAATGGTTGGCAAATGTGACCAATGCAAATATTCTACAAAGGTAATGGAAGACAAAAGCAGAAATGAAATTCCTGACTCTGCCATCAAAGTGGAACCATTATACAATTAAACTGCTGTTGTAGAAAAACATTAAAATACCAGTAGACAGGTGGGAACAGGGTACAGATTTAAGATTTGAAATACAAATACCTAATAAATAATTGGGAAAAATATTAATCCTCACTACTTGTATCAGTCAGGGTTCTCCAGAGAAACAAAGCCAGTAGGATACATGTGTGAGTCTATGTATGTAGAGATTTATTTCCAGGGATTGTCATACAATTGTAGGGGCTGGCAAGTCCATTTCCTATACAAGAGGCCAGCAGATTGGCCGGCAGGAGCTGATGCTGCAACCTTGAGGCAGAATTTCTTTTTCCTCTCAGGAAGAAAGTGTGTGGGTCTTACATCCCACCCACATTACCAAGGGTAATCTCCTGTAATCAAATCACCTGATTGTAGATGTAAGCCACATACCTTCCCAGCAAGAATATACATTCCCAGCAACACCTGGATTAGTGTTTGATTAAATAACTAGGTACTGTAGCCTAGCCAAATTGACAAATAGAACTAACCTTCAGATTACTCATAAAATAATGGAATTTTAAAAATAATAAATAATCTGATATATTTACCTCACAGAGGTAGCAAAGTCTTTTATAAAATGAATATTACTTAATTCTGGTGCAGGTATAATGATAACCCTTTCATTAACTTGCTGTTGAGAGCATAAAGTACTATAACTATTAAGGAAGACATTTTATCAGTATGTATCAAAAGTTCTTAAAGTAGTTATTACTTTAACTTTGAGTTCATTCCTCAAAACAGCATAAACAACCTGTTAAGCAGAAAATTTCGTATTTAAAAAGATGTTATATTAAGTATTCACACCCAAATTTGGAACAACCTAAAATTGGAGAATGGTTAATTAAATCACACCAAATGCAATCATTAAAAATAATGTTAACATAGAGTTTTAATAACATAGGAATATCTCATTTAGGAAAAAAAGGATTACATAATTGTATATTGAATATGAGCACAATGATACAAAGAATGTACAAGAACTATTCAAAGGAAATATGCAAAAAATTAACAATGATTCTCTAAAATGGTAAGCCTTTATTTTTTCTATTTCTCTTAATTTTCTGTGTTTTCACATAAAGGAAAATTAAGTAGTAATTCTAAATAATCAATAAAGGAAATGTTGATTAATTTATATTGTATATAATTTCACAAGACCTACTGAAAATTTCAGTGAAGATAAATTTGTGTGGGGGTGGGGGTGGGGGTTATGAGCCATACCTCAAAAGTTTTTACCATACAAACAGATGCTTAGGACACCACATTTGAGAAGACAGGAAGTAGCAATGACCTGGAACTTGAACCTTCCACTGATTCAGGGAAATTTTTCTGAGGAAAGAAAGAGCTTCATGTGTTGTTTATTGAATATTTTCAATGCAAAGTGTGCTTAAGAGAACATGGACTTTGGAACAAGGCAGCCCTGGATTTGATTCCTGGCTGTAGCAATTACTAATTATATATAAAATTGTTATAAGTTAAACCCTAGTTACATAGAAAGACCCAATATTATTAAGATGTCAATTATTTATAACCTGATCTGTAGATTTAATGCAATCTCTGTCAAAATCCAAACAAGTTATTTTGTGGATATTGACAAAATGATCATAAAGTTTATACGGTAAGGCAAAAGACTCAGAATAATCAACATAATACTGAAGAAAAATGCAGGACAGATACTACCTGTAGCCAATGTGGCAGTTTGATGTAATTATGAATTCCAAATATATATATATTGGATTATGCTTGTAAACTGGTATGCTAATATGGGCATGATTAAGTTATGATTAGGGCGTTAACTGGGCCACGTCAGTAGGGCATTGAGCCCCACCCCTTGGTGGGTATGGGAATCAAATATAAAAGGCATGGCAAGAACAGAGTTGAAGCAGTTTTGATGTTGGAGTGAAGGCCCCAGGAGAAGTGAGCCGTTCGCCTGATAGTCTACAGCTGACTTTGTGGAGGAAACAGAGGAGCTAAGCCTGGAGAGAAACGCAGCCCAGGGAAGAGAGGAATCCAAGAAGCCTGAACCCTGGCAAACGTCAGCAGCTGTCTTGCTCCAACACGTGGCAATGGACTTTGGGGAGGGAAGAAACTTATGCATTATGGCCTGGTAACTGTGGACTTCTACCCCAAATAAATAACCTTTATAAAGACCAACCCATTTCTGGTATTTTCGCATTAGCACCCCTTTGGCTGACTAATACAGTACCTAACTTCAAGCCTTACTATAAAGCTACAGTGATCAAGAAAACCTGACATTAGCAAAAGAATGGACAAATAGATCAATGGAACCAAATAGCCCAGAAATAGAACCACGCAAATATAATCAACTGATCTTTGACAAGGGAACATAGACAATTAATGAAGAAAGGATAGTCTTTTTAACAAATGGTACTGGATAAATTCATGCAAAAAAAAGAAAATGAATCTAGACACAGACCTTAAACCTTTCACAAAAATTAACTCAAAATGGTTCATAGACATAAATGGAAAATGCAAAACTATAAAATATGACAATATACCAGAAAATCTCAAGGTGAACTTGGGTTTAGTGGTGACTTTTTTAGCTCCAATACCAAAAGCATGATCTATGAAAGAAAAAATTGATAAGTTGGACAGTAAAAAATTCAGTGGTTGTCAGGGGTTGAGTGGGGGAGGGATAAATAGGTAGAGCACAGGGCACTTTTAGGGCACTGAAACTATTCTAGCTGATATAGATACTGTACAACACAAAGAGTGAGCCCTAATGTAACTATGGACTTTAGTTAATAATAATATATCAATATTGGTTCATTAACTGCAACAAAAATAGCATGCTAATGCAAGATATTAATAATAGGGGAAACTGGGGATAGGTGGGAATAAAGGTGGAATATGGGAACTCTGTAGTTCCTGGACAAGTTTTCTATAAACCTAAAATTGCTCTAAAATTAAAATCTATTACCAAAAACTAAAAACTAGTTATACACACACAAATATAATAACACCTTACATGGCAGTTTTGAATATTGATAGGAATTATTTCTTTCATGATGCTTGATACAAAACATGTTCAATTAAAACAGCTTATAAACTTGGTTTCCAAGAGGTACAGAAATCACTGGTTGCAGAGCAGGAAAGTATTTAGCAATGGTAAATCTACAATGAAGTCCCAAGAATCACAACACATGGACAATGCACAATGATAGAGACTTTGTGGTGAGCAATATTCAGAAATCCAAGCAGGCAGGCAATACTATGGAGTTCAATCAGTGAATAGTGTTGACTAAAATAATGGGTTTGAAGCATCTGAGTTTAGCAAATAATAAGTGCTTTATAAATATTAAGAATTGAAATCAAAACATCCCTGTATCTAGTAATGGGATTTAAGTTTTTAAAAAACTCTATTTTGCTAAAGTTATACAGGTACTTTCAGAAATGCAAAGATCAGCGGCACCTGATTTCTTGCTATATACAGTCTAAGACCATTAACCTAGAATTTATGCCATTGAAGTCTGGTCCAATCTGCCTTTCAATCTTTACTTCCTATATATATACCCTACACACACTTCTGGCACACTAAACTGCTTGCCCTTTGTATGCTCCTGGAGGATAACTGTTCCTTTGCTCTTTTTTAAATTCTCTCTGTACAGCACTTGTATGAACTATTAAATGAATGAACAATTATAAAGATAAACTAATAGTTTCAACTTATCAACTCTTTCCTTTAAAATATTTTTTATAAAACAGCATGGAGGCCTCTGAAGCTGATGTTGCACAGATTGGCTCTTGATGACTTTTTTTTTTGGTCATTCATATGTTTCTTGAAATACATATGTGAATTTCAAAACTTTGATGTGACCATTTGGTTTACAGCGGCTGCCGCAGCAGACATGGCTTACCACCACATCAGACCTCCCATCGGCTATTCTATCCCCAAGCCCATATCTTCACTGCTGATGCAAGGATGGAATGCATGCCCTGAGGTGAGAAATTTTTATTTCCCCTTAGAAAATGTGTTATGGCCAAAATCTGTCACAGATAGTGTAACTCCAAAGTCTACTTTCAGTGTATATTTTAAGACTGTCAAGGCATAAAGACTGATTTGCCTTCTGCTCTTTAGTCTCTAATTGCCTCAAGAATTCTGAGTATCTCATATTTCTTTGCTGCTGCTCTATGATTTTGAAATGTTTCTCACAACTGATTAGTAAAAAAGAGACCAGGGTATGACAGATGACTCACAGGCTCATCTTAGCTGCAATTTTATTAACTATGTTTGAGCCACACATAGTCTTTTCATGAGAAAAGAAATTTGGCACAAGATGGATTTGTGTTGGCTTTTCACTGTGAGGCAGGTCTTAAGGCAAAGATGAGGAGGAGCAGTCATTAGTAGCTCTGGCCCAGACAGGAGACAGGCCACCTGGTGTTAGTCCTCTACCTCTCTGAGTGGCTGTGTGAGAAAGTGGCTAAGAGCATAGATTTAGAGTCAAAATGAAGTGATCAATGTTATGGAAGGAAAAGTTGGAAATGTAAACAGTGAAAAGAAATATTTTTAAATATGGTCATACATCAAGAGAGTAGAGGAGGGAACAGTCATACAATCTCAGGACGAAATCCCAGACCATCTGTCTGCAGGAAGAGTTTCTTTTTAATTGCACCAGGCAGGTTGATGTCTACTTTGTGCTCAGAGATTAACAAAGGAAGAGGTTTCAGTCTACTCCCCATCCCCCGGTAATGCACAGCCTCTCTGCCCTGGTGATACAGTTCACCCCAGTGTCCAAGAATTTCCCAGTCAGTGTGATTTATTGGCTATTGAAATCCTGTGTTTTGGCCTCAGCCCATTGCTTCTTCTGCTCTGAGTGGAGAGAATTAGTTAACATTCTTCACACTGGATATTCTCATACATAAAGGACTAATGGTCTTTGTCCAGCGCAAATCATCTTGGTCATTGTGGTCCTCTTTTCATAGGTCCTTGCTTCTGATCCTAACCAGGCATTTTAACTCTTTCCAGGAAAGCAGCAGATAGAGTGAGGCTATCGCTATGTCAGAGAAAAAGATTCCACCAAAGGAGAAATAGAATAAGCTCTTGACCAGCTGTTTGGAATGAGGAAGCATGTTTCCCAATCTTTTTCTAAAGACAAAACCCAAAGTCATTACCCAATCCCAAAAGTGTACACTGAGACTATTATGAACAAAAATGAAAATCCTTATCGGATGTGGATAGAGTATCACAGAAGAAATAAATTCTTCTCTTGATCATTTTATCTGATATATTATATATTTATTTGGTTAGCATCTTCTCATCCAGAATGTTAGCTCCACAAGAGTAGGGACTTTTTTTGTTTGTTGTTTTGCTTTGTTTGCTGCTATAACCTCAGCACCTAGAATCATACTTAGTATGTGTTCAAGAAATATTTGTTGAATAAATAAGTGAATACCACTATGCCAGAATGACTTATCAATGGTTCCAGTACCTCACCTGTATTCCAATGTCCAGAAAATTTTGTCTTGAAAACTATGTGCCTTAAAATACTTTGGGAAAAGTTTTCCTTGACTTCCAATATTAAACTCAGGCATATTTCTGGGAGTAAGTATTAAGTATCTAATCCAGAATTTCCTTTTCTCTGTGAGATGTAAACTATTCCAAAGTTTAACAAAAAATAAAGGAATTCCACCTGCTTTAATTAACTCATTTTTCATGGCAATATATAATGGACATATTGAAGTGTTCATTTGGAGATAAAAGCAAGCCACTGGTAGCTTCTAAAAACATTTGGGGTGGGGGTGGGGACACAACGGAAGCCAAAGCAAGAAGTTGGGAAATGAGAAATAGAAGCCAGAACAGGGCTAACAGAGAGAGAGAGAAATACTAACAAGCCAAAGATTGAATACTTAGTGGGAAAGTTTTACTGCTGACTAGGGGACTCTGTCAGCACAGAGTCTGGCTCTGGGTGATGAGGTTCAGGGAAAAGAACAGGGAGAATTCATATTCAGAAAGTAGAGCCTCTGATTGGCTGGCACTATCTGGGCTTGCCAGTTAGGTAGAACCTAGCCTGGCTGTGGTGCCCACCTCAGAATTTTGAAGTTGAGTTGCTTCTGTCTGTGACCTAGCTCAGTCGTGGTTACATCGCCAATCACATCTCATTATGTCAGCAGCCTAGTAATGAGGAGAAAGGAACAATGAGCTAGCTTTCATTCTTTCTGTTAATAGTTATTTATTGAGTATTTACTATATACTGCCCAGGTATAGGTGCTGGGCATTCGGTGGAGCTGTGCGCTCAGGGGAGTTTATGGCATACTGGTCAGATGGAGATTAATTGAAAAGCAGCATTAATGATTCTATTGTTACAAGCCAAGCCCTGAAGAAGAAAAAGATTCAGTGAGAATTCATAATAAAGAAATTGTAGCAAGTTGGAGGACAAAGGGAGAGAGTAGATAAGGAATGGCTGCCAAGAAGACGTGACACTTCAGCTGAGATCCTAAGGATAACTAGTAGTTTGCTGAAAGAAGGGAGTTGGTGAGAGAGAATAAAAGACCAAGCAAAGAAAACACGTGCTAACTGATTGGGAGGAAAAACAGACAGAAGGAAGAAACTTACTGGTCATTGAAACATTGTAGCTACTGACAGGTTAAATCTGAATACCAGGCATCATTTGAAACAAGTTCATCTTTAGATTCACAGATTATCCTGTTCATCATTTTCTAGGTTATCAACTTCACTACTCATTCTTCCTTTCATGTCTGTCTTTTCTTCACTTCTTGAATTTGAAGCACACTGTTTTCTTCCATGTGAGTCTTCTCAGTCAAGACCCAGCCAGAGAGCATAGATGACAGTGAGAAGACCAGCCTATGAGAGATGGGAGATGCTCCTTGGAAATCAGTGAGAGGTGGAGAAAAAGTCCTTGAAAACCAGACTAGGAAGTTTGGACATGAAATTATAAGCAATTATATTTTTATAGACTCATAAAACATGAAGAGATATGATAAAAATGTTGTTTTTGGAAAATTAGTCAAGAGATTGGTGTGAAGAATTTATTCACTTACTCAAAAAAAAAAAAAAAAACATGTGTCTCCTACAGTGAGCCAGGCACTGAATTATCCCCCAGTGTGCATGGGAATGGCAAGGCATTGTTCCTTGATGTGTGGGCTGCAAAACATATGCTCCAGATTATTCTAGAATGTTTGTTAAAATAAATATTCTGGAACCCTATCCTAAAACTACTGAATCAAAATCTCTGGGATGGTGCCTGTAACTACGTATTTTAACAAGCACTCTAGGTGATTTATGCCCAGTAAAGACTGAGAACTAGTGGGCTGAAACGGAAGCAAAGGACACAAAAGTCAGAGCCATCGGCTGGGCTGCTCTTGCAGTAATCCAGTTGTTTACGACGCAAAGACTACAATGGTTACCATGGGGATGCAGTGGCAAGAGTAAATCTGAGAATCAGTTTAAAGGAAACATCATAAGAAGGTGAAAGACTGGATTTAGGAAATGGAAGAGAGGAAAAGTTCCGGGAGGACTGAGAGTCAGCTAGTGACCACAGTACTTGTTCAGTCTTTAGGTATCAGGGATATTGTTGGCAATGAAAGGAATCAGAACAAAGCTGAGGGCTCTGCAGTAGCGTAACCATGCTTAACAAAATAGGAAAAGGAGAAGGAAAGATAGCTGCCAAGAAAAAAGTAACCACTCAGCAAGGCTGAGGTAGCTGTCAATTAGAATAAACGTATCATGCAAGAAGTTGTCATAGATGCTCTTCTCACCTTAAAGGTGCTTGAAAAAATGAAAGTGAGATCAGGGAAGGGAGACAAATGACAAAGGAGTTAAGCTCAAGCAGAGAGGCTGAACAAAAATCGAGGAGAGAGGATTTGGCATTAAAAGCAAGGAAGTTTTGAATCCAGGGAGAAAAGAAAAAGAAGAAAGGTAATAAGGTTAGGGACTTTCAAAATAAGTTAAGCTACATCATTTGCTGGCAATTCCAAATAGGAAGGGAAAGAGAAGCTAGGTGAGCCATGTAAGCCAGTATCATTAAATTGTTCTACTACTCCTTTAAACTTTACAATTGCAAGTGCAGATATATAGACTGAGACAGAATTAGAGATAGGGGAATAGGAAGTTTTGACCCTTCATAACCACTTTTTTCCCCACCAGGAAAGGTGAACTATTATAATATTCTATAAACTGAAGGTAAGTTTTCAACATTTTATTGGACTATCAATAATAAAATAGTTTGAGTAGACATATTTTTCAAATAAGTGTGGCTTTGAATGAACAATGCTTATTCTTAGTATACTTTTGAGTCTAATATTTATAAGCACATTTAATTCTTGTACTCAACACCAAACGAGTGGCATGCTAAACTCAAGATATCAAACCTTAAAAGCTTACATGCTAATGGGTTATTTAGTTTTCAAAATCTTAAGATAGTAACAATTGGCACTAAAGCTCGTTAAAATTCCTTTTTGTTCAGGATCCACTGTGTTGATCTTGAAGTCCCGAATTTGTTCTTCTTCTAAAATGATTGAAGCTGAGATCTCCATCTAGTGGATTTACAGGATTTTACAGATTTTTTTTTACAGAACTGTCCTATTATTCCTGAAAATCCTTAATTTTTTCTTCTTTTAGAGAAATAACGGGTTTTAAAAACGTTCTGCTTAAAATCTAGGATAATTGTCAACAAAGCAGTTACAACTGGATGAAATATACAAATATGCATATCAGCTAGACCTCAGTGAACAAAGCTCAAGTTTTATTTTCCCACCTTAATTAGGCACAAATGTGAACATATACCCAGGTGTATAGAAAGCAATATAGTAATTCCACTAATTGAGATGTATATAATAATTTCCATAAAATAAATATCAAGTGTGAATGTGCTCAAGTACTCCTTTTCTTATCTAGTCTTTCATATGCTTAACACTTTCTTACTTTGCCTTTTTTTATGTTTGGTTGCTTTTCCAGGACCGAGGCAAAACTTTTCTTTCCCATTCCCTAGAGAAGCATTCTCAGTTAATTGTGTAAAACATATCTTATGGCTCTGTCTTTGATTTTTGCATTTTATTCAACTGTGTACTTGTATTTCATTGATAGAGTTACTGAGGAATTTTCCTCCAAAATAATGTTATTTGAAATGCATGCAAAGGCTAGGGATGTTTGTGTATACTTTTGAAAAAAGCTAAAGTGGGAAATTATTATTATTTGAGTTATTTTGTTCACTTTGTTCTGCCTCTAAAGATGATGTATTAGCATATTCAGCAGATGGTGGATACAGTGCAGGTTTTGGAGCATAGTTTTCAGCTTCATTTACTCTGCTAGGAATTAGAGACACCTCATTTTCTGCCTCAAAACTAGTATCTTTTAACTCTGGTAAGAGGGAAAGTGCTTCATGCTTCTCTACTGCCATTTCACCTTCTTTATGTGCACTGTTATCTTTGTCTGGTTGAATATTTTGAACTTCTCTCAGATCATGCACATTGTTGTTAATTTGAAGATCTATTTCACTATGAGGTTGTCTATTTTCAGTTTCATGGGAACTTGTGATACTGAAATCCTTCACTGTAATAGTCTCCTCAACAGAGCTTGAATCATATAATCTGTTTTTTTCACTCTTTCCATTTTCCCAAGTCTGCTGCTTTTCTTTTGTAGTGCCATTTAAGGTCATTTGTATGGTCTGAATTAACACACTAGAATTTTTCTTGCTTTTTTCAAGCATTTTTTCGTCCTCTTTCCCTAGCATTTTTATCTCCAGTGCTTCAGTGCTGTCATCTATGGGCAATGCATTTGCACTGTCAATTCCTTTTTCGTTACCATTGGTTAGATGCCAAATGGCTTGAGTACTCAGAGAAGAAGTACTGATATCTTTGGGAAGCTCTATTCTATTTTCGGATGGAATATAATTTGTCTTCATAAATGTTAGCTTACTCTTGGATTGTGTCTGGAGAATGAAAGTGGAATCGTATGTTTCTGTGTTAAGAAGGTTTTTTCCTACATTGTTTCCCTCTTTATCCCTAACGCAGCCTTCTACAATTTGACATGATTTGGGGGTTTTCATCATTAATGGTTTTTTTCCATTTTCAAGTGGTTTGAGATTTGATTTTTGCTCCTTATGTTGTAAAGCTTGATTTTGATCTGCAGTGCATTCCTTTTTGTAGGTGTCAGTCTCTTGGCCTCTTGGAAGTTGTACTTGATTCCTCAGGGAAAAAGAAAATTGGTTTGTCTTACCCAGTTCACTGGTCTTTGATTTGTCCTGCCCCATGATGTGATCAATGGGCTCTATTTCCCCTTTGTTAGTGGGCTCCGTGAAATGACAGGATGGTAAAACATCATTCCCCATATTTCCCCAGGTAGCTGGTAAATAGCTAGGAACTTCCGATGTGAGATAAGCTGTACCTTCCATTTGACCACTTGAGACTCTGGAGTGGGTGTGCCTGTTTTGAGGTTTGATGGGTATGGGCAGAGGCAGTGTTGACGGGCTTCCACCGGGAATGTGACCAGCAGGGTGACAGCTGCCATCCACAGAGCTCTGGCTGACTACAGACAAGTCATTAGCTCTGAGCAGAGGTGCGTTTTTAGTGTTTCTTTTGTAATATGAGGAATGGTTTGGGGCATGTTTGAGAGGCATCTTCTTTGAAGTGAGTCTAACATATTCATTACTCTCTGGCTGCTGGGAAAAATCAGTAGAGGACAGAAGGTTTATTTTAGCTTCTTTCTTAAAAGCTTTGGATAATTTCTTAGAAGGTAACAATACTTGTGTGTGTTTCTTTGGACGTGCCAGCAAGGAATTTTCTGGATGGATTCTGACTTTTCTAAAAGGATATAAATTTAATTTTAACTTTAAATTTTGTCCTTTAATTTTCCCTTTGAGGTCAGATGGATTGATTCTCTTCTTTTTCAGAATCTGTGTCTCAGTAAACCATTTTGCTCTTGCACTTCTCTCATGAGATTTGTTACATTTTTTGAGATCCAAGTTGGTCAATTGGTTGCTTTGATTTTTCTGCTGTTTCCAATGAGTCGCTGTTTTGGGTAACATCACCAACCTATTTTTTTCTACTAAATTAGGATCATGGAAGCCAACCCTCTTTGGGGAATATGTTTGCTTGACTTGTGTTGATAACCCTGATAATTCTATGCTGTCTTTTCTCCTAAGGAATTTTTCTAGTGCATTGTTAATTTGGATCTGCTCTTTCTCCAGCTTTGAATGTTCCCTATGATTTGGCTTCTTTTCTTTCATATAATCTTGAAATTGATCACAGGGCACATATTTACAGATAAGAGAATTGTTTGGCAGGAAATACCTAGGCCTGCTCTGATTTAACAGTCCACAAGGATCATCATATTTTGATCTATGTTTTTGTAAGATATTTTGTACATAGTGTTCCTCAGGCTCACAAGGCTTGGATGATGAGCTTGTAATAAAACGTCTCTGCCTGTGAGGTTGTAAGCCATTGTCTTCCTTCTCTATTGGAGGCTGCCATGATTCATTTGTTAAATGCTTTTCAAGACTTTCTCTTGCCAAGGCTGAAGCGGATGTTGCATATCTTCTACTAAATGTGTCACTGCTGATATCTGCTGAACAATAAATGCAGGAATTTAGTACTAGGAAGAGTTTTATAACCCCAACCAAACAGAGGTTTAGAAACATTGTGAAAGGTATAAAAGGACTCCTCTGTAGCAATTCTTGAATATTTTTCTAATTTTTAGCCAAACCCACAAAGGACTTTTGGCAGCTGGTACATTTGCCGTGACACTCTTTATGGTCACATTTTAACCGATTGTGATGCTGACTTAAATGCTGTTGGATTGGAAATAGAAACACTACTCATAGTTGTAAATCTTTAGATTATTTGGTGACTAGGTTAGCTTTAAATATGCACAATATAGAAATCCTTTTCAAATGGCCATAGTAATTTTTTCTGCATCCATTTTCCATTTGGAACTCAATATTCAAAAAATATGGATGCAATATTGAATAGTATTCAGGTATCAAGCAGAAAGCAACTTCAACAACAAAAGAGAAATACTTCTGATATTATTGGCTCCATGGAGAAACCATATTTATTTCCCATCACTTGATACAGTGTTCATTAAATATTTATTAAATGAATAAATATTTTGGAATATGGTCTGGTCTGTGTCACCGCAATCTCAGTGTAGGAATTTTAAATGCTGCATGCTAACATAATATTAATGATATATATTAAACATAATAAAAATAACTGTGATGCCCTATCATTAAATGAGCATATACTAATAGCCAGATATTGTGCTAAATATTGTACATCATTATTTCATTTAATATTCACAACAGACCTGATCCACTGACAAGTCCTATTGTCCTATCACTTTTACAGATGAAGAATCAGGCTTAGAGAGGTTGAATGCTTTCCCCCACTTATAGGGCAGCTAAGTAATGTGGCCAGGACTTGAACTCAGGTCTGTCTAACACTGAACCCCATGCTCTTAACCACACTGCATATTAAGTTATGAATTACATCTTATCAGTGTACCTTCTAGTGCATTGTGAAATTGTTTTAGCCAAACAAAGAATGAACTAAGAGAAAGTAGGTAAACTTAGCCCAGACTCGGTCTAATTCTAACCTAAGATCTGCCATTGCCTTTCTGAGTGACCTGGGGGAAGTCACTTACTTTCTGTTTATCAGGTTGGACCAAAAGGGAACTTTATGTGGTGTACAAATTATCCCAGAGAATTTGTAGCTTTTATCAGATTCTCAGAGAGTTCTGTGACTCAACAATAAACATTAAGAATCACTGGACTAGATCATCTCTAAAAAGTCCCCTCTATCCCTGAAATTCTATAATTCTGTGTTTCCAAGTTAGAAGACATAATTGGAGTGGCATTGCCTAGTTACCAACTTCTATTCTGAAGCAGGTGTGGTTTCCACTGTTCACACCTCAAATACCTGTCCTCTCCATCTCCAATACAATGCCTGGCAGAGAGCAGAATTTCTCAAGTGTTTCTTAAAAGTAATTGTACTGATTTGACAAAGCTAGTGTTCTCTGTGTTAATCAAGGGCCTGGGTATTAGTGTAGGAAGTTCCCACAGAGAAGTTAAGAACCGGACAAGGTTAAAATGAAATATCTGCCTAAGGTGTGATTCTATTGAAAGGTTAAGCGATTATTTCTTTATAAAATAAAAACAATCTGATCAGATCTATGGCAGATGTTTCCTTCCTCGACCATCCTGCTCTTGAGTCAAATCATCAGTCCCCAGAAACTGGTAAGAACTGGAGTCTGGGGAATGTAATGGAACAAATTCACATCCTGCCTTATGCTACACATGAAAATAACATATGGTTTCATTCTCATCCAATTGTTCCCAAATCCATCCTTAGGGCTAGATCCCCATGGTAAGAATTTCTTGGTGCAGTGCCTCTGTCATTCATATTCTGAGGGAAAGTTCTGCTTGTTGTAAACCAATTTAAATAAATGACAGGAACCTCTTACAGAGCAGCTGTCAAAGTTTTCACTGCGAGCCTGAAATCACCTTACTATTCAGGAAGAAAAAGGGAGACATTTAATTCATTGCCTCCACCTAAATATTGACATTGTCCATGCACAGTGGGTAGATGTCACAGCCAGATTCACTTTGCTCCCAACATGGGACAATGAATTAAGTCCTGACTTTCCCTGAACTGGGCAGTTATAATCCCTGACAGCTCAGCAAGCAAAGTATGTTTCCTGACATCATTCCTGAAATGAATCACTAGCATTAGAAGGCCCATTCTTCTAATGTGTCATGCTCTGGGAAGGTTGCTTACTGCAGAATTGGCATTAGAGCTCATAGGGTGTTGGAATGAAAGCCTGTACTCACCCTCACATCAATCTTAACAGCACTATTGCTATTTAAAAGTCTTCTTTTAAAATAAGACATGTGTTGTTAGGTGTGTGGTCACAAAATTCACTTATCACGAGGAAAGAGATGCATTCTTGGCTCCTGAAAGTGGAGACTTTCCATCTACACCTCATCCCAAACACACACACACACACATACACACACACACACACGGGCTCAGGTCCTTTAGAAGAGAAGGAGACTGGTGCTAAAAAGGTTTTTACTGCATTCCCTTGTTCAGGAAATTAAAGGAGGCTACCTTCTTCAGAGGGAATGAAACAGAGTAGGATTTCTAAAATGAAACAAACTCACCAAATGTTCTTGTTATTTGCTGAGGCAGGGTTTGATGTTGAACTTCCCCAGGCTCAAGATTCCTTAGCTTTTTGACATTCTTTGGGCAATATCTTGTAAGTAAGCCTGTTTCATTAAAAGCTGCCATATTGTCAGGAGGCTCTGAACATCCTGACTGCAACCATCTACTATCCAGGCAAAAGAAAGTGCTGTCTGCCCCCCAGTCCTTCCCTCGCAGGTTTCTAAATGATCCGTCAAGGGGTGTAGACTTGGGGGCCAACGTTGTTTGATGGCTCTTTTCCTGTGAAAGTGGCATTTCCTTTCTGGACCCCACAATGGACATGACCTTTAGCTCATTTTCCTGAGTTAACTGGCAGTTACAGAATCCCTTAGCATGGTAATGTCTTGCCTCCTGAGCACACAGGGCTTCATCGAAGGTTCTGCAACAAAGGTTTTCTGATGTGTGTTCGTTTGCTTTGCCTTGTTGGAGTTTCCAGTTAAATATAACTAAACCTAGGCAAGTGAGACCAACCGCTCCTGTGACAAATAGAGAGACTATTAAAAGACATCATAAGAAGAAACATAGAAATTATATGAAACCCACAAATAGGAAGGTTAGTGACTTTAAGGGCATCAGAATAAGCAGCAAATCCATCATCATTTGGAAAAAAAGTACAGACAGAGGTTATTATTTTTTTTAGTATTGTTCTGTTTTCCAATCTGGATCTTTCTTTGTATATCTTAAAAATGATAAGAAACAATATTATCTGGAATCTCTTTGGTAGAGAAAAGGGGCTTTTTCATGGACTAAGTTTATTCAAGGTAAAAAAAGATAATTTCTGCATTAAAATTATTTTTTTTTTTTTGCCTGTGGGAAACCAGTTCTATTCCTATTCCTTAGGACATTAATACTTTTGTACTTTTTAACCCGATAGTCAATAAAAATAGACCACATTTAGCATTGTCCTGAAATTCCTATATACCATAACCTCCTCCCACAAAAGAAAAATTGATCCTACAGTTTTTAATTTTACTTAAATGCCACTCTCCAGCTCAGCATACTTCTTTATATTCCCATTAGCATAAAGGACATATTCCTTGGCTTTTAAGACTTGGTACAATCTGGCCATAACCTCCCTTCCTAGCCTTTTTTTCCCCCCATTGTTTCCAGCATTCATACACTATGTTTCAGACTCTTTAATTCATTAGTCTTAAAACCCACTTCTAAGCTTTTCTACATGCTCTTATTGATACTTGTAATACCTTCTCCTGTCTCTGCATATTTGAATTTTTTTTGTTCTTTAAAATCTTACTGAATACCCCCAAACTCCTTGATGCCTTTGTTGTTTTTACCATCTTGTAAAGATCACTCCCTTCTATGAACTTCTACAATAAAATGATTGACAACTAATGGCAGGCTACCTAGTACTGTCATTTAATGTTCTATGTACATATAACTTGTCCTCTGAATAAAATAATAAAACAGAGTTTTTCAATCTAGGATGCTAAGTCTAACTTGTTACTTCCTCACTTTTCCCATCTTGGCAAAAAGCATCTTCAACTAATGTTCAAGCCAAAAGTCTCTGAGTCATACCTCCACTCCCTCTATCATAGTCAATTATCTTTTCTTCTTAGCACTTATAGCAATATGATATTATTTATATATTTGTTTGTTCACTCTCTGTCCTCTCCACTACAATTGTTCAACATTATATCCTCCATGTCCACAACTCTATCACACAGGAGGCACTCCAGAATGTTTATTGGATATTCTTAAATAAACAGAAGGAATTCTGAAAATGAAACCCATTGGGTGGTCTAATCTTAGAGATCTCAGAAATGGTGAACAGGAAAACATGATGTCAGGATAGACTGGGTAAGGAGATTTGAGTTCTAACCCATCTCTCTGCTAAAAACGTGCAGTGTGACCTTGGGACAGTCAATTGCCCTAGAAAGTTCAGTTCCCTCCCCTGGAATGGAGTACAGTGAATGAGATAATCTCAGCATTCTATACACTTTGATCATATCATGCCTGGTACTTCCCACTGGAGACAACTTTAATGAAAACACGATAATACTGTTTGAACTTGAAAGAAAAGGGAAGAGGTGATGCGTGGTTGTTTTATCTGTCAAAGATTAAGATTAGCACAAAGGGAATAAAAATCCTCCAAACTTTGTATTGTTTACCAGATCTTCATGTCTTGTAAACCCATTTAAACTTAATTGCCAATAACACACTCTGGAAAACGTTATAACATGTTGAAATAACTTAATCTCTATAAAAAGCATAAAATATTT
Organism: Tolypeutes matacus; assembly: GCA_026826555.1. Taxonomy (NCBI): domain Eukaryota; kingdom Metazoa; phylum Chordata; class Mammalia; order Cingulata; family Chlamyphoridae; genus Tolypeutes; species Tolypeutes matacus. The sequence continues at coordinate 711,477 of JAKSZT010053882.1, forward strand.
AAGAATAATAGAAAAAGGTAGATCATAACTTTTTTTATTGCCAGGTCCTAGAGTCTGAGTCATTCCAAACAGGGATTTTCATTTGACAATGTTAAAAATATATGAAAATAGCAAAACTTTAATGACTCTGGTCTCTTACCTCAGAATCAGAAAATCTTGGATTCAAAGCCCTATTCTGATACATTTTTGGGGCAAGAGTTCTAACTTCTCTTAGCTTTATTTTGCCTCATCTGTCAAAGGGGAATAATTAACATCACTGAGAGATTAAGGAAGATTGTCAACAGGATATGGTTAATGCAGTGCTTTGATATAGTAGGGCTTAAGGAATAGCCATGGTAGTTTATGATTATGTTTGCTGCCACTGCTGTTGGGGCCTTGTATTGCTCTATTGGATCCTGGAAGACTCAACTGTTAGGGGGAAAAAAAGCATATGAAAGTCAAATCATGAAGAGAATACTTTGTAGGCTGTCAAAGTTACTAAATCAAATAATAAAGGAAAGAAAGGCCTAAGTTTTCCTAACCTCATATATCGGCCCTTGAAATGAGAATAGGCATAATCTGATGAAAGGATAAAGTTTCTCCTCTAATTGTGGTTAAGTAGCAAGGAACCACTCACTCATCTGATGTTGATGTTATGGATATATTTGTATCCTATTACCAGTCAGGTATGGTCACCTTCCATTAGTGCAGAGAGCAAAGACAGCAAATGAAGCTTGTGGGCCAGCCAAACATTAAGAAGATGGTCGGATTTTCATTGCCACGGGCAGTGTTGCTATTTTAAGAAAATATACTATCAGGAGCGGATGTGGCTCAAGCAGTTGAGTGCCTGCTTCCCACATGGGAGGTCCTGAGTTTGGTCCCCAGTGCCTCCTAAAAACAAAACAAAACAAACAAACAACAAGCAAACAAACGAAAAAACTAACTCAGGGGAGCCGATGTGGCTTAGTGGTTGAGCACCAGCTTCCCACATATAAGGTCCCAGGTCCTGGGGTTAGAGCCCCAGTCCGGTACCTCAAAAAAAAAAAAAAAAAAAAAAAAGTGTGCTAGCAATTCTTCTGGTTGAAAAAGACACAGGAAAAGGCAAACTCTCACTGATGTATCAGAAACATGTTACAACTTCATGAAATTTATCTCTTTATTCACCAGGTCACAGAATAAGAAGGGTTAAAATATTGTTTGGTGACAAATAATCACTTGTTAGTTTTAAATTCACTTAATATGATTATTCATATGCTTTTGAATTGCAATGACTTCTCTATAGCTGAAGAAGAAAATGGAATCAGGTATAAAATTATACTTCCAAATCTCTTTCCCACAATCTAGAGATATAGATAATTCACCACACTTTTACTTCAGAAGAAGTAGAATCTTAATGGAGTAAATTGATATCAAAAGTCAGTGTCTTTTTAAGGATGCCCACTGTCAGCACTGTTATTCAATATTGTGCTAGAAGTTCTAGCTAGAGCAATTAGGCTAGATAAAGAAATAAAAGGTACCCAAATAGTAAAGGAAGAAGTAAAACTTTTGCTATTCGCTGATGATATGATCCTATATCTAGAAAATCCTGAAAAATCCACAACAAAGCTACTACAACTAATAGACAAGTTCAGCAAAGTGGCAGGATACAAGATGAATATGCAAAAATCAGTAGCGTTTCTATACACTACTGATAGCAATCTGAGGAGGAAATCAGGGGAAAAATCCATTTATAATAGCAACTAAAAAATAAAATATTTAGCAATAAACTTAACCAAGGACATAAAAGACCAGTAGTCAGAAAACTACAAAACATTGCTGAAAGAAACCAAAGAAGACTTAAGTAAATTGAAGGAAATTCTGTGTTCATTGACTGGAAGAACTAATATTGTTTAGATGTCAATTCTAATCAAACTGATTTACAGATTAAATGCAATCCCAATAAAAATCCCAACAGCCTTTTTTGCATAAATAGAAAAACCAATGATCAAATTTACTTGCAAGGGTAGGGGCCCAAATAGCCAAAAATGTCTTAAGAAAGAAGAAGAAAGTTGGAGGACTCTCACCTCTTGACTTCAAAGCATATTACTTAGCTACAGTGGTAAAGATAGCCTGGTACTGGCATAAAGATAGATTGACCAAAGGAACTGAATTGAGAACTCAGAAATAGACCCTCACCTCTATGGTGAAGTGATTTTTGACAAGGGTATTAAGCCCACCCAGCTGGGCCAGAACAGTCTGTTCAACAAATGGTGCTGGGAGAACTGGTAGCCATATCCAAAAGAAAGAAAGATGACCTCTATCTCCTACCTTATACAAAAATTAACTCAAAATGGATCAAGGACCTAAATATAAACATGACAACCATAAAAATCCTAGAAGAAAATATAGGAAAACATCTTCAAGATCTTGTGATAGGCAGTAGTTTCTTAAACCTTATACCAAAAGCACAAGCAATGAAAGAAAATAGATAAATGTGACCTCCTCAAAATTAAAGACTTTTGTTCTTCAAAAGACTTTGTCAAGAAAGTAAAAAGGCAGCCTACTCAATGGGAGAAAATATTTGGAAACCACATGTCTGACAAGGGTTTGATATCCATATTATGTAAAGAGATTATACAACTCAGTGATAAAAAGACAAGCAACCCAATTTAAAAAATGGGCTAAAGACTTAAATAGACATTTCTCCAAAGAGGAAATACCAAGGGCCAAACAGCACATGAAAAAATGTTCACCATCACTAGCTATTAGGGCAATGCAGACCAAAACTATAATGGATACCATTTCATATCTTATAGAATGGACATTAATTGAAAAAACAGAAAACTACAAGTGCTGGAAAGGATGTGGAAAACAGAAACACTCCATCACTGTCGTTGGGAATGTAGAATGGTGTAGCCTCTGTGAAAGACAGTTTGGCAGTATCTCAAGAAGCTGTATATAAAGCTGCCATATAATTCCTGGCAATATCATTACCAGGAATATATTCAGAAGAACTGAAAGCACAAATGTGAACTGACATTTGCACACTGATGTTCATAGCAGCATTATTCACAATTGCTAAAATATAATACCAGCCCAATAATCCATCAACCGATGAATGGATAAACAATATGTGGTATATATATATATGATGGAATAGCTTACTGCTGTAAGAAGAAGTGAAACCAGATTCATATGACAACATGGATGAACCTAGAGGAAAATATGTTGAGTGAAATAATCCAGACACAAAAGGACAAATATTGTATGGTCTCACTAATATGAACTAAATACAATGCATAAGCTCATGGAGGTAAACTCTAGAGTATAGGTTACTAGGAAATAGAATGTGGGTTGAGAATGGAAGCTGATGCTTAATGTATATATGTAACATTATTAATAAGGTTAATTGTAAAAGTGTGGAAATGAATTGATGGTAACACATCATAGTGAGTATAACTAGTACTGCTGATTTATAAATGTGATTGTGGCTGAAAGGAGTGGCCTATGGACATAAATGTCAATTAATATAGGGTATGTATAACATACTCATTTCAGTGGTGGATGAATATTGTGGTTAATGTTATAAGTAGAAGAATGCTCTTCTTTTATAAAGTGCTAAGAATATGGTGATACATGGAAAAAGTACAACTAATGTACCTTACGGACAATAGTTAACAGTAATACTGTTATATTTTGCAGCAATGGCAAGAAGATATTTCAATTCTAAGGGACAGCAATAGGGGGTTTAGGGGTATTGGATTTTTCCTTTTGGAGTAATGAAAACATTCTAAATTGACTGAGTTGATGACAGCACAACTCTGTGATGAAAATGAGAGCCACTGAGTATACACTTTGAATAGACTCTGTAAAGTATGGCAGTGTATAACATAGGGAATCCAGTGGTGGAAAATGGACTGTGGCTAACAGGACAAATATGAGAATGTTTTCTCATGAATGATAACAAATACAATACTAATATAGAGTGTTAATAATCGGGTTGTTTAGGGGAAAATGTACCAAGTGTAAGATATGGGCTATAGTTAGTAGTTATATTTTTATTATGATCTTCATAGTTTGTAACAAAAGTTTCACATTAATGCAAGATGGTGGTGGTGGGGTGATGTGTGGGAGTCCTGTATGATTATATGCATATTTGTTTTGTAAATTCACAACTTTTACTATAAACTTATTGTTTAGTATGTTCATTTATGAATGATGTACTACAATAAAATTTTATTTTAAAAAGTCAGTTTCTTTTTAAAGAAGACTCACTTTTTAAAACCACATATTTTACAATTACTCAATGAAAGATGATTTCACACGCTAAAACTCACTATATATGTAATTATATTTATAATTTGTCAGTTTATCCATATATATTAACCTTCCTATAATTTTGACAAAATTTTTGGTATCTTCCAGAATTTACATGTATTTCTACACTAAGGCAGCAGTCAACTTAGCAAGATATTTTCTGAAAATAGTTATAAAAGATACCTAAAAGAGACTGAAAATTATCTTATTGTAATATTTCCAAAATGATGTCTTATTTAATAATAGTTCAATGAGATCCTCTGTGAAAAAAGGATTCATAGTCAAATAAGTTTAAGAAGTGCTCCACATTTTATCTTCCTCTAAAAATTTCATAATGCTCATTAGAAAATGAGAAGTGCTGTAGTAAATAAGCCTGTTTCACTTTGTTTAACTCAGTATTTGCCAAGCTTATTTGAATCCAACAACATTGTGCTTATGTGTGCGTGTCTTTGTGTCTGTTTTGATCTATTGATTAAGGACCTCTTAGAACTAGTATTGTTAAGAGGCACATTTAAGAAAAAACTGTCTGCTGTCCTGTTGCTTTTGTCTTTTATGGTAAATTATTTCTTAGTATGTGTAATTACTGACACTATTACACAGATTTTAAAACATCTTTGTGAGAAGATTTGAATTCACGTCTAAGTAAGTTTGATTACTACTGGTACTAGCTCCATTGTTTAAACCTGATACAGGTCTCCATCTATCCTGAATAAATGTGCAACTGTCAGAAGGTAAAAATCTAATGTTCATTTAATTCACTGTTATGGAATAATTGCTTATAGCATATATTCAAAATCAGTTTAGCCCTGGGTGCCATTTGTGGTTTTCCAGCTTTGGCATACCTCCATTCTCATCATCACTGCTACACACAGGCCCAGAGAATTTCACATGAGGGTAGGGGAAAAGCATACACATTGAGGTAGACAACTCAAAAAATGTAATACATACTTGGTCTTCAACTAATGACACCCAGCCTCACTTTATTTCATTCAATCAGATGTAATAATCACTGAAGCATAGTTTAAAAATTTAAATCTACCATAGAAAAGTTAAAATCTTGAATATTGTCCTCCCTTTCCTTGGTCGGTAGAAATATGGCCAAGGTTATAAATGAGTTGGACAAAGTAAAATCTTAGAAGAATTCAAAACCCCCAAATAGGAGGGAACCCAGGTCCAGAGAAGCTAAATAACCTGCCCAAGTTCACATAGCTAGTAAGAGCAGAGCCAGGATTCAAATCTGGGCCATCCAACTGTGGATTACACACTGTGCTATGCAACCACTCTATGGGAGCATGTGTGTGATTATCATATAGTTTCTTTGTGTGCATTTGGCAAAGCCCACTGATTTTTACCACATCATGGAGAAGCACACAAGGCAAGTACCTTGGGAAAATCGATTTTTAGAAATCTGTGTTTCCTAGCATCATCATAAATGCACAAGTACTCTTTGGTGAATGGATAAATGTAGGGATGAAATATAGATACTATTTCCTCATGAAAGACATGGGAACTGAAGTCCAAATAGTAAGTTAACTTACTCAGGATCACAATGCTATTTTTTCTAGGACTAGAGCTCTTGATATCTGGTACGGGACCCTTCTCTCTAAGTTAACTCTCATCATATCAGCTCTCATCCTTCCGCATCTCCCAGCAACCTCTCCCTTCCCCAAGCCCTGGTGAATTTCCCCAATGGCCTGAGAAAGGCATCATTTAGCAGACTCCAAGAATATAGACAAAAGAAGGGAGAAGAGGTGGGTGCACTTCTCCCTGGCGTACCTGAAAAGCCAAGGAGAGTCAGCAGGGCCACGTTCTGCCCTGGCAGGATGGGACTTTTGTCCTTTAGAACCAGAGTGAGGTTGGGAGCCTTAGAATTGCAGCTGATCTCAGACAGTCTTAGTATACTCTTTGCTGTGGCCACATCTGGGGTGGACGGCTGACATTTTAGGTCCTTGGCATTCCTGAGAGTGTGAGCAGAAGAGTTAACGTAGTTTCTTAAAAACCGGGCAAGAGGCTGGAGATCACAAGTGCAGCTCCACTGGTTCTTGTCTAAACTCAGAAGGATCAACTGTTTCAGCGGAGTGAAAACATCTGGCATGTGGGCCAACCTGTTTCGGGAAAGATCCACTTCCTGTAGTTGAGGCAAGGGCCGGAAGGCATCTTTCCCTATGTAGGAAATAAAATTGTTAGACAAATCCAGATGCCTGAGGCTGTGGAGATTTGTGCCTCCAAAAGATCTGTCCGTCAGGTTAGCGATCTGATTCCCATCCAGCTGCAGCCGGGTCAGGCCCCTGGTGTTCCGGAGCCAGGACCCTCGCAAGGTGCTGAGAGCGTTGTTGCTAAGCACCAGCACCTGCAGGCGGCCAAGCCTGCTGAAGGTGAGGTCCGTGAGCGAAGAGCTGGATATTTGGTTGTGCTCCAGCAACAACGTCCGCAACTTTGTAAGGCCATGCAGGGCATCTTCCCGAATGTCCTCGATGCCATTTCTGCTCAAAGACAGCAGGGCAAGATTAAACAAGAGGGACAGATTGGTGCTCGCTATTGAGGAGAGGTATCCATCAGTGATGATTAAAACCCTTGTGGTCACAGGGGCTGCTGTGGAGAAGAAAAACAAAGACACAAGCAGGATATGCATGAGTGGCAAGGGGTATGGTGGAGCCCAGAGATAATCAATACCCTCTGAGCAACCTTATCACCTGGGTAAGAACAATAAACAAATTGAAGATGATTCTTTTATTTTTAAATTTAAGGGGAAGCTATCAGGATGATGGATATTCATACTCTTTGTTATTGTGACATGTTTGAGAATCATAAACCCATCTGTTCCTTTAGATGTCAAAGTTAATTTAATGTTTGGGATTATCATCACTGATGTTACTTTGAAGGTGGATTTTCCAGCTCCCTCCCTGTGAGCCTGTGTGCTGACCTGCCCCAGGCCTGCTGCCCCAGTACAGACTCACCAAGAGCTAAGCGTGTGTCTAAGCTTTCCAAAGAGGTTTTCCACTCACAATGTATATTTACACTGTGAAGTCAATCATCTTTCTTTCAGACGTAAAGGTGTGGGTTGGGGTGTAGCTCCAGGCTAAAAGTTGGCAATTTGGTGAGGATCCATATTCTCTCCACACAACCCAAAGATCTGTCAGCAGGGTTCTCATTAAAGTCTGGGCCATCTTGGCCTCCTGTCGAATATCTGTTCTCTCCAATGAAGTCCATCATGAGATGACAGGTGGTACTTGGGGTTTCCAACTGTTAAATCCCTTCACCATAATCACCTCAGAGCTATCACTGCTCTGTCATTAGAAATCAAAGCATTTTAACTCAATAAAGATGTATTATAATCAGGAGTTATTGTAACACATCTTTATCATGCTAAAATTGTTTTGACTGCAAATGACAGTGTCATAAGGATGGAAGAGTCCGTTGTCCCTGGGAGGTCTACAGGTGATATTAGAACAGTCAGCTATGGGGGAAGCAAATCACAATCCCCTTATGAAATTCAGGCTGCATCACTGAAACAAAGAGATTTTTTTTTTTTAAACATAAAAGACAGGATTTTCAGAGTGCCTCTTTTCGAAGAATTGCTCCCATTCCTGCAGCACAAGCAAGCTTAAATCTTGGTGTTTTTTTCAGTATCTATTACTGATTATTTGAATTCTATAAATGCTGGCCAGTTTGGGATTTTGATCCTCTCATAATTGTTTTTGATATGGGATGGGAGAGTTTTGTTTTTATGGGTCCCCACCCTCTTAGGGATGTGTCGGCTCTGAGGAGCAAATTATTGTTTCTGTCAATTACTTCTTGTCTAGCACTTGATAGAAGCTACTCTCCCAAGTCATCCATTTGCTTCCCTGTATTTATGAAATCTAACTTCATAAATGTGGCATTCTGTAAATGAAAAGGAAGATATAGAGCTGCAGCAATGTAGATGAGCAATATTTTTTTCTTACAGACGTCAATTGTCTCTGATCAGAAAATAAAATGCAGCAAAGTCAGGAAATCTGTTATAAGAGAGATGGGAGTTGAGTATTGAAGCGTGTTCAATACTGATCAGAAACAGTGTACATACCAACTACCTGTGAAACTCTCTCATTCTTGTCAAGGAAGACTATACTGCCTACCTCTGAATTCTCACTGAAACATAGGACTTTAAAAATGAAAGAAATCATCTTCTTGTACTCCATCTTTGACCCAGACTTGTTTCTGAAAATTTTCCATTGGCAAAACTTATAGCTTGTTTATCACTTCTTGGATATCAGGATGTCAATCACATTCTCCTCAAATTTGTTAATAAGGTGTCTTATTAAATTGTTGACTTAAGCAAGCAATATGTAATGAATACAGGCAGTGTATCTTGTTAGCATTTCTACAGCTCATTTACCACCAATAAAAAAAGACTAGACTTTCAAAATTAGATGCACTTTGAAAATAATCTGTTTCACTGGTACATCACTTAATCTTATTAATGCCAAACAATTGCAGTTCAGGTTTCTGATTCATTGATAGTTCTTCCAACCAGAGGTAGCATTCAAGTCTGTACAAAGTGTGGACAAAAATATAACTAAATTGATCTATTTTTTTCCTTAAAAAAAAAAAAATTGGGCTGCATGAAATGGTGGTACTCTTACAATTACAATATCTCAAATGTGCTGAAGGCCTTAAAATAATTTTGGTGTGACTCTAGGAATAGGAATATAATGTTATCAGTCTTTAGTCACTGTGAAAGGGTTGCTGTTCAAAAGTTTCAAGCCCAGAAAGGAGTTACTACAATAAAAGCCATGGCCACGAATTTGCCAAGTATGCTGACTATCGTTTGCTAGAGTTTGGTTGTATTACCTACTATATAGGTTAGCTGGTGACAGAGGGTTATATCTTTGGAGCACACTGTGCATGACGCAGGGCAGGCTGCCACCAATCGAAGCATGAGCGCAAAGAGTACGAGCCACCCACCTGAAAGGAAAAGAAAGGGCAATGCACTTCATAAGGTTGGCATTTATTATTCATGATCTCCATGTGCTCAGCTCATGGGGCATTTTGTCATTTATGCTTTTGAATGAGTACCTTGGTGTTCTCACAAGATGCCGGATAAATGGCTAGAATCCTTAATTTGCATAGAATTTAAATCGAACTGCTAAAGCGTTTGACCATAAACTCGAACTTAGAGAGTTCACATCCAGGGCAAACACATTAGTATGGCTTACTAAAAAATTAAGTTCCTTCATAAAACACTTTACAGTTTGCAGAGCTTTTGCACATGCACTATCTCATTTAGTTCTCTTAATTCTGCAACCCAATTTGAGGCCTAAGGCACAAACTGATTAATAAACCATCCAAAGTCACATAACTATTAGGGGACAGAGCTAGTAATATTTAACCTCAAGCCTTTTAATTTCCAATCCAGTGCCCTTTCTAGCATGCAAAAGTGAATCTCATGCACTGACACTTATATAATTAAAACTGAATTAATATGCCTTACAGATTTAGATGCCACACTTAGGGAAGTAGTATGAAGAAGGATTAAGTTCTACCTAGCTTTGAATTTAGCTCTGTTATTTATGGACTGTGCTATCTTAGGTAAATTATTTAATTTTTCTTATTCTCTGCTTTTTCATGTATAAAAGAGAAAAATAATAATATATCTATTATTAGAGGGTATTGTGAGAGCTAACTGAGATGCTCTAAGTTTTGTAAACTGTTAAGTATTACCATTATTTTGATGCTTTATCAACTTCCCATGAAATATTAACACCATTTGGATTTAATGTTCATAAAAGGCCATTCATTTATTATGTATTCCCTGACTTATTTCATAAAAGTACTTGAAGCAGATTATAATAAACCTCCATACCCATACAATAAGATAGTTTGAGAAGGAAATAAAATGTAAAGAAAACATAAAATCATTAATTCTATCATTTGCTGAACAAGTATTTGCTAAGTGCTTTCTGCATACCCAGCACTGCCCAAGGCACTGGTGATAGAACAGGGAACAACAACAAAAACAAATTCCAGCCCTCGTGAAGAGCACATTCTGTGAAGGAAGATGAACTATAAACAAATATTAAAATATATATTAAGTCACCTGGTGATAAGTGCTATGGAAAGGGAGTAGATAGCAATAGCTTGGGGATTTTAAATATGGTAGGCAAGTAAAACAACTCTGATAAAGTAACATTTGAACCAAGATCTGGAAAAAGAAAAGTGCTGGTCAGTCCAGGTAGAAAGAAGAGCAATGCAAAGGCCCTGAGGTTATGGTATGCTCGGCATGTTAAAAGAGCATGAGGGGGTCCGTGTCGCCAGAGAGGAATGAGCCAGAGAAATAGCAGAGACAAGTTTGCATGTACCTTGCAGATGAATGCAAGGACATTGGTTGTTTTTTTTTAATCTAAATAAGATGAGAAGTTATTGGAGGCTTTTAGAGTGGGATTACTTGACCTGAAGTACATTTTAAATGATACTTTGGCTACTGTGTTGGGAATATACTGTAAGTAGGCAAGAAGCAGAAGCAGCAAAATTAATTAGAAGGCAATTGTAATAATACAAGCAAGAGATAATAGTGGCTTGTACAAGGATGTGAGGTAATCACATCCTAGATAATTTTTTATTATAACAATGCAATTTAATTTAACACATTTGAGCTCAAACAACTTGTCAGGTGCAGTGGAACATGCTAGGTATACAGAAGTAAATAAACCATTACTTACCCTCAAGGCACTTTCTTGCTAGTAATAACAACATGTAAATACCTAGCTATAACACAAGAGAGAAAAAGTAAATCTAAACAAAGGTAAAATAATCATTTGTTGAAATCATTTGGACCCTTTAATACAGATATGGCTTAGGAGTTGGCCCTTGAATAGAGCAGAGGATATCTGTAGGAGAGAATGAGAGTTAGATAATTCCAGCCTAAGAAAATAGTAAGAACAATGTTCTGCATTGGGCAGCAGATCTAGTCTCAGTTCTTTTAGGCTTAGCTGGGCTGTGTAGAGTCTGCCCTGTGCATGTGTGGTTCAGGGCTCAGCCAGAGATTTAGGCAGAGTGTATATACAGATTCTGGAGCTCTCTCTCTCTCAGACTACCTCCATCCATGATCTCTTCTCACTTTCTGGGGCCAAGGTATGGTAAGCAGGATTCCTGCCACCTGGTACACATGGCATGCTTAATCCCCTCCCCTTGCATATGGGCAGAATCTGTGACTATGATGCTATATCACTCCCATCATAATCATCACCACATTATATGGCAAAAAAGAAGATCATCCTGGATGAGCTTGGCCTAATCAGGCGAGCCTTTTAAAAGTAGTGCTTTCTCTGGCCAGTCGTAGAGGAAGAAGCCAGAGAAAACATGTTCTTACTGGCCTGGAAGAAAGCAAACAAGCAAACTGTGAACTGCCTATGGGAACCATGTGGCAAGGAACCCATAATGGGACTCCTGGCCCATGGAAACTGTGATATAATAAATAGGTATTGTTTTAAGCCAGTAAATTTGTGGTAATTTGTTACATGATGAAAGAAGGTTAATATACTCTGGTTACCCTGAATTGTGTCCTCTGGTTTTTCAAGCCAGCAAACTTGTAAGCTTTCCGTTAGAATTTTAGTCCTCCCATTAAGTGCAAATGCTGCAAATGCTCTGAGGCTAAATGCTGTAAAAATTGGAAACTCACCCCATCATCCTTCCTTTCTTCCAAGTCTTCACTGCCCTCTAGGATCTACTTGCTTTTCTCTACTTTCCCGTGCCTTCGGGTAGCTGTCTTTTACATTTTGCCCAAAGTTTATAGTTGTCATCTGTGGGAGGGTTAATCGAATGTAATCTACTTGGCCATTCAGAATCTGGATCCATTTTGCAGGTAGAATCAGTTTGATTTGCTTGCAGATTTGATGCAAGGGTATGACAAAAAGAGATGTCAAAATCGTCACATGGTTTTTTGGGCTCTGTGAGTGGAAGAATGGAGTTGCCATTTACTGAAATGGAGAAGTATATTACTGTAAGCAATTGCATATAGCAGTTTGGAGTTCAGGGAGAATACTGGGATTGAAATATAAATTTTCAATGAGAAAGTGGTGACCTCCAAATCATCTGAAGAATGTGTTTCAAAGACAAAGGGATGTTTACCTGTATTTAGTACTATGTCAAGTGAAATGAGCAATGAGATGATCTTTGAATCCTTGAGAAGAGCAATTGTAGCAGTGTTAGAGGAGAAAGCCTGTTGGGAGTGGAGAGCAAATGGAAGAAGGGGAATTGGAGAGAGCAAATTTAGAGCATTTTTACTACAAAGAGGAGCAGAAAAATGGGGTAATAGCTTGAGGAAGAAGTATAAAGAGTATTATTTTGGTCTTGTTTGTTGTTTGCTTTTAAGATGGGAGAATTTATGGCATGTCTGCATACTGATGGGAATCATCTAATAGACAGAGAAACATTTATGATGCAAAAAATAGAAGGGAGAATTACTATTGGAGCAATGTTCTTGAGTAGATTAAAGGAGATAAGATCTAGCACAAAAGTGAAGAGATTGGCGTTAGTTAGAATCAGGAATAGTCCATCCACAGAAACAGGAAGGAGGCAGGTTATGTGGGTTTCGACTCAGATATGGGTCAATGTGGTAGAGGTTTGAGGAAAGAGGAAAAGGTGCAAAATAACCATCTGGAGTATGAGAGAGTGACTGGGCTAGAAATATGGAATAGGATTTCTAGGCAGTAGTGAGGGCCCACCTGAGCTAAGAGGATCATGATTTTGAAGTGAGACCAGTTAGGAGGGATTTAATCAGGGTTGGAATTTTTCCAGGAGAGTACAAAATATAAGACAGGTTAAGAGAGTTGAGGCTGGATGGAGGGGAGTGATTATAATTGCCAGTGAAATCTAAGCTGGGGGAGGGGAAAGTGAAGAAATGAGTTAGTGAGAGACAGTAAAAGCTGGTAAGATGAGCATACACACAAATAGGGAAGATGGAGGGAACATCAGAAAAGAAACATGGTTTCTAAGGCTGAGTGACGTATACACATGGGGCTCCTTGTACTATTTATGCTCTTCTACCTTAGGGAATATTTGAAAAATGTTCATGAAAAAAAGTTGTTGTTTTTAAGTCTACCAGTGTGGTCTAAGGTTGTTAGAGTCAAGGTTCTAGTGGGAATGAGCTAGAAAGAAAGAAGGTGGAGCCCTGAGAGTGGTCTGATGGAAACTGAGAGCAGGGAAGTGCTTCGGGCACTTGGGTAACAGGGCCTTGGGTATAATCCAGTGGCTGAGTAACTGAGCAAAGGAGGAGGACAAAGATCTTTGTAGAGGACTGACAAGGATCTGAGAGGCTAGGTTTCTGCAGAAGCATGGATAGTGAAAACCCAAGAGTAATGCTGGAGCACGGGACAGTGAGCTAATTAGTACCTTCAAAGGAGGATGAGTGACTCCATGAATAGCCTGATGAGCTTAGAGGAGGAACCATTGGGAAGTAACAATGACAGGTAGGAAGACACAGACCCTCCTCAGCAAGGCCACTTCTATCAACCTAGAGGTACAAGGAGTAGTATAGGAGAGAAAATAGCTTCCACTTGAGAGGCTCTGGGGAGGGCTGGGTATTAAAGGGGAAATTGTTCTACTAAGAATCTAAATTAGTTGGTTTCTGCACTCAAATTTTTCATTAGGCTCTCCACCTCCTGTCAGTGAAAATTTCATAAAGAGAGGAGAGGTTATATAATCCTTAGCATCTAGCAAAGAAGGTATAAAGTTTCTTCAAAAGAGTTCATTTTCTAAAATTCCAAGAAATTTTCCCATAAATCCATAATCACTTTTTAATATTCCCTAGCAACTAGAAGAACAAAGCTTAGAATGTAAGCAGAATACAATAAATGTTTGTTTAAACAAACTATTCTGATACGGAAGCTCATACTGAACAATTACCTTTAATGGCAATTTTTGAAGATAAAAAGCTTATCTTAAACCCTGAAGTAGGGCACAGTCAGGAGATTTCTATCTTGATCTTAGTTTTGAATCTGAGATGGTCTTTACAAGAGTGAAACTAATTATAAAATTAGCTTTAGCAGTCCTTTTCCTACAGACATATTGTGTACTGTATTATAAGGCATTGAGATAGTTAATAGTATTCACTTTTACTCTTTCATTTTGAAGAGGAAAAGCTGCCATTTAAAAACATGCAAAGCTAATTAAAGCTTTTGCCCTATTTCATTATCTGAATGTAGTTGCGAATAAGGACTTAAAACTCTTATCAGAGAGAGACTCAAAATTCATCTATGAACAGCAAATGAACATTCAATTAACACTTCAATACAAGAGTATTTTAAATAAAAATATACTTTATTGTTAATCTTGGTCTTTACAAATGCAAATAGTCACATTTTACAATCCAAAGAGAGTTGCCATCCTCTTATTTTTAGGAAAAAATAAATGTCTTTCCTTTATTTATAGGGAAGGCCCGAATTTTCTGAAGTCGTTACAAAGTTAGAAGAGTGTCTCTGCAACATTGAGGTAAGAACCTTAGTTTCTGAAATATGTCCTTTAAAAAGCCATGAATAGCCAAAGGTTTTGGGGCATATAGGTAAGCTAGTTCTTGTGGAAAGAAACTAAATATAAGGGTTGTAACTCCATTCATATTTGCCCTTCATTAAGCTCCTAGCATAGGGCAGAGTTGGCTGCATCTGCAGGAGCAAAGACAAATTCAGAGTAAATGTGGGCCCTTGCAACAAATAATCAGGTAGGCAAATGGACACAGTCATGCCCAGATTAAAAATATATATATAAAAATTTGATTGTATAACAACTGTATTAGAAAGTAATTATTTGTCAGTTGTTTTCTATAGAAAAGTCTCTACATACAATGAAACTTAAGCTACTGCCCACTTATAGTATACTTAAGCAATTGCCCACTTGTATTCAATAAGTAAGAGAAATATCATCACTAATATAGTACATAAATGAATTGGGAGGCATGGCTTTCACACCACACATATGTTTCATAAAGTGATATATGTTGGTAATCAAGCTAATGGAATTTTCTTCTCTTAATATTAGAGAGCTATTTGCTTTAATTTTCTCCATAATTGCTTTAATTTGCTATACACCTGGTTAGGAGATAGCATTTGAAAACAGGCAAGGAACTGATTCAAAAATAATATATTCACACATATATATCTGCATGTAATGGGAAGGAGTAAATATGGGGGGAAACTGCATCAACCTGGGATTGCACAACCTAATTCCAAAGTGGACCATGGAAACTTTCCTTTCCTTAAAAAAGTCTGAATTAAGAGTCACTGGAACCTAGGCTATTGGAAAATGCCCAAGGTCTGCCATTGAGAGTTCCCCATGAATGGCTCTGTCTCATGACTCTTACTGGAAATTCTAAGGAGGAAGCCTTTTGTGCAGAAGAAAGCGTCAATCTTTAGACATAAAATTTAATTTACCTTCTCTGCAGTCCTGAAATTTATGAAAGTGGGGAGACAGTGTAAATTTGAGGGGACTTCAGTAGTCCCTACCTTAATAAGAGCATCTGACACAGGTCTTGGTTGTTGAGAGATGTCTTCAAGAGTTGAACCCATATATCCTCTCACTTTGAACATTTGTGCTTATGCTGTACACTAGCCTGGGGATATATCCTATTAGATCAAGGGGTTGCTGGACTGGATTGCACTGATTAATGGACCAGTGTCCACCTGAAGGGGCTTGACTTGTGGAGTTCCCTAAGGCTCTATTCTCTCCTCTTCAACTTTATATTAAGTGGCTTTGGCCAGCAGTAAGAGGGCACTGCTTAATACATTTGCAGATGTAAAGTTAAGAGGGACAACAAATATTTGATATGTATTATTCTATGCCATCTTGGAGGATGAAGTGATAGGACATGTTTAACAAAGAACAACTTTAACAGGAATAAATATAATACCTGCACCAAGACCAAGGAAACAGTGGTGGAAGTGGTGGAAGTATCAAATGGTGGAGAACTGGTTTAGGAACATCATGATTATTAGTGGATAATAAGTTCAGTGTGAATTAGAAAATGAAGTGGCTGGCAAAAACTAAGGTTGCTACAAAATAAAGGATGTGATCATTCCTATCTGTTCTGAGAAGGCCAAACAAAATAGTGCTCAGTTGTGTCCCAGATCCTTTTAAAGTGATAATTAAAACTGGAACACATATATTAAGGAAAAGAGATCAGAAAGGTGAATAGGTTGAAAATTAGGTCATATGAGAACCAAGGAGAACAAGGATGCTTATCCCAAAGAAGAGAAAATTATGGGAAGCAGGTGTTGCTCAGTGGTTGAGTGCCTGCTTCCCAGGTATGAGGTCCCAGGTTCAAGCACCGGTACCTCCTAAAGAAAAGAGAGAGAAAATTAGGGTGCATCCAACAGCTCTTTTCAAATATCTGAAGAACTACCATGAGGCAAAGGGATTGGATTTGTTCTCTATGGGCCAATGAATGGAAATGAAGTGCTATAGACTGGGTTTATTTGAAGAAAAACTTTCTAATAGTCTCGGCTATCCTAAGATAAATAAGCAGATTCTTGAAGTAATGAGTTCCCTTTTACTGGAGATATTCAAGCTGTGCCTACATAGCTGACTTGAAAAGGATGTCACAGAAAATAGTAAATAGTTGACTCCTTTCTACAACTGGCATTATGTCATTCTAGGAGGTCTAATTAGCAATGTCTTGGCTACTATAAAGAGCCTAGAAATTTGTATATATTCCTTTAAATATCCCTATCACACTGATGTCTATTGTCTTCATGTCTCAAGAAGTTGTAATGTCAAAAACATTAATGTTCTCATTTGAATTTATGTAGAATGATAAAGAGTGTATAAGCATATAAAGTTCCCATATTATCACCCCAAAGTACTAACACCTTGCATTAGTGTGGGGCATTTATTAAAGTTGTTGAAAAATATTACTATAATTGTACTATTAAACATAGTCCATAGTTTACATTGGTGTTCCTTGTTTGTGTTCTACAGTCAGGTTGTTGTTTTTTTTTTTTTTTTTAATTTTTATTCTAATACCATATATACCAAGATTTTAAATAAATTGAAATATATATTTGAATGCCATTATATTTTAGAGTCATATCAATTGCTGCTTTCTGTAAATCAGATGTGTTCATTGAAAATAAATTTCTCTTTTAAAAAAAGTGTATATGCAGCAAAGTTGACAAAAATGCAATGAAAGCTGCTCTCCTATTTTTCCTCTTTTATTTCTCCTTTTCTTCCCTTACAGCCATCTATTTTCTAAGTATTTTTAAATTATTTGTAACTATTTTGAAATCTCTCTTAACAACTCTATCTAGTCCCCTCAGTTGCCAGGCATTAAAGCATATTTCATTTTACAAAATGGATATATTCTTGGAAAAGCATATAAATCTATTGTATATAAGATTTATATATATACAATGTATATATATTCACATAATATATATTCACATAATTTTTGGAATAATTTTAAGTGACATTTTAAAGGAATTCTGCCATGGATCTTATTACCATAGTAAAGAATATGGAGAATCTATTGATCATTGAGTAATAATCTATTTTATGAATTTGACTTGGGCCTACTGTGCTTTCTAAAAGATGAGCACAAATTTAATGAGCCAGCTCGCAACATAGAACCAGGTCAAAAAGTAAATTAAGCTAGCCAGGTGTTGCCATCAGAGATTGAAAGGAAAAGCTAGAAGCAAACCAAGATGAATAGAAATTAAAATATGAGGAAATCTAGATTAGAAAGGCAAAATATAAATCCAAATTTTATTCTATGTCTTTAAGCCTGTGAATTTATTAAAAGATTAAAACTGCCCCCACCTTCTCTCAGCTGATGTCTCCTGCATCAAGTAACAGCAGCGGGTCTCTCTCACCCTCTTCTTCTTCTGATTGCCTTGTGAGCCGGGGAGGGCCTGGCCGGAGCCATGTGGCTGCTTTACGAAGTCGCTTTGAATTGGAATATGCTCTGAATGCAAGGTCCTATGCTGCCTTGTCCCAAAGGTGAGTGACAACCTAAGCAACAGTCTCACACTAAAGCCAGTTTACAGAATCTCAGCAAGAGAGTCACCCAATTTCATTACTATCAACAGGGAATTGACCACCCTCTGGCAAACTTTGAAGAGGAGTTTTGAGCCCATTTTCCTTATAACATTATAATCAATTAAACATGTCTTCTCTATAAGTTTAAGTCATTTCAGTTGCAAATAATAGTAATTAATTCTAGTTTAAGCAAGAAACCTCTAACTTAAGCAACAAAAAGGAATTTATTGAAAGGATTCTGGGATTATTTTATGGAATCCTAGGAAGAATCCCTTGTGTGAGAACCAGGAAGTAGCTCTGAGGATCTGAGTCCAGGGTTCTCCATGCAAGCACTGTCATTTAATGCCCCAGCACCCAGCAGACATTTTTTTGTCACCCAGTTGAGTTGTCAGTTTTAAGGAAAGCTATATCAGTCATCTATCGCCACAGTATTTGCATAATAAACCACCCCAAACCTCTGAGATATACAAACATAAGCATTTGTCTCTTGCTCCTGTGTCTGTGGGTTTACCAAGGTTTGACTGATGTTGGCTAGCTTTGTCTGAGCTTGACTCTAAGCTGCAGGTTGTGTCCAGGTCTGTTCCACCTGTCTCACCATCCTTGGACAGGCAGCTACCTGAGTCATGTTCTTCTCATGGACAAAGGCTAGGAGTTCAAGAGGACAACCCCAACTTCAAATGCACATTTAAAACCTTTGCTCAGGTTGCATCCTCTGACATTCCATTGGCAAGTCATACAGTTGAGTTCAACATCAATAGGGAGAGAAAACATTCTCTGTCTCTGGTGGGAGAAACTGCAAATTCACAGGGCTAGGGATGTAAATACAAGACAGGAAAGAATTGCAGGAAAATGCAGACTACCATGAGAGAGAATACAATTAGCCCTTTTTGGACCAAATGGCCATTTCTGGTCCAAGCAGATGTAGTTGGGGTGGAGGTGGGATCATATTTCATTAATATAAATGTGGCTACCAGGGACCCCTGTTGTGGATGGAGAGCAGAGAACGCAATCACTATGAGCTTGAAAATGCATACTGCAACCAACTGAAAACAAAAAAAGACGCATAAATTCTCTTTCCTTCCACATGTGCCCTGAGCATTTGCACAATGGCCCAGTGATACTTGTGTATGTACTCCCTCATACACATACCTACACATACACCCTCACTCACAGGCTCCATCATCAGAAAAAATATTATTTAATAACTTGCTGGTGGGGAAAAGATTATCTGTATTAGCAAGGATCCTATACTATCTTCAAAGCAATACTGTTGCACTTTTAGCCACAGTTATTATATCCTTGGTCTGACAAAAGAGTTGCAGCTGTGGCTATGAATAGATGGGAATCTGAAGCATGAAGCCTTTAATCTATGGAATGTCATGAAATTAAGTATCATCAGGTTTGATTGATAGTGAAGCAAACTGGAAACAATTCTTTATTGGATTCCAGTCTCTTATGTATAATTTCACAAGAGGCCCAGAGGCCAAGATCAGATTACATACAGTCACCTCATTGTCTTCTACTCCCATCTGCTCTTCTTATTCTTCCCTTTTTAAAATTTTTTTTTTCATTAAAGGAATTATTTACAGAAAAATCATTTATGAGAGACAGAATTCCCATGTACCACTCTATTATTAACACCTTGCATTAGCATGGTACATTTGTTACAATTAATGGAAGAATATTTTCATAATTGTACTACTAACTATATCCATTGTTTATAATAGGGTTCACTCTGTGTTGAACAGTCCTATGGGCTTTTTAAAAAATTTATTCTAGTAAAATTTGTACAACCTAAAATTTTCCCTTTTAATCACATACAAATATATTTCAGTGCTGTTATGTCCACTAATGCGCTACCATCACCACCATTGATTACCAAAATTTTTTGATCAACCCAAATAGAAACTCTATACAATTTAAGCATTAACTCCCCATTGCCATCCTTACCCAGCCCCTGGTAACCTATATTTTAGTTTCTGCCTATGAATTTGCTTATTCGATTTATTTCATATCAGTGATATTGCAATATTTGTCCTTTTGTGTCTGCCTTATTTCATTCATTACGATGTCTTCAAGGTTCATCCATGTTGTCACATGTATCAAAACTTCATTCCTTTTTACAGATGAATAATATTCCATTGTGTATGTATATATATATATATATATCACAATTTTTTTATCCATTCATCTGTTGATGGACATTTACTTGGGTTGCTTTCATCTTTGGGCAATTGTGAATAAAGCCACTATGAACACTGGTGTACATATATGTATTCGAGTCTCTGCTTGCAATTCTTATGGGTATATACCTAGAAGTAGGGTTGCCAGAGCAAATGCTAATTCTATATTTAACTTTCTAAGAAACTGCCAAACTGTCTTCCACAGCAGCTGCTCCATTTTACATTCCCACCAACAATGATTGAGTGTTCCTATTTCCCCACATCCTCTCTTAACACCTCATTGTCTTCTACTTTCATCTGCTCTCTTTATTCTTCCGTTTTGATTTTTAAAATTCTCCAGTTTGAGGTTTCCAAAGCACACAGTCATGTAGGTTATGTCCACTGAAAACCAAGGAGATGAAGAGCATGAGCTGTGGAATTAGAAAGATTTGAGTTTGAATCTCAGCTTGCCATTTACCAGCTCAAGGACCTTAGTCAAGTTATTTGAGTCTCATATATATAATGCAGCCAATAATACCAGCTCTTAACATTGCTATAAGGAGAAGCACCATTCTCACAGGAGTGACAGTGATTGATTAAAAGATGACAGCAATCTTAAGTAAAGGATACAAATTCCTATTATGTGGGTAAGTCACAGAACTTAAGATACATAGAGAACTACACAGGATAGCAGGCACAGCAGGCTCCCAATTGGGTGAGCTGGGGGAAGGGGAAAGGGAATGCAGCTTCCCTGGCCTCTAAGAGCCCAAAGAGGTACACAACTGCTAATAAAATTGCCCAAATTGGGAGGGAAAAACAAACAGGTGTTTGGAGATTCTCTCTTGAAATTCTCATAAGAGTTTTCATACCTTCCTGTCCTTCCATACTGTTATGGGGACTCTGAAAAATGTCTGCCTACCTACTAAGTGCAAGTTTCTTTTCACAATGTAGCACATCCCTGAGTATTTGCTGTAAAGGTGAATTGAAAGTCATTTTGCCAAGTGAACCATCCCTCTAGCAAATCCAATCTCTGGACTGCTTGAAATCAACTCAAGGAATAGGCAAAACATTTAGCTAAGCTGTAAGATGCATCAGGACAGGAATCATGGCAAGAGAAGTGAAAGCAAAAGAATCATGTCCATTTTAATCATTACTGCACTCCTAGTATCTAGCAGTGGACATGAATATTTGTTTAGTAGATAAAGAATAAAGAATTAGATAAACTGGCACAATAAAATGCAGTTATTATTAATTTGGAACATAATTAGTGTACAGACTAACTATTTTTCTATTATTTTAAATTGCTACCATTATTGAGCATCTACTAGATGCTGGGCACTATGTTAGACACTTTGGATAATCATATTATTAACCCTTAGGAAGCACATATTCCAATTTTTATAGATGAAGAAATTAGGCTCAGAAAGGGCAAACAACTTTCCCAAGCTTAAAGAGAACAAGCAGGTGGCAGAGCTGGAATTCTGTTTTCTGAGTTTTTCTAGCATAGGAGGTTGCACATTCCAGAAGCTTGATATATTTGGCCAATACTTGTATTTACTGGACTTCTTCCAGTTTCTTCTGGAAGTTAGTCAGGGGAATAATTCAGCCACTCTTCCCCAAGCCTGCCTTTTCAGCTTGCAGTACATGAAAGGAAGAGGTAGTGAGACAATCAATCAATAGGTTCTTAAAGTCAAAGAGCCTAAGGATACAGGAAATGATGGACTAAATCCAGCAGAGCCATGAATTTAACAGCCTACAAGACAATGGTTCTCAACCTTGGCTGTACATTAGAATCACGTGGGGAGCTTTTACAAGCTCCATACCTAGGACCAATGAAGTCAAAATCCATTGAGGGTAGGACCCAAGCATCCAAATGTTTAGTTTCCCATGTAATTCCAATACGCAATCAAGTTTGAGAAGGATGCTTTAAGAGCATGGTACAATGCTAAACTGCCAGCTGCTCTGTGAGAAGGGCATGCAGCTGATGGGATAAATAGAAAAGTGAACACGTAGGTGAAACAGACAGCAACTGTGACCAAAGGAGAGAGACATTTTAAAGGCTCATTAATTACCTGTGTCATATCTCGCAAAAGTTCTTGCAATGTACTAGCATCCTATGATCTACAGAGCACCCTAACAAACTCATTAAAGTAACACAGTTTAAAAGTATGACTTTTAGGCTGTGGCTCAATCAGTAGGGCTCCCGTTTACCATATGGGAGGCCCCGGGTTCGGTTCCCGGGGCCTCCTGGTGAAGGCAAAAGCCCGCCCGCATGGTGTGGTTAGCTGACCCGGCGAGCACAAGCAGCAAGGGGGGGATAAATGAATAAATAAATAAAATCTTTAGAAAAAAAAAAAAAGTATGACTTTAGCCTGGCCTCATAATTTTGAAAAATGGGTCCAAGAGTTGGCCTGCCGTCCCTACTAATGTATGTTCCCAATCCTGGATGTGGGAACCCTCAGCAGTGACTTGAAAATGGTGCATTTATTTTTCAGTTTGCCTTTAGGTGGAGTTGTATAATACTTAATTTGATGCATTTATTTGGTTGTTGTTTGTTTGCATGTTTGTTTCTAAGGATAATTATTTTTCTTTATAAAATAAATTTCAAGGTCAGAATGTGGGCCTGATATTTTCTCCACAGGTAATAGGAATTCATTAATTCCTACTGGGACCACAAATTGAAAAAATTTGAAATATAGAGATCAAAGAACACACTCCTGAAGTTCTGCCTCTCTTAAAATATTTTGTCTCTCTAGTTATATTTGGAAAACTAAGCATGTGGTACTTGCTCCTCCCACAGGATCTGAAATCTCCCATCTTGAGCAGGGATTACATCATGTAAATTTAGAAATGACAAAGTGATACACAACCTTTCAGATGCAAAACCCAATTAGTGTTTGTGTGGGGCTGGGTTCTGGGAATAGAACACTATGACCTACTTATCTGTCCAGGAGAAGAAAATAAGAGATCCAGAGATTGGAACTTTAAAACAGAGACGTGGAATTAATTTTTCACATTACAAAAGGGTCCATCAAAGGATTCCTTTAAATAGAGAGCTCAACCAGTACACATAGAATGCAATTCAACTTATAAAAGTTGGAAATAACATACATTTGTAATTTATTAATAGCTTTTCCAGAATACAATTGTGCAAGACATTAGCACCATGAGACTGATAGTCCTAGGAAGAAAGAATAAAAGAATAGTAAGGGGATTGTGACCTCTTGCTGTTGTACAGCCTGATGTTTAGCAAGTAACAACAGCTGTGTCTCCTCCTCGATGCAAGTCAAAAACTCCCTTCTCTAATCTTCTCTCTGTCCTATATCTCTTCTTAGCACCAAAACTGCCCTCAGGGTCCACAGATGTTTCCTTTTCTCCCAGTCCCTTCATCATTCCCAACATCTTTCCCTTGCCAATCACCAGGGGTCCAAATGCCACACTGAGCCTTTTCTACACAGAGCTCATGACCACCTTAAATCCCTCGCACTTGTTTCGGTCTCTCACCCACTTTCCATGTTTTGATTGCATACAGTCATATGGCTCCAACATATACACATACACACACATATGCAAATAGTTGATTCCTAATCAATATATCCAAACTTGATCCTCTGCTTTTACAAAATCTTTAATTTCATTCCTGTTCCAACTTCTCCCTGTCCCAGCTCAGCCATCCCTCCACTATCGGCATAATCTTCCTTATGACGAACTGCAATTATCACCTTGCTGATAAACCTAGGATTCTCCATTACCTCTAAAATTAAGTGAAGCTATTTCATCCTGAAATCCAAGGCCATCAATAATACACATTTCCAGTTTCAAATACCATCACTGAATATCATATATTCCAGTGGTTCTAAACTGAGAGTGGTACTGCTGCCCCCCTCCGCAAATTCATTCCAGGGTTTGGAAATGTGTGAGGCAAATTTGAGTATTTGCAATGCCTAGAGAGGATGACTACGGAGATGCTATTGATTTTGGTGAGCTGGAATCAGAATGCTGAACTTCCTGCAATATTTTGGACCATCTATAACATGAAGAATTATTGTGCACAAAATGATATCCTTAGTGAAGCATACTATAGACAAATTAGAAGTTCCACTGTTTCCCATAGATACCCTATGTTTATCCTGTTGTCAACCTATACTATATCCAGACTATATTTTAACCTTAAAGTTCTCTCTCCAATCTTGTCAAAATATCAATCATTCTTCAGTAATTATCTCAATCAGCTTAAACACTATGTCATCAGTTGGGCTATCCCAACTTCACCTCTGTCTCACCAAAAGCCACAGCACTTTATGTTACTTTATGTGCTTACTGTATTCTGTCTTTTATTATAATTATTTATGTCTTATATCCCATTAGCTCATAAATACTTTAAAGACAGAAAATGCCTTCTCTTTTGTTTTTGCTTAAATGACCACATCTCATATATGATTTAACTGTATATGGTGAATATGAAATACGTTTTTTTAAGATTTATTTATTTATCCCCCCCCCCCATTGCTTTGCACTCGCTGTCTGCTCTCTGTGTGTTCTTCTGTGTCTGCTTGTCTTCTCTCTAGGTGGCACCAGGAACCGATCCCAGGACCTTCCAGAGTGGGAGAGAGGTGCTCAATCTCTTGCACCACTTTCAGTTCCCTGGCTACTGTGTCTCTTATTGTCTCTCCTCTGTGTCTCTTTTTGTTGTGTCATCTTGCTATGCCTGCTGTCCTGTGCGGGACAGCACTCCTGCACGGGCCAGCTCTCCTGTGCGGGCCAGTGCTCCTGCGTGGGCCAGCTCTATGCTCAGGCCAGCTCTCTGCGTAGGCCAGCTTACCTTTCACCAGGAGGCCCCAGATATCGAACCCTGGACCTCCCATGTGGTAGACAGGAGCACAATCACTCACTTGTGCCACATCCGTTTCCCCGAAATAATTTTAATTACAATAAATTAGAGTGATCATTCATTGGTCTATATACAGCATGCTTTATATTTCTGCATTTTAAGTGAATGAAACTCTGGCACTCAGAGTTTTGACCCCCATATCCCTGTCAGGTTTAAATCTGTGCTTGTCCAAAAATAAAGAGAGGCAGGATGATGAAGATGTAGTCCAGGTAGAAAGGCAACAGGATGAACAAACATGAAATAATGATGGTGAACTTCCTTTTCTTTCCTTCCTTATTTCCTTACCTCCTAAAAAGAAAGGATGCCCTTTTCCCAACTGATCAGTGATAGTAATTTCATATATAAAGGATCTGTATATGGATAGATCTGTATGTCTTCTATATTTTGTTCAATTGATCCATGTATCTGTCCCTATGTCAATAGTACCTCATTTTAATGTAGCATTATTAAAATTTTGCTATCTCATAGGAGATGTTCCACCTTAACTATTCTTTAGCATTCCTGGCTTTTTTACTCTTCTTTTTACATTTTAAAATCAGCTTGAACAAAAAATTAAAATGATTTTGATTATAGATATTTTAAATCTGTTGATCAATATGGGGATATTTGAAATCTTTGTGCTATTGAGTCTCCCATCCCATGAATATAATGTTGTTACATTTATTTATATGTTCTTTAATATCTTTCTGTAAGGTTATAACTTTATTTATGAGGTTTTTATGCACCTTTTTTTATCATATTGAGTGCTACATTGATTGTAATGGCTGAAATAATTTGGATTCATTACTATCCTGTTACTTTATTCTCTCTAGTTGGTAAATTTTTTTCACCCATCTATTCTTTTTTAATAAACTTTATTTTTTAAAACAGTTTGAGATTTACAGAAAAATTGTGAGGAAAATACAGAGTTTCCATATACCCAGTACCCAGTTTCCTCTATTATTAACATCTGACATTGGTATGATTACAATCAATGGACTAATATTGACAAATTATTAACTGAAGTCCATACATATTTCAGTTTCCTTAGTTTTTCACTTATTGTTCTTTTTCTGTTCTGAGCATGAGATTTTTAAAGTAACATCCAAGATGACGTAAAAGTAGTTGGTAGCACTTGGATTTGAAACCAGTCTAATGTCATAGTCTCAAACTTTTCCCCCCACTCCCATTGGTTTCAGTGTTACTTTTTTTTTTGTAATAATAAATTTTATTTTTAGAGAAGTTTTAGATTTACAGAAAAGTTACACCAAAAATATAGGGAATTCCCATATACCTTACAAACACACACACACTTAAGTTTCCCCTATTATTAACATGTTACATTTTTGTTGTACAATTGTTACAATTGATGAACCAATATTGAAGCATTGCTACTAACCAAAATCTATAGTCTTCTTTCTTTCTTTTGGATTATTTGAATTGCACTCTGTATCTATTCTTTAGTGGGTATCCTAGAATTTTTACATATTACTTAACAAATTCTATAGTTCATCTATTTATCCTCCTTCCAAACAAGAGATCTTACAGCATTTCAGTTGCAAATCATTCCCTCCTGACTTACATGATATTTCTGTACAGTATTTTAGTTTCATAATGATTTTTTAAAACTTCCACAGCTTGGTATTATTTTGTTTTTTACAGCTAAGGTTTATTTAGATTTACCTGTGTCTGCTTGTTCATTATGCTTACATTTCAGATCTTCTAGGATCATTTTCCTTTTCCTTAAATGCATCTTTAAACATCCCTTTAGCATGATTCTGTTAGCAATAAGAATGCTCTTCTTTTATTTTTATCTATAAACACCTTTATTTTCCCTCTTACTTGAAAGATATTTTAATGGATATAGAATTTTAGATGTTCAATTATTTTTTTCTTGCAACCTCATGATACTATTCACTTTTTTCTGACTTTCTTGTTTCTTTTGAAATTTCATCTGTGAATTTAATTGTCATTTCCTTATTTTCAGTCTGCCCTTCCTAACTGCTTTTAGAATGTCTCTTTGTCCTTAGTGTTCTACAGTTTAAATATGTTGTATTTAGCTATGGACTTTTTTCTTTATCTTGCTTAGGATATGTTGGGTTTCTATATTCAGAGGACTGGCATCTTTCATAAATTCTGGATAATTATCAGCTACCATCCCTTCTAATATTTTCTTACCCTGTCTTCTTTATTCTCTCTCTTTCTCTGGAACTTTTTTTAGATGTATTTTAGATCTTCTCAATCTTTTTTCCATGTTTCTCAGTCGCTTTTTCTTATATTTTCCACTCTTTACTTTCTCTATACTGGTTTCTAGGTAATTTCTTCAGAGCTATCTTGCAATTCACTTATTCTCCCAGTAGCTGAGTCTAATCTGGTGTCAATTCTGCTCATTGCATTTCTAATTTCAATTATTGTCTGTTCCATTTTTAAAACTTCTCTGTTTTCTTTTCTTTCAATTTGACCAGACAGTCTTCTAACACATTTATTTTATACTCTGTACCTGACATTTCTAATCTCTGAAATGCTTGTCAGTATAATTGTGCAGTTTGTCCTTTCTGCTAATTCTGGCTCCTGGTGGCTGGCTTCTACATATATGTAGTGATTTTTGTTTATCTTGTGTACTTCTATTCCTTAGACCTTTATCTATGGCAATGTTTTGGTCCTCATTTGGTATAGGTTATTTTACAGATGATTTGCTTTTTCTTTGGTCTTCTGGGGACAGTTAGGACCACAGAACCATTTTAAAATGTCAACTCTGAGTTTTTCAAAACACATAGATAATATTTCTGTTTGAAAGCCTATTGTGTATGGGCCTGTGGTTAGGACCTCTTGGGATAAATCTTTTATTTTCTCATTTTTCTTGCAACATCTGGAGCCAAGGATTAAATAGACACTTATCTCTTCCATCTCCCTATGTAAATTGGATTTTATTTTTCTTGGTTCACTCAATCTTAGTGTTGGCCTTTGAGGATTCTAGCTTTATGCATATGTTTTCTATCTGACCTCCCATCCTAGTTGAGCCCACACTGTGTCTCCCCCATGAGGTTCACTAAAACTCAAGGTCTAGGCCAAGAAGAATCAGTATGAGAGCTTTATAGCACTTATAGCCACCTTCAGTTATGTTCTTAGCCAATATTTGCTTTACTATTGGTATCTACAATCATTTGTAAATGTGAGGGCATGAACTTTAGCTTACCTTTTCACTGATGTATCCCCCTTACTTAGAAGAGTGTCTGGCACATGGTAGGTGCTAAATACATATTTGTGGAATGAATGAATGAAGGTAAATACATCCCCCATATCTCATTTACTCTTCACATCAATCGTGTGAGGTAGGTCTTATTGTTTCCATTTTTCAAATGAAGCCAACTGAGACTCAAATAAGTAATCTACATTGAACCATACAGCAGATAAATAGTGGTTAATGTTTGCATCTATATCTATACAGTGGTGTTTCTGCCGTCTCTGGAGACTTAAGCTTGGCTAACAAATTTCAACCGCCTCAGAACCAGACAGTTCAAAAACCTCTGGTCTGGGGTTTGAAGGCAATCTGCAGGGAGCTATCCAGAGTGCTGAACTACCTCCAACTAAGTCTCTACCAGAGACTATGGCACAAAGTGTTCTCTTAGTCTCTGGCCAATTTAGCCTTTGATTACAGGGATTTTTTCCCCTTCTACTCTAACTCTGATACCAGTGACTTTGTCTCAGATTCTGCCTGCTCAAGAAAAATCTTTATGATCAGACTGATATAGACAATCTGAACACAGCAAACTCCATATCTGCTGCCTCATTCACCAGCATACCACGGACTGACCCTGCCCCCTCTTTTTTCCATTCGAGTCTCTGGAAAGCAGCCTGACTCCCTAGCCACATTTCTAAAATCAGGAGCAACCAATCAGAACAACTAAAAAACCCAAGCCTTTCCTTCTAGGAATTTGCCAACTGAGGGAACATTTGTGGACCAGTTTTGAGGATAAATCTACTTTAGTATGATTTCTTTATTGAATTAAGTACATTGTAAAACTTGGCCTTTTTCCCATTTCCTCCTAAAACTAAGTACTCTACACTACAGTAGTCAATTACATTTACTGTTTAAAAAAAAATAGTCTTTTATTTGGGACTTTGAATAGCCTGGCTTTCTAATAATGTGAGTTTCATGAATGCTTCAGTCTTGGGAATGAAGAGAAATACTGCCTTTTCTCCATTCATGCACACAATGAGAGTCTGGAATCTTTTAGCTTAGTCTATGTAAAAATAATTTGAAGATTCAAAAATTTAAGAAACAATGAAAAGATAATATCATTGGCTTCCTGAACCATTTCTGTACTTATTCAAAGGTGGTTGGTTTAAAATATACCTACAGAGTTTACAAAAGATGTCAGTGCTTATAGAAGCATCACATTAGTGTCCAGCCTTCACTTCAGTAATGCCTTCTGATTTTGGAAGAGTTGACTTACAAACTCAGTGACTCTGGCCAAGTGCCAAGTTATATGAGCTTTGCTCACATTTGTGTGAATAATGTGGACAGTAAGATTTTGCTTGCTTAAATCTAGGACCTTGACAGCTTTTTTTCTCAAGGTAGTTATCATCTCTGGGTTGTATAATTTTTGTGACATCCACTTCCTGAAGGTCAGTCATCAAACTCATTAAGGGTTTGCAGTGGAAACATACAAAAGCCAAAGGAGAGCAGCTGGAATATAAGCAAGTGCCCCGATGTCCAGCAACTCCGAGAGGAGGGGGAGGGAAGAATAGAATAGATGGAATGTAGAGCATTTTTAGGGCATTAGAATTATTCAGCATGATCTTGCAATAATGGATACAGGCCACTTCAAATTTCGTCAAAACCTACAAAAGTGTACGATCCAAAATGGAAATCATAATGTAACCATTGACCATGGTTAGTAGCAATGCTTCAATATTTTTACATCAATTGTAATAAATGTACCATCCACATGTAAAAGGTTATTAATAGGGGAGAGAGGAAAGGGGGGAGGGCATTGGGTATCTAGGAATCCCCTATATTCTCTATGTGACATTTCTGTATCCTAAAGCTTCTTTATCATTTTCTTTTTAAGCTCATTTTCTTGAGGTGCCCCCAGATTTTTCTAATTAACAGAAGTAGAAAATTCCTTAATGTTAACATATGGCTTAGAATGGAAGTATATAGCTATGCACCTTGATACTTAGTATGCCTCCTCATTATGTCCCTGAATGTCCCTCTATTAAGGAGTGAAAATTTAAATTTAAAGAAAAGCGTATGCGTGGTGGGGGGGGGAGGGGGGGAGCAGGGAATCTTGCAAGAAACTAAAACTGTTTCCATAAAGTCCAAAATATAAATCCAGCCACTTATTTATATTTATTTAAAACCATTTCTCCATAGCTCTAGGTGCCATGCTCAGAAAGCTCAATAGTGAGATTAGCAAATATTTCCCATATGCACATATACATACAAAAAGTGAAAGACTATAAGATGATTGCTGCTATTCCCTGCATTTCATACTGCTGTTATTCTGCAAGTCGTCAAAATTGGGAATAGTCTGCGCTGAAATGCAATAGGGCTGTATGTAAGAACTCCCTTTGAGCTTGCTATTTCAACCAGGAGGTTTCTTGATAAAGAAGGCATTTTGTAAGTCATTGCGGCTTCTTATCTCTTTAGAACCTATGAGAATGAGGTTTCCTTGGTATATTTGAGTAATGAGCGCTAAGGTAGCCTGAAGAAAATCATGGACCCAGATAGAAAATAATACTTGAATTAACCAAAGTGGAATAAAAACCATCTTCCGATAACATCTGTGATATTAACTGAGCATTTTCTATTAATGAGCAGCTGTTTTAAAGGTCTCAATTGCAAACATGTACAAAAAATTCACTAGGGGACATATTTTTAACCATCCTGCATTCTCTTTCAAAGAGATAGTGAGAAAAATGAAATCTTCTCCTTTTGTCTTACTCTGACATCTATTTGCCAGCCAGTGCTCACTGTCCTTCTTCACGTCACTGGATGCTAACACTGCCTAGATCTTAGGGAAGAGCCGATGGAGATAGGACTGTCTGTATTGATGGCAGCACTCCCTGGCCAGAGAAGGAAAAGAGAAGACAGGTTACATATTTTGATCACTTACTACGTTCCAGCCACTCTGTGTATTTTTTGTATGTCAGTCATATCATTACTTATCACAATTCTACAAGGTAGGAGTTATTTATCAGTTTTCTACAAATGAGAAAACTAAAGTACAGAAAGGATAAGTGACTTGCCCAAGGCTTTGCAACTGGTGATAAGCAGGGCAAAAATTTGAGCCTAGGTAAGCTTGATTCCAAAGCCTATGAACTTTTCACTGTTTATTGAGCTGCTGTAGTGTGAGATGAGAGAACTACTCTCATACCAATCAGCCCTGTGACAGGAGCAAGTCCCTTCAGCTCTGGGTCTCAAGATCTTCATCTATTAAAGAAGCCTATGGACTGGATCCCTGCTACTCAAAGTGTGGTCCATGGACTGGCAGCTTTGGCATCACCTAGGAGCATATTAGAAATGCAGAATCTCAGGACCCACCCCAGGCATGCTAAATCAGAATCTACATTTTGATAAGAATTTAACAGGTGACTTGTGAATGCACATTAAAATTTATGAATCACAGAACTTGCTGATCTCTTTGGATCTTTCCAGCTCTAGTGTGCTTAGACTATCATCCCCCTTATCTCCCTTTCTAGACTCTTCCCCTCATCAGGGACCCATCTCCTCCTCCTACAAGCATTCCTTAATCCCATCCTTATACTTGATGGAAAGATTCTCTCTCTCTTTTAGAGAATTTTATCTACCTTAATTCACTTACCACTTTCTACTTAGTACCACGTCTATGTTGTTTAAGTTTCTTGAAGAGGAGACCCATCCATGTGAAATAATTTTAAACCTTCAATACCATCCTGCACAATACATTGCACAGAAGAAAATATGTTGAAAGAAATGTTGAACAAATCATTATATAAATTCAGCTATGGGTATCATATAATGTTCTGACTGCAAGAGCCCCATATTAGCCATTATGAATATTTCAAGGCAAGCATTCCTTAAATATGGGTCCAAAAAAGCTTACATATAACATACATGACAAAAGAAGTTTTCAGACTTCTTTATGTCTTTATTAGTCAGGGTTTTCCAATGAAACAGAACCAACAGGATATATACATAGGACTTAGCTCTTGTGACCATGGAGGCTGGCAAGTCTGAATTATATAGGGCTGGCTGCAAGCTGGAAAAAAAATCCAATAAAGGTGAAATTGAATTCCCCAAGGGAAATAGGTTAGCTGACGTAGAGGCAGAAATTCTTCTTTCTGACTTCTGATACCCTTAGTTCTGGCTTTTAAGATTGCCAACTGATTGGATGAGGAGACTCCCCACACTGCTGAGGGTAGTCTCCTTTGTCAGTTGTAGATGCAATCAGCTATAGATGCAGGCAACCAATTATAGATGCAAATACATCTATGAAATACACTCATAGTAACAATCAGGCCAGTGCTTGCTTGATCAAACAACTGGAAACCATAACCTAGCCAAACTGACACCTAAAATTGACCATCACAACCCCTCACCCTTTTATCACAGAAATACGTGATGGATTTTAGTAAGATCAAGCTCCTACCCCTCCCATTTATTCCCATTGTATCCTCTGCATATCTCATCAGCATGTAAACTATATTGTAACCTTTAGTGTATTTTTATGTCAACTGCCCCCTCCCTATACATATATACACACATATACATGCAAACATTGTACAGACATTGAGGGCAAGAACTGTGCCTCACATCTTTGAATCTTTAATATTTATCACATTGCTTAGCACATAGTAAGTGGCCGATAAATGTATGTATGTTGAATGAATGAATGAATCAATCAATCAATCCATCAATCATTCAATGCACATCTTTCTGACTCCAAACCTCTTTTTTGCTTTAATGTACTTCTTGTTCTCTGCCACACTGAAGTGGTTCAATGACACCAAGAATATGGAGAACCACAGTCCTGGGGTGAGAGTTAGAAAGTCCTTGTTTCAGCCATGTTGGTATTCCTCCCTACCAATATGAAAGTTTAATGTAATGCCACATGGGCTAATTGTCCAGGGATCTGAAACTTAGGGATTTGAGTTCCTTTGGGATACTCAGGACTGAAAATTGAAGAAGCCCCATAAGCAGGCATTTTGTTTTCTCTCACCATCCAATCACTCAAAAAACATTTACTACATGCCTACATTGTGCCAAGAGTTTGCTAGGGGTTAGAGATATAAAAAATAAAAAAAATAAAAAATACTACAATCTTTCTACCCTTTATATAGTCTAGTACAAAAACTGCCCCCAAATGTATATAGACCCCAAGTAACACACTGTCCTTACTTTCCATATATTTAAAAAGAAAATGGGACAGAGAACATCTAGGTGACTATGTAATGATGGTATAGCCAGGCTAATGAATGACTTTGTTAGAAAAGGGAACTCTCTGGTATCTTGGACCTGCAGAACCAGCTCTTCCTAAATTTTAGTTTTTTATTGCTTATGTTTTCAATTATTAAATGTACAAAATAAAGTTAAAAAAAAAAAAAAAGAAAATAGGGCTTCAGGGCCTATCGATTTGTCTCTTCTCAAGATGGTGTCAGGATAAGGAATGGAAAGTGGGGAAGGAGGAGCTATGTTTTTCCCTGCTCCCTAGTCAGCTTTTAAAATGCAAATAACCTTTAGATGGATTATTCAATACATTATTAGTTATCAAATACCAAATTAGTTAGCTTTCAGCCAATACTAATGAATCAGATAGGAAATTTTTCAGCTGAAAGTAACAGAATACTCAATAGTTTTCTGAATAGTTACTTAAAGAAATATTGGTTTTTCACATATAACAAAAAAGTCTGGAAGGAGGTACTTATAGGCAATGGTTCTGCTACTCAGCAGGCCATGGAAGACTCAGGCTCATTTTTTCTGATCTGTCATCGTCAGCATATTGGTCTTTCCTACATGTATTCATTGCCACATGATCATAAAATGGCTGTAACAGCACCAAGTACCATGTCTTCACTTAAGGCAGGAAAAGGGGGCTAGGATGGTATCGGCATATTTTTCTGTCCTATTGTCCACTTAGTTTTAGCAGGATATCAGAGGTTTTCCCAGAAATCTCCTAGCACATTTTCCATTATATATTAATGGCCAAAACTGGGTCAAATGGCTGCGCCTTAAAAACGGAATCTAGAAAGATCTGGTAAAGGGATACAAGATTGGGTCTGACTGACTATGATAAATTACCTGGAGATGGGCATACTGCCTACCCCAAATAAAACCACGGTTTCTGTCAGTAAAAAAGAAAAGGGGGATGAAGTCAACTAGCAGTGCCTGCCACAACCAATTAGAGTTTGCAATTCAAGTAGGCAAATAATAACTGAGTGGTTACTTTACAGAGTTATGTCAAAGATAGGTGAGACATACTTCTTGCTCTCCAGAAAGGTATGGATATTTCAAAGAATAAAATATATATGCAGCTGACTGAAATAGAAGGTAAAATGAAATAAATATCCTAAGAACAAAGCAAGCAAAGTTCAGTGGAGATTCAAGGGAGGCAGAGATCACATCAGTTTAAAGGGGATCTGGAAACTTCCTTGAAAAGGGTGGTTTTAGCTGCAGGTAGAATTAATACTAACCATAGTAATTCTACACATATTGACTTTGCCTGATGCCATGTTAATGTACTTTAAATGTGTTATCTCATTTAACCCCTTGAACACTATAAGGAAAGTATTGTTGTTTTCTTCATTTTACAGATGAGAAAAATGAGGCCAAGAAAATACAGGTAGAAATGGCCGATGTGGGACTTGAACCTGGACAGTGTGGTCCCAGAACTGATGAGTCTGAGCACTATACAAAGTGCAGAGGGAAACACATAAGAAAAAAATCCCAGAGGCAAGAAAAATAGACTGCATTCAGAGGACAATTAGTAATTCAGTCCATCAGAAAGGCAGGGTAGGAGCCTGCAAGCAGGCTGAGGATATGACAGCAAGCCACGAGTCACAACTGGGTCCAGGACAGGTTTATGGAAGAAGAGAGGCTCAGGAGGAAGGGGATGATTTTCTGATAACAGACGTGGGAGTTGGTGTGCTCCACTGGAAAAGAGCATGCATCTTGGAGTCAGAGAGAGAGAGAGGCTCAAATCCCAGTTCTGCCTCCTAATAACAGTATAAACCTGAGCCTTGGTTTACTAAAATAGAGGTTATAATATTACGTTACCATGTTTTTGCAAGAAATAGAGAAAAGATATATAAATCACCTACTACCATCCCTGGGAAGCTTATGTTTGTTTTAAACTGTAGATAAGTATCCCCTATTTCAAAGTTATAACCACAGATGAATAAACACCTTTCTGAGGCTGAGAAGAGAAGCTTAATGTCTGCCTGGAATTCAGAATTTTCATCCTGGAACTTTCTTCTCCTTTTTATCACTTATTCTCTTTGAGATAGCACTCCTTCTTCTCATTAAATAGTAGCTTTACCCATAAATTTCTCAATAGCTTTTCCTCATCTATCTACCCTACCTGCTAGTCAAATTCAACAAAGTTGACCATTCCCCAGTCGAATGGCCATTTGCATTAAAGTCAGAATTTCTAGATGTTTTCTACTCAACGGTTTTTTACATGAAAATGACAGAAACCAGGAGATATGACTTTCAAGGATTTCAAATTTTCCTTGTTAATTCCTGAAAGGAAAGCCTTAGTTAATTGTTAATGTGCCTGCTAAATGCTAGAGCATTAAATGACAATGGGAAAATTGTAAATGCTTGAGAAAAAAACAAATCTAAATACACTAGCTCTACCCGAATAAGCATTTTTCGTTCTATTAAAAAATAGTTCTTTATTATTTACTGCAAGATGAATCTTATGCTCTTTCCTTCAATAATATTTTACTACAAATATAGAGGGAGAATTGTGGAATCATGAAACAAATTAAAATTGATGACAAAAACACCATGTAAAGATGGTAGTGGTGGTTATAGTTTTTGACACATCACATATGCTAAGGAATAGAGCACGTGACTAACAAAGGTACCAATTAACTACTTTCCAGTATTTAGTGATATAAGTTTATTTTCAAACAAGTTTTCTGCTTTTGTATGTTCTTTGGCTAATTCTTTTTTTCCTTTTTAAAGAGGGAACAATTCTGAGTTTAAAGACTATCTAGAAAAGTTGAACTACATCATTCATGCTCCATTTTTTTCTAAAATATTTGTACAAGGGAGGATACATTCTTATCTTTTCTTTTTAATATCTGGATGAATGAGGAAAAAGAGATAAGTAAAATATCATCAAGTTCCTTAGGATTTTTTTGCAATTTCTGCCCATTAGGCCAGCACCTAGGACTGTAATTTATTCAAAACTATTAAGATCTATTTATTAGACTTGGTTAAATAAACTGCTCTTTATCTTAGAGAAAAACATATAGAAACCTGAACAGTATACACCAGCTTAATGAATATGACCAGAATTGGAAATGTTCATGGAACTAATCAATTAATCAATTATCTCAAAAATATGTGGGTGTTAATACCTACTAGATACACAACACTATGTCTGGCCCCATCCAGAGTCCCCCAATATTTTAGTAGTTTGTCTTATTTAAATATTCTTGACAAACTGAATGCACTACCTTTTTTTCTTTCATCCTTTTTTCCCCTTCATTAAAAAGATTAACAGTCTTTTACTTACAAATGAGAAAAATCCAATGTGTATTTCACTTCCTCTTCATTTTCCTTAATCACTCCTTTTGTTTATTCCACTGTATATGCAGTCATCTAGCTTTTATTAAGCATCTACTATGTGCTGGATCCTCTAGTAGACATTGAAAACACAAATGGATAAGATATCTCCCCAGCTCTTAGAGTGAGAAGGTCAGAGATGCAAGCAGTATCATAAATACTGAGCCAGGCTTAGGATGTCCTGGGAGAATTAGAAGGGCCAGGGAGGCATCCTTAAGGGAACGCCATTTAAATTGAATCTGGAAGAATTAGTCAAGCAGAGAAGGGAAGGAAAGGTTGTACTAGGGAAAGGAAGCAG
Source organism: Tolypeutes matacus (assembly GCA_026826555.1). Taxonomy (NCBI): domain Eukaryota; kingdom Metazoa; phylum Chordata; class Mammalia; order Cingulata; family Chlamyphoridae; genus Tolypeutes; species Tolypeutes matacus. Next base: position 748,865 of record JAKSZT010053882.1, read on the forward strand.
CAGGAGCAACCGCAGGCAGGGAGATGTGAAACTGTGATTACATCTTGAGAACAGTAAAGAGGTGTGACTAGAGCAGAAGATCTGGATGAGGATTTAAAGTGAATAGAAGTAGAAATAAGGCAAGAATAGGAAGACTAATGATTTCAGTAGCCAAGGAAAATCAGAAGGAAGAGAACAGCTTTCCTTTATGCATCTTCACTTCCGATCACTGAGACCTCGAATGTCTTCACCCAGTTGGTGAGTATGTGAGGACCTAGCTGGGACTGGATGTAGCAATGAATCTTTATTGAAATAACACAAGGGAATGATTCTAAACTTTGGGTGTTCCATGGATGGGCATGATTTCTGCAGCTGTGTTTAGAATGCGTCATCATAAAGACTCATAAAGCTGTGACTTGGGGGGTAGAGAAAATGTGGTGATACATGAGACAGGGGTGACTTCCATGCAGAGAGTTCCACCTTGAGCGGGGATTGCCCCTGTAACTACACCAAGCAGTGACTTGTGGCACTCAGCTAATCCTGTACTGGGTCTGTCTTTTTAAATGGTAAGGCAAATGAAATAAAGATTTAATAATCCAGATATCATAATTATTTTAAAAATTGAAGAAGAAATTAACTTACCCAAAGGTTTCACTGTTGTAGTTTGTTAATCTTTACATAGAAAGGGTATGATGAAACTGAGAGTTACTGAATTAACTGCCCAGCATCTCAGCCTTAGCCATATGCCTTATTCTTCTTTATATGCATCTCTACTCCCACACGACCCCCATCTGCCTGCATCTTTCAATGGCTAAAATAGTGCCTAAAATAGTGCCTAGAACATGGTAGTTACTCATCAAAAGTTCATTGAATGAACAGCCACCACCAACAGTGCTATTTATATTATTCTGTCTTCACTCTTGGGAGCTTCATACAATGTTCTTCAAAATGCACACCCTGCTGTGGCGTGCCTCACTCCACATGGAAAAGTTTTCTATTAACAAGCCTTGGGATGGGGCAGACTGCATCCATGTTGCCCTTTTCTGCATCTTGCAAACTAAATGATTCACCATGGAAAACCATGGATGACTTTTGCCATCTCACTATCATTTCTCATGAAAAGACTCTTGAGAAAACACCATTTACTCCTTAAACTCAATGCTAGTGTTGAATCTTTAATAAAGTGCTTGCCCAAGGACTTTGTTGTTGGAATCAACCAAGCATACATGTTGCTCTGTTGACACTGTGGGACTGGCCTGAGATCATGGCGGAGAAACCTGAGATAAGGAAGTGATTATGTAGGAAGAGCCAGCATGACCCAAGGAGCCATATGTGCTTTTCCCATTGATGAACTCATCCGACATTTGTTGAGCAGTTATACTGGGATTTGAGGATGTACTTGACTGAAGCTCCAGCCCTTATTATTTCCTCAATGAACAAATAATTTTGTCGCCTTGCACTAAAGTACACTAAGTACTCTTATCAGAGAGAATCATGGAAAAGTGGAGACACATGGGCACCTCTAGGAAGTGAGACCCTAATGGAGGCTCTCTTTGCAAGGTTCCCTGAGGAGAAATAGTATGCTCCGTAGGCAAGCCCCTCTTCAGGAACCTCCATCTCTGCAGAGAATTACTTTTGCACTCACATTGTAGGTCCTTTTCCTTCTTTCTCTCTTCTCATTCTCCTCCTCTCTTTTTTCTAAACCAAACCTAAGCAACTCTACATTTTATCAGAGGCAGCTGGTGTTACAATGTGGGAGTGTTAAATGTTTAACATCTTGTCACTAGTGCAACTGATGGAGTCATCCTTTTTGTTTCAGAGTTTCATGTTTAGGGGTTGAAAAGCTAGATTGATGAGCATTATCAGAGAGAAATATTTTTTTAGAAGTATGTGAAGCTGATGACACATTACTTTACAGTTTAGTGAAATTCAGCAAATCTAATTCTATTATCCTGTCAAAGTTTCACAAAAATGAGACCTGAAAGCATATTTTAGATGAATCTTTAAAGATCCCAGAAGCCACAACCACATCTGCAAAATTCAGATGCATCTGGTGCTGACAGACCTTTGTTTTTCTATAGATGAAGGAAAGTAAATAATCTTCCAACAACTAATTAGGTTTAAGTAAAGTTATCATTGGTGATGCAGTGCCTGCCACTCTTACCCTTGAAAGGATTTTCAGGCAGTAAATGATAACTGTGGTTTCCAATTCAAAGGCTTTTCAAAGTTTGCATAGCTGGATTTACCCAAGCACACCAAAATAGAAGCTTCCTTTATGAAGCATAGTATAGAATATTTAAATACAGATTTTATAGAGCATTTATAGCCAGATAATTTAGACCCTTGTTTATTTTCACAATCAAGTATGAGATACAGTCTAATAAACGCATTCTTACCAAAATGCCAGGAGTGATTGTTTTAAAGCATTTTCCCCATAACTATCTATATTTCTATATTTGCTGGAGGTTTACAAGCTGACAAATTGAAAGGGTTTTAGAATACATTTGACAAATGGCATGACTACTGCATATATATTTGTACTGAAATCATTCATTATGAAGAAGAAGACTTTAAGTCCAAGAGAAACATTGATGCAAAAGTTCATTTTAATGGAAATTACTATTTATCTCTCTACTGTTTAACAATCATTCTTCGAAGAAGGAAAACCTCAATAGAATTTATTGAGAACTTACTATGTGCTAGTACATGCACTATCTAATTTAATATTCCCAATTGCCTGCAAGGTAGACATTACCTCCATATTGAAGATGGGAAATCTAGTCAAAGCAGTTAGGAAATATTCCCTAAGCTAGTAAGTAGGAGAAGCTGGAATTGACCCCAATCTAACACCAAAGCCTATGAATCCTCTTTCCAGCTCAGCATAAGAAATTTTGCTTGGAACTCATGATGAAAACGAGGTCAGGGCTATACTGCAAATGTGTGGGAATGTTAGAGGTTCAAGGATCCCAAGAAGAAAGCCAACCTGATTCTTAATAATAAGGCTGGTGTCCTTCGTGAGGAATAACAGTGTCTCGTCGTTTTCCTTCATTGTTTGTCATTGTGCAAAAAACTCACACCTAGACTAATATGTGATCTGAAAGAGATTTTTGTTGGTAACTCCTTAGGAAAAAAAATATCACCAACCAAAGTTATGGTGAAATAACAACATTTTATAATGCCCATAAGCATCACAAGGACATTTGACAAGGGTATGCTCTTTAACTGAGGTGTCTCAATGATGTCTTTCTGATGGTTGCTGTTGGCAACCAGGCCTACAAGAGACATGAGTAAAAGGCCTAATTAGGACAGGAGTCAGGAAGAGATTGCAGGTAATTGAGGTCAGACACAACTCAGGGCAGGCAGTGACTGACATCTGATGCAGTCAAGTTAAGGGGATCAAGGTTTGAGGCAGGCAGAGGTAATAGGTTGAGGCCAGAGACTGAACACTGAAAAAATAATTCAAAGCTGAATCCGGAAGGACATTTGATTTAGGTCAAATAATAGGTGTGATAGAATCTAAGGTAAGTCTTGGGTTTTTATCTTCAGTATCCTAGTCCTCCTCAATTGGCTCTTTCTTTAGACAGGAGATCTGCATTTGTTAAAAGGACTATATTTACCCACCCCAAATGAGTGCCCCATGGAGTCAGGATACCACCCTTTCCTTCAGGATTCTGATAACTGACTCAGTTGAGAAGGAGGAACTTGCCATTTACCAACACTGTGAACAGAGGTATGGGACTAGTGTCCTTAGGAGTCTCACTGAAGGGAAGGAAAAGACCATCCACTTATCCACTGGTTATATCATACCCTGAAGATTTTCCCAGGAAAATGCCCAGCTGGAACTGAGCATGAGAATGTGAATATAAAGTTCATCCATTAACTATAATTTTTTATCTATAATAACCTTGGTATAGATGAGTCTCATTATTCATGGTAGTTAGGTTCTATAAAGTCACCACAAAACAATTAGCGGATAGGAGACATACAGGTTTAGGTTCCTGAGAGATTCTGGTCACAACATTTTCACCAACTAATCAATGCATTACTTGTTTTATAGTGTTTTGGTTTGAAGACACTTTATTTAGTATGTGTTGTTGATTCATTAACATTGAACTCACGTCCCACAGCACTGTAACTCATGCTTGAATAAAGCTCATCTAACACATGCATTTTCCCCATTAGACACATCACAGCCTTCTTGCACGTAGGAACACTCAAAAGCACTCCAGCACTACACTCTGGGGCCATTTGAAACAGAGAACTTACCAACAGAAAAGCAAAAAAATACAAAAAATATGGCACTAAATATACTGCAAAAAGGACACTTGTTTACAGTATGAGAGCTGAAACAAGAAGACAGTATCACCTTCCTCCACCTCAGTTGGGAGCATTTATGTCGGATGACTCAAATTTTTCACCATTCTGTATATGTTAGCAAATAACCACAAAAGTGCTGCAAGTATTGATTTGGGTATTAGAAATACATTTTTGAAAGTAAGTGAATTTTCAAATACAGAATGGATCCTCTGTATTTAGAGTTTTGTTTTGTTTTTTAACCTGATTGCTTCTTTTTGTTCTGAAATTTTCCATTAGCCAGGACAAAATTGACTAATGTTGAATACCAGCCAGTGAATGTTGATATCCTTTAATTCATTCATTGGTTTATTCAATCAATATTTACTCAGATGGGGGGGAGGGTTCCTAATTGCCAGATATTCTGATAAATGCTGAGAATAAAGACAAAACTAAGACAGGGCTTCTGATTTCAAGATGATAACAATCCAGTCTGAGAAGCAGACAATTTATCAGATCCATACAATACAAGGCAGTAAGTGCCATAGTGGGAGCAGACATTCTACTGTGGTGATTAATATGTGAGTGAAACTGTGAGAAAGAAGTTCATTGGGATGGGGTTGACCTTTATGAGGCAAGGAGCAACAGGTGATGAAGCTGGAGAAGTAGACCCACATCTGATGTAAGAAGTGTGGACTCCCTACTTAGGACCATGGGGTCTCAGCAGTAGGTGCTATGGTCAGCCTTGTTTTAAAAGGTCATTTCTACACCTCTGCTGAAGATGGCCTAGAGAGGGGAAAATATTGCCAGTGGCAGAGGAAGTCAGTTTCAATATTGTTGGAATCAGGCTTAGCTAAAATATTGCTATATTAACAAGAGGAATGATAAGTCATGGGTAGTAGTATAGGTTACTAATGACAGCTTGGTGTAGTGGGTGGGATTGTATCCCTTCAAAAGATAGGTTACCGTCCTTACTCCTGGTACCTGTGAATATGACCTTATTTGGAAATAGGGTCTTTGCAGATGTAACCAAATTAAGGCAAGGTCATTCTGGATTAGGGTAGGCCCTAAATTCAATGATTAGTGTCTTTATAAGGAGAAGGAGATTTGGAGACATACAGAAACACAGAAGGAAGATGGCCATGTGAAGACTGAAGCAGAAATCGGAGTGATGCAGCTACAAGGCACGTAATGCTGAGACTGCTGGTAACCACCAGAAACTAGGAAGAGGCAGGGAAGGATCCTCCTCCAGAGCCTTCAGATGAAGCACAGCCCTACAGGCACTTTGATTTCAGACTTCTAGCCTCTAGAAACGAGAGAGAATATACTTCTCTTGTTTTAAGCTACCCATTTTATGGTAATTAGTTACAGAAGACCTAGGAATCTAATACATATGGTATCTACTTCATATATGAAGATGACATTACATATTCCCCATCACTAGGTCAAACATTTTATATTTCCAGTAGTAATAATGGATGTGCCCCCATATATTCATACTTTTCCCTAACCTTTATTATGACAAGTTAAGACAGTTTCCAAAAGCAGAGCTCTAGCCAGATTACCACTTGCTCAAAATCTTTGAACGGCTTCCCAGAGTGTGCTCCACTGGGTCCAAGATCATTGCATCTAGTGGTGCTTAGAGCAGTGGTTCTCAAAGTGTGGTCCCCAGACCAGCATCATCTGCAGCCCCTGGGAACTGGTTAGAAGTGCAAATACTTGACCCCATCCCAGAACTACAGAATCAGAAACTCTGTGAGTGGGCCCAGTAATCTATGCTTTAATAAGATTTCTAGGTGATTCTGATGTATGCCGACATTTGAGAACCACTGGCTTAGTGATGAGACCACAAACTTTGGCTTCAGATCTCCTGATTTCAAAGCTTCTTTCTGCTTAGTAGCTGTGTTGCTTAGGCAAGTCATTCTCTAAGCCTCAGTGTCACCTTTAAAATGGGGGTACTAATAATGGCTGCGTGTAGTTTACTAGAGGACAAATGGCAGGCCAGGAGGTTCCCAGCTAAGGGAAGTAGAAGCATAGAGACTGTAATAGATGTTGAGAAATATTGGACCAGGGAATTGGATGGAGAGGATCTGCTGACTGATTGAGGGAAAAGGGGTTGTCAGATGTGACATTCTACCTTTCAGTATGGGTGGCCAAAAGAATTGTTGGGCCATTAACAGAAATTGAGAGAACCAAAGGGAGATCTGCCTTCTTGTATATTTCCATCTCCCATTTCCACATAGCCTGCTGCCATGCTTTCCTTTTATATAGTTTTTATTTATGAGATTTCCACAGCATCTTTCTTCTTCCTCTTTACCTGCCAGGATTAATGTGTATCTGAAGGAACAGCTACAGACTCCTGCTCTCTTCTGAGATATGGTTATTACCCCTAGAGGACTGCCAATTCTCCCATTCGCTCTTTCAATTCCTCATTTTTAGGGTGGCTGTGTAATGCTCTCTTCAGGGAACTTAGTGAATTCTACTAATCACCACTAAGTTTATGGTTTCTGTGTTTCCCCTTAAGGCCTACCTGGGTAACATATTGCCAGTAAAAGAGGCCTCATTCCCCATCATAAATGGTGTTCTAAGTCATATCAGTTATTTTAAGTTCTAAATTATTTACTAGCATTTTTGCTTTTATGTAATTTCCCTTCCATAAGTAAAGGGGGCATGTTTAAAACATCATTTACAAATATGCATCCTTCAAGGAATATTTAGTCTTGAATTTAAAACAAATTACCTTACTTTAAAGATGCAATTCTTAAAAGTCCTTAAATTGATTTTTCTAAACTAAAATAATAGGGAAGCTAGAAAAATAGGGAAGAAAACTTCTGAGAATCTCTTTTTAAAGTAAATGGATTTACAAAACAATCACACAGAATATATCTTTAAAAAGTAATGACATGGGAAGCGTCTGTGGCTCAAATGGTTGGGCTCCCATTTACCATATGGGAGGCCCTGGGTTCGATTCCCGGGGCCTCCTGGTGAAGGCAAGCTGGCCCCCGCGGCTCAGTGAGCCGACGCAGCAAGATGACTCAACAAAGGGAGACAAGCAGACACAGAAAAACACAAAAAAAAGCAAATAGACACAGCAAGCACAAGCAGCAAGGGGGGGATAAATAAATAAAAATAAATCTTAAAAAAAAAAAAAGCAATGACATGCTATACATGGAATTTTCTTAAACTGAGTACAGGTATCTATAATGAGGATATATTATGACTGAGATAAACCAAAGGTTAATGTTAGTAATGTGCATCATTGGTTGTGAAATGTCTATGCCTTGATTATAAATGACTATTCTTTTTTTTTTTTTTTCCCAAAAAAACTGACTGAACTAGGATCTTCAGTGTGAAACTTTAAGTGTCTGACATTTAAATATACTTACAGAATTCAAGTGACCTACCTTGCTTTCTGCGTTTCTGAAAAATTTGAGACCATCCCCATGATTGCCACCAACTTTCTTTCTCAGTCCCTCCAAATCTTTCTATAATTTCATGCATCCTCTTCTCCTTACCTCCAGATGCAGAAATAGTGCTTCTCCTTTTGGAGGTCGACTCCTCCTTTTTCTCTTGAGGTCATGCTGTTTCCATCCATGTCACTGCTTCTGCCGCCGCCTCTAGCTCCTCTCCCTCAGTCCCTATTTCTCCCTCCCTCTTTTCCTCTGACACGGAAATTTATATTGCACAACTTTAAAAAACAAAGCAAAACAAAAGGCCAGGGGCTCTTTAAACAGCAACTTCATTGTTCCTCCTCCATTTTTAAGACACCGATAGCCAAAGAGAAGGAAGAAGGAAGGGAGGCCTGGAGCATACTCTGAGGGATTTGGGGCTTGGTCCAATTGGTGGTGATAAAGGAGGCCCCTCAGAGAGGTGACATGTCTAAGCAGCTGGAGTTGGGGGTCGGAAGGCAGGCTAACAGAAAGCAGGGAGCTAAACTTGCAAACGGAAGTTGCACGTGGAGCTGATTCATCCAGGGGTAGCTTCCTTGTGGCTTTAATTCACTTCAGTATGAATGGTATTAACATGGGAACTGAGGTAAGCTTTAGTGGCTCTTGTGACAGTGGAGGTGAGGGTCCTTTCCATAGAGGACAGATCCACCTTCTCTGTGCTCTGGGTGCCCTGACTGGACAGAGTTCTCATAAATATTGGGATTGGCTGGGTTCAAATTCTAGCACTATTATTTCCTAGAGTGTGATCTTGGCCAGGCTAAGTAACCTTTTTCTACCTCTTTCCTCGTTTATAAAACAGGGACAATAATAGTGTCTACTTTATGGTTATTGTGAGGATTAAATGAAACGATCTGTGTAAGTCACTTAAAACAATGCCTGGCACCTAGTGCTCAAAAAATGCTAACTATTATATGAAATATATTCTCTAGTATAATAAATTCCTACCCTTACACACACACACACACACACACATGTGTATAAGTGTGTATGTATAAATGTATACTATAAATTAAATGCTACCATTTCCATAAAGCCTTTTTAATTTCCTTCCTTCCTTAGTTTAGCAAATAATTGGGCATGGGGGACAAGTAAGATGGATCCAGCGCCTGCCCTCACAGACTTGGCAAACAGGCAATTTCAGCAAAGTATGATACAAATATTCACAGGAAAGGCACAGGGTCTCATAAATGAAAACATGGATGAACAGATGTCAGAGTGTTTCTGGCTATTTCTGCTTAAATACTAAGAATTTTGATCCCTGAGAATAAGTTAGAATTTCTTTCTCACCTGTGCTAGTCTATTCACAATGCCATTTCTGCTATGAATCATAACTCCTCTAAAACCCAGAGTCATTGGGTCTGCATCCAGCTATTGTCAATCTTCTAAACAGGGACCTGGGATCCAGGTAAGGCAAAAAATATAGATGAGGGAGATATATCAACACCTTTCCAAAGATAGATGGTAGGAAGTAATTACTATCTGCTTTAGTTCCTACCCTTCTCACTTTCCCAGCTCTCATGCTGAGATTCACTGGTCAGGGATTATTCCTTTTGAAAATTCTGGTTCAGGCTCTATTGGCAACTTAACATAGCAGGTCTGAAGCATTCAAACCCGTGATGAATCCGGGCCAGACACAAATAGAAGGCTGTGGACTCAAGGGCTTCAAAGAGAGACATTTAGGGCAGTTCTGCTCTTGGAGCTGCTGCTTGAACTTGCTTAGAGCCAGAATCTGAGGGAGGCAGCTGTTGCGAATGCGCATAAATAAAGGAAGTGCGTGCCTAGCGTTCCTATGGGAACCAGCTGCCGCTCGGATTACGCGTTCCCCAGACACGGTTTTCTTTCGGCTCGGTGTCTCGTATTAAAAAAGGTAGACCAAGGCGTACACTTCCAGAGTGGTGCTTGGGAGATATTTATAGTGGGAGTTGCATGACTAACTCGCCCAACACAAAGACTTATTCCTGAGGTTATTATAGATTTTTAAAGTAGCGTGGAAAGGAGGAATTTGTCATTTTTCCTCATATTCCAAAAATGTAAGTGGTTGTTTTGCTAGCCCCTAAAGTATTCGTGTGTGTATGTGTGTGTGTGTGTGTGTGTGTGTGTGTGTGGTGTGAGAGAGCAAGACAGGGACAGAGATAGAGCTATCCAAAGAAGGAATCCCAGATCCATTTTTTGAATTGGAATATTGATTGTGTGATTCAAATCTGCATTAAACTTAGTATTTTTCTTAGGTTCAAATCTGTTATCTTTTTACCTTAGCCCCTGGCTTCAGTGGAAACTTTGCCTACAGAGGGATTAAATATTACACTATGAACACATAAAACCCAGCACTGCATGATCCAAAACTTCAATAGGTTCATGACCAGAAGCCCAAATTTCTAACTCTAAGTCCATTTGTCCCACTGAAATTGAAAAATCCAAATTACTAATGAGAGGGTAGAACCCCACGCATTCCCTTCACTCCAGCAGATCACACAATTTTTAGTAAAACAGCAACAGTGTGGAGCAGAAAATCAATGAGCTGCAGGGTGCTTCCCTCTCCTTTTCCTCCCTCTTCCTGGCCAGGTGACCCAGGCAAGTTACTTGAACTTTCTGTACCTACGTTTCTACATTGAAAAAAATAAGGATAATAATACCCATCTTGCTAGGAAGATTAAATGAGAAGTTGTAAGTAAAATAAATATTCTATCACATGATTTCACAGAGGACTTTTACATACATGATACCAAGCGATGCCCACATGAAACATGGATTTGGAAAGACATGTGGTCGAATTGTGAATGGATTCTTTGTGTTTTGCCATGTTTTCTAGGTCACATATCTAAGAGAACGCGGCAATTCAACCAAGCCACAATTCCAAAGGTACAGGTGAATGAATGTGAAGTTCTTGCTACCACCAGAGAGTTGTTCTCAAAATGCTGACTTACGGCAACAACTCAGTCTGTGGTCAGCTACAAACATGGTCAACTAATTCTTGTGACAGTGTCCAAAAAGGCTCTCTTGAATTCTTCTGTGTGAAAAATCTTTAAAACACACAGTAACTGTGTAGTAATTACCATCAGAGAGTATTTAGAAGTGTTCAGCAGAGCTTGGGGGTATTTTAACAGCTGATCTCTGCCGAATTCAATTGGTTTTTTGAAACCTGCAGAGGGAATGCCTCTGAGGGCCAGGCCAGGAGAGTGAAGCCTTGTCCCTTCCAATAGCAAGGTTTAGGCGCCTGCAACTGATACTCTATGGATTTGGGTACTGCTGGGCAGTCCCACTGGCTGTGTCCAGAGCTGGGGTAGGGTCAACTGGTGACTCACTATGAGCCCTCTTCACAACCCCTTCCTATTGTAACATTGTATGGGAAAGTACATTAACAAAAGGCCACATAAAGTTCTGGTTTCCAGAACAAAGCTTCTAAAAGATGCTCCCTTTTCCTCAGCTCTGTGGGCTATGGGTATTATTTAATTTAATTTAGTCATTCATATTAACAAATATTTATCCGGGGCTTACCATTCTAGGGTATGAGGGTATAGTAGCAAATAAAACAAATAAAAACAATCCCTTTGCTCATGGAGCTTGGATTCTAGTGGGGGAGTGGAGGTGTTAAACCATTTAAAAAACAGATGAATTATAAAGTATAGTAAAGCAGGAATAGGGAGGACAGAGAGCAATGAAGTTTGCCATTTTAAACAGGATGGTCAAGGAAGACCTCATTAAAAACATAACATTTGTGCAAAGACATGAACGAATTGAATGAGAGAACCATGAGACCCTGGAGAAGTGCGTTCCAGATTTAGGAACAATAAGTACAAATTCCTTGAGATGTGATCATATCTGTGGATTCAAGGAAGAGCGAGGAGGTCAGATGGCACAAAATGAGCATGGGGAAGAGGAATAGCAGACCCAGCAGGGAGTCATGGGGCCAGATCAGGAAGAATGAGGGCCATGGGGAGGACTTGGGCATTTCCTGAGACTGAGATGGATGGCAGTGCAGGTCTTTGAGCAGAGAAGTGACATGATTATATTTCTCTTTAAAAGGAGCTAGCTTTTGTACTTTATGGGACTGGGAGGAAAAGTGGTGAATTAATTTGCCCTTTTAAACCTACTTCCCATTCATTCAATTATTTTATAAGTATTTTATTTAGCATGGTGTATTAGTCAGCCAAAGGGGTGCTGAGGCAAAGTACTATAAGTCTGTTGGCTTTTATAGAGGGTATTTATTTGGGGTGGAAGCTTACAGTCACGAGGCCATAAAGCCTAAGTTACTTCCCTCACCAAAGTCTGTTTCCACGTGTTGGAACAAGATGGCTGCCCATCTCTGCAAGGGTTTCCTCTTCCTCTTAAGACTTGATGGTCCCAGCTTCTTCCTTTGTCAGCTGTAGGTTAGCATAAGGCTTGTCTCTCTCCCTGGGGCTTGTTTCTTTCCGGGCCCAGCTGCTCCAGTCTCTTCACAAGGTCAGCTATAGACTATCAGGCCCATTCTCTTTCCAGGTCCTCTTCTGTGTCTAAGGAGCCTTCTCTCTTTCCTCGCATTTCTGCTTCTTTGTGTATTTACTTCCCAGGGCTCCAGCATCGAAACTCCAAAACTCTATCCTCTGCCGTATCATTTTCTCTGTGAGTTGTGGGCGGGGACTCAATGTCCTACTGACATGGCCAAATCAAAGCCTTCATCATAATTTAATCAAGAAAAAGTGAAACCTATGAATCTAATACAATCTAATATGCCCAGAGGAACAGACCAATTTACAAACATAATCCCATATCTATTTTTGGAATTCATAAGCATTACTAACCTGCTACACATGGTCTATGGACTGGGCACCAGGGAGACCAACAAGTAAAAAAACAATGATGAAACAATGTAATAAAGTACATAAGAGGATAAATGTTGGGGAGATGGAAAGTCGAGGCCACTCTGTCATTGGTCCTTACCTTGGAATATATGTTAACCTATTTCCCCAATGAAACAGAGTTAAACTCATTTATAATTTTCTTACATATAGTTCTTCTGCCCTTTTTATTTGAACCTAAAATTAGCACTATACCTGTTAAAAATATGTCCAAGATACTTAAAATCTTTGGTCTGTTCATATGCTGGTTGAGCCCTGAATCTCAGCAGAGTTGCAGCCAACACCTACCCTCCAGTTCATCATACTCTCCTAGGACAACTAACCAAAGGATGATGAGAGATAACACCCATCCCCAAAAAACAAAGAGTATCTACAACTGCAAGTAAGAGAGTTCCATCCATCTGCCCCATGGGATCTAAGTCCCCTCTCAATTGCAAGCAGGATTGAGGAATGAACAAAGATAAGGGGGAATGCCACTATGGACCAAAGTAGACTTATTATTATTCTAGTAATAATAAAAAGTTCTAGTGATGGAAGAACTTGTAACATTGATATAAAGACAGTGGTCACCAGAAGTTCTGAGGGGAGGGAGAGAGAATAGGTGGAACATAGGGCATCTTTGGGAAATTGGAAATGTTCTGCATGATACAGGCCATTTTGTAAAAACCTATAAAATTGTGTGCTGCAAAGTGTAAACCATAAGGTAAACTATAGACCATAGTTAGTAGCAATGCTTCAATATTTGTTCATCAATTGTAACAAATGTACAACACTAATGAAAGATGTTAATAGGGGAAAATCGGGAGTGGTATGTGGGAATCCCCTATATTTTCGATGTAACTTTTCTGCAATCTAAAATTAAAAAAAAAAAAATTAAGAAAAAAGCTGAGGCCTGAAAGAAGAGTAAACATTATCCAATAGAAGAAGGGAAGGGAAGAATGCTGCAGGCAGAATGGCCATGATAATACTAGTAACAATGGCTAATCTGAACACTTATTATGTATTAAGGACACTTCTCAGCACTTCAAATGTAATCATCTCATATAATCATCATATATGATAGGTACTATTATTGTCCTCCATTGTACAGAAGAGGAAATTGAGGTTCAGGGAACTTAAGTAACTTGCTCTAGGATAACAGCTAAGTGGAGGTGCCAAGACTAGACACCCAGTTCAGTCTGGCTGGGAGCCTGTGCTTCTAACCACCTTGCTTGCCTACCAAGACAGGGTATTGGGGCTGAGAGATGAGCCAGAGAAATGACCAGGAGCTCAGCTCAACAAATTCATTTTAGAAATATGTGTTGTGGGGAGCAGATGTGACTCAAGCAGTTGAGTGCCTGTTTCCCACAAAGGAGGTCCCAGGTTCAATTCCCAGTGCCTCCTAGAAAAAACAAAAAAACAAGCAACAACCAGCAAAACAAACAAACAAAAAAACAACTCAGGGGAGCCGATGTGGCTCAGTGGTTGAGAGCCGGCTTTCCACATAGGAGGTCCTGGGTTCAATCTCTGGCCCCCGATACCTCAAAAAAAAAAAAAAAAAAAGTTGAGCTCATACTTTGCTCCAGGCCTCAAATTTCAGGGCTATAAAGACAAAGAACAAACTATGACTCTATTTTGGAGGGTTGTGCCATCTGCAGTGCCCCATGAGTAGCAAAGTTCAGTAAACACAACTGTTAAAATGGCCATGAAAAAAATTTTTTTTAAATAAACAACCAAAATGGCCATGAAGGTCTAGCTGAACAGAAGGTCCCGGAGCACTTCTTACAGAATCCACAGTCATGTTCTCACCGTGCCTAAGCGTAGAAGGCAGGCACAATGGTCTGCTCATCAGGAAATGCCCAACCCGGGATTGCCCCAAGATTCAAAAAGCATCACAGCCCATCACACAAGAGTGAGGCAAAAGCCCCTACATCACCAGCAGGAGAAGAGCTTATCAGTGGGAACAAGGCACCCTAGCAACACAATACCATTTTGTTATGCAGCGTCTGACAGCAAATAATACACAGAGGAGGAGAGGAAAGCTTTGGTGTTGTGTGATGAGGCAAAAGGTCCCAGAGGTTTGTATACATGCACTTAACAAAAAAAAAAAACAAAAAAAAAACATTGCTTATAATTTTGTAACCTCCTTAGGGTGTTTTAAATGGTTTGTGAAGATCAATGTTCTGCATGTTCAAAGAGTTTAGGGAGTTTTAAAATCCTCCCATTCTGACTGGCCTGACATAAAGAACAAAGGAGCATGGAATTTCTTCAGGGATCTGAACTCACATAACAGAACCCAGAGATATAAAATCAACAAAGATGGCCTTTGAACTTCCCTCAATCCAAAAGGGAAAAAAGAATATGTATTGCTCTGTAGGCTCCTATCTAGTTGCTTCTTTTATCTTCCATCAATGAAATTGGTTTTGTGATTTTTATTTACGTAACCACCCAGTGGCCATTATTCTAAAGTAGTGGTTAAAAGCTTGGGCTCAGATGGACGTGAGTTCAAATTCAAATTCCACCAGTTATAAGCTGTGGAACCTTGGGGAAGTTAGTCGAGCATTCCAAACCTCAAATTTCTCATCAATAGGGTGAGAATAAGAATATCACTTTGTTCATAAAGTTATAATGGGATTAAGTGAGAATGTGAATAAGGTAATTTACACGTCTGATATATGGTAAACACTGAATAATTGCAAATTACATTTTTTTCCCTGTTTTGCCATTAGCTCATGCATTTTAGTCCTTAATATTCCTCTTCCATAGAAACCATTAAAATGGAAGATGAGTGGAGATCCAGCTCCACTGAGACTGAATTGTTTGACCCAAAGGTGGAAGTCAGTTCAGGAGAACAAAACAGAGAAAGCTTATCTTCTGCTTTGAAACAAGGCTCGGTAAACTATGGTCCGTGAGCCCAATCCAACTTCCTGCCTGCTTTTGTAAAGTTTTATTGGAACAAAGCCATGCCCATTGTTTACATATTGTCTATGCCTGCATTTGTGCTACAGGGACAGAATTGAGTAGTTGAACCAGAGTCCATATGGTCCACAAGGCCTAAAATATTTACTTTTTGGCCCTTCACAGGAAAAGTTTTCTGACCTTTGTTCTAGAAGAATAAAAATCCATTTTTAAAAGGAAATGTAGTACAGAAAGTATGTACATTGGAAATTCATCTTTCCATGGGAAAATATAAAGATTACCTTTAAGGAGGCTATGCAATTATTTCAACTAGTCAGTGCTGTAAACCATGTGAAGCCTCGGGGTTACAAAGCCAGGGATTCTCCCTTCAAAGAACCCACAGTCTAGTGTGAAAGCAGGGATAATACAATCCACTGCAATGGGAGACAAGTTCTGTGCCAACGATGAGAGCAAATGGCTGGGCTAGCACCGAGGTCACTGTGGTGCATTCTGCACTTCTGTATGGCTATCACCCCATTACAGAGGAGGTGACATTTGAACTCAGCGTCTTCTTTGTTCACGATTTCACCTTCATTTCTGTAAGACTGCACTGAGAACCACTGAGTGGATAAGGAATGACTTGATGGAGAATCATTCTCAGGTTACACTAGCAGTGTGTGGTGGATGGAATGGGCTGTGCAGTAAATAGGAACAGGGAGCCTTCTGCAGAGAGCACTGTTCTAATGCATATAAGAGAAAGGGGAATACAGCTGGTCCTGAGTGGTGGCTAAAGAAATGGAAGGAGACTGATCAATAACAGCAAATCCTTATTAGAATCAGAAGTATAACAGAGAAACATGAATAAAGTTGTAAAGGAAGAATAATCATTCATTTAATCATTCATTCAATAATTTTTTATTGTCTAGTACTTGCAATTAGTGTAAGGACTGGGGATCAAGGCACAGCAGTAAATAAGACTGACAAGTCCTTGCTCTCGTGCAACTTGCATTCTAGTTGGGGGAGCAGGACATCTTAGTTTGGGTTCCTCCAAACAAGACAATGAGATGAATTTTAGAGTAAGTTGCTTTTGGGGAAGTAATCTCAGCCCAGCCAGCACAGTGATGGAATGGCAAGGAAGAGAGGTAAATAAGGGGTATGTTAGTGTTCCTGCTGTGGGCAACTGAGGCTTAATCTCATCCAGTACCCTCTGAGGGTATAGAACATGTCTCAGAATTTCCCCAGCTGAAGAGTAAGGGAGCTGAGGTATTCTGATTGAGGGTTATTTGGGTGTGTGGGAAGGGGTGTTAGCTACTCTGCTCCCGTTCAGGGACAAAGAGCCCTAAACATCTATAGAAACCTCTGAAGGTAAACTCAGGTTAGGACAAGGCATATAGGCAGAGCATCATGGGTCAGCATAGACAGGTGACAAAAAATGAATAAATATAAAAGAAGACTGAGATAGTGACAAGTGCTATGCATACAACTGAAACAGGTTTATGAGATAGTGACTGGAAAACCGGTTTAGATCGTGTGGTTAGAGTAAGAACAATGAGCTCACCATGGGGCAAGACCCTGGAAACAGCATCAAGCAGGGCTAAAAAGCAAGTGCAGAGTTCCTCAGGCAGGAATTAAGAGGACAAAGATAAGGTCAGTGTGGACAGAGAGTAGTAGGAAAGAGATGAGGAGGAGAGGATGAAGTCCCAGTGGTAGGTAGAGGCCAGGTCCTGAGGGTTTCCTCTGCCAGGACAGGGGTTAGGATGTTGTTCTACATGTGTCAGGCAGTCACTGAGGGATTGGAGCAGGGAAGGGAAATGATCTAATTGACATTTTTAAAAGTTCATCCTTGTTCTTCTTCTTCTCCCTCTTCCCTTCCTGAATGATTGAGTCCAAAAGTCCTTATTCAGGGCTGATCAAGGTAGACTTCCCTAGGTGTGGAGCAGGATGCCAGAGTCCCAGTGGGTGAAGAGAATGTCCATGCTTGTGTGTGGAGGAGAGCTAGTGGTAGGTGGCAGTGACCTGGCACAGGGTGTTGGAGCCAGGGCAGGAGAAGAAAAGGGTTCCCACCGAGGGTTGGAGTAGCCCAGCCAAGGTGCTGGAGTACAGGTGTGGCGAGGAAGGCATCTATATGGGAGAGCCACCTAGCACAGGATGTTGGAGTCTAAGCTTGGAAAGGGGAGCATCCATAGAAGGGGTGGTGAAAGCAGTGGCCCCACATAGGTTGTGAGAGCCCAAGCCTGGAGAGGAGGATGTCCATACATGGAGGTGGAAGTGGTGGCCACTGTGGTTTCATGCAGGTTGAGAAGGGCATCTGCACACAAGGCTGCCTGTTGCAGGACGTTGGAGGCTGAGGGCAGTGAAGGGGATATGTGAGCAGGTAGGCACCCCAGCACAAGGGTAGGAACTCAAGAAATGTGAGAAGGTCATCACAGGGGGGCACATCTCAGTGCTGGATGTTGGAGCCCCTCATAGGTAAGGATGGCATCCACTTGGAGTGGAGGGGATAGCCCAGCGAAGGGTGTCAGAACACCAGAGGCTGAGGAGGGCATCCCCATGGAGGCAGCAGTGGCAACGGCTGGGTGTGGGATGGGTGTTGGAACCCAAGTGAGATAAAGAAGGGCATCTGTGTTTGTGGGTTTTTTGGGGGGAAGGGGAAGAAGGGTAGGTAGGGTGTTGTATCAGCAATGGTAGATTTGTAACATACAGGGATATTGGTCAAGTAAGTAAATATATTAAGGGCAGTGGGAGCTAGGTTTCTTACTATCAGAGAAGGGAGTTTTAAATATGGAAAGAGTGAATACTACTAGAATGATCCTCCTGGTGTTGGATTGTAATCGGACATATCAGTGTAAACTTATGATTTTAGATAGATTAGATAGATAATACATAGATAGATAACAGAGATTAGATAGATGATAATGATAGAGTGAGAGAGATTAGATAGATGATGACAGGTGATACATAGATAGAGAAAGATAATAGATGATATAGATAGATGATAGATAGATAGATAGATAGATAGATAGATAGATAGATAGATAGATAGATAGATAGATAGATGGATGATAGATTAGAGAGAGAGGTCTAAATGTGTTACCCATGTATGTACATACATAGCACATACATGCTTTCTAGCTCCATATGCTCGATGAGAAGGTCCAGGAGCAGCAACACTCTGATAGCAAGAAGCACCCCTAGCACCCAGATCTTGATTTTTAAATACCATTCTCCACTAACCAAAGTAAGGGCACTTTGGGAAAATGACAAATTTCAGGGTTGGTGTAGGAAAAGTACAAAATGAGCCAGAAATGTCTTGTACCAGTATGTAAAGAAATACTCAAAGAATGATGGGTACCTGTCAAAAGGACAGCTTGAATAGGTTCCCACTGGCCAGCTATGAGATAATTTAAGCATCAAAATAAATAATGACAATAACATTATAAGTCACCAAATAAAATAGATAACTAGATATCCACACATATAAATATATGTATGAGTGAATTGAAATTTGATTGAAGTATACAGAATATTTATGTAGTCACAAATAAGTTCTTCACAAAATACTTACTAATTACAAAGAGAAAAAGAGTAATTTTGTAATGGAGAAGTCTATCATACAACACCTTAATCAAGTGGCCAAAATAATAACGGGAGAAATCAATACATGATGAACAAAGCATCACTCCTCTAATAGTCCTTCCAAATAGGCATAATTTGAATCTGGTCATTAAGAAATCTCACATAAAACCAAATTGAAGGACATTCTGCAAAATAACTGGTTTGTAATCTTCAATAGCATCAAAGTCATGAAATTCAAGTAAGGACTGAAGAAGAATTTCAGATTGAAGGAGATCAAAAAGACATAATGACTAAAGGCAGCATGTGATTCTGAACCGGATCCTTTTGCTATAAAAGGTATTATTGAGATAATTGGCAAAACCTGAAACGTAGATGGCAGTATCAAATGGTGTATTGTGGTTATGTAGGAGAATGTCTTTAAGAATGTACTAACGTATTTGGGAAGTAGTCCACAACTTACTTTCAAATTACTCTCAAATGGTTCAGGAAAATAAAAGTTTTGGTACTGCTGTTGCAACTTTTCTATATGTTTTATCTTATTTCAAAATAAAAAGTTAAAACAAAAAACCACCCTGGGCCATTTGATTTCCAAGATCTTTCTAGTGCACCCCTCTTGTCCTACTCTGGATGCCCCTTGCCTTACCAACTCTTGTTTGTTCCTCATTCCCTCTGTGTTGAGAGGCTGCCCCTGAGAGCATGTACCTGCTTCACCTGTATATGTTTACAGTTATATGACCCCAGGGGATAGGATCCATGTTCATCACACTCTTTTCTGTATCCCTAGTATATAGCACAGTACCTGGCATCCTTCTTGGTAAAAAAGACACGGTCACAGGTATAAATTTGGGAATCGTTTCTATAGCCAGCAGGATAAAGTGGAAAAAGCAGGATATTTGGATACTGCCTCACCTAAGTTTGAATTATAGCTGTGTGGTTTTAAACAATACTTCGATTCTGATCCTCCATTATTTCATATATCAAATGGGTTGTTATGTGGAGCAAATGTGATAAGGTTTGTAAAGCATCTAGTAGAGTTCCTGGAACTTGGCAGGCACTTAACAAATTTGAGTTTTACTTCCCTCCTTGAAAACAAGAATAAAACCCATCAAAGAAGACTAGAAGTTTAGAACTCCAGGTTATGTTTCCAACTTCACAATGATCTTGATATATAAACTCGGATAAGTTATTTCACTTCTCAAGGCTTCAGTTTCCTTCTTGGTAAAAATGGGAGGTGAGGAAAGAGGTGAGGAAAGAGTGGGCTTTATAATTATTGTGTTGCCAAAATCTCTTGGTTCCAAATTTTAAAATGGATGTTAATACAGAAGGTGAAAAATATCGTATATTTAAAGGCTCTTCCTCAATTTTAGCAGTCCAAAGCATGCAAAATCCACCTCCTACCAGTTTGTTCAAAGGACTCATTTAGACTTGCTGAAATTAGTAGGTAAAATGAGGGGTGGTGGTGGTGTTACGTGACTGGTGAGCACATTAATAATTCATGAGCCATAAAGAAATTAACACACACTTTAAGTTCTCTCTGCATTTTTCCTTATTCATAATTCTTTGCCTAATTGCTTTTTCCTTTAAAAATGGGGGAGCTGAGACCTTGGCTATTTGCCTAATGGCTCAAACGGAGCCATAACCCCTGGTTGCTAAGTCTTTCAGTCCTTTTATAGCTTGGGAACATTTGCCATTGAAAGCAAGCTGATGGGTTTGATTTTCCTGAAAGAGATAGTTTGCACTGACCTCTGGCCCCATTAAATGCTTTGGCCATTACCCATTCACAGTAATGGGAGCAATAAATTTGTTTTAATTTAGGACATTGTCAAGTAGAGAATATTGACAAAGACAAAATAATGTTTTGAAAACAGCCAGGATGAAATCATGAATAAATAAATATGTTGAACTTAGCTGATAAATTAAAAAATGCTCATTCATAAGAGTCTGACTGAAATATTTAAAAGTTGGGCCAAAGGTGTTCCCATGTCTAATAAAAATGTCGTCTTTTTCTTTAGACTAGGGAAAAGGTGGGCTGCATAGAAATATATCGCAAAGTGTAGAAAGACGTTTATGCCTTATGACAGATCTGTTTTAAATAGATCTATTTGTTTTCAGCTAAATTCCTAAAGGATCAGCCAGATGACTCCAGTAGCCTTTTCTCCCACAAGGCATTTATTTTCTTTGTGCAAATCACAGCAGGTTGTTTCTCCACCTTTGCTTTGTAAAAGGCCCTATGATTGGTGTCAAAGAACTGAAATTCTGAGTAGATGCTTATCTGTATATATTTTCTTTTGAGTGGAAAAAAAAATTGACTCCTAACTTGGATATATTCCTCTTGAGTAAGGAATAAGAGTGTGTGTGGCATTGGTTCTCATGCTGTCTTAGAGGTAACATCATATGACAGATGGCAAAAAGATCCAATAAGCAAGGAAACATATTTGCAGAGCCGCAAGGCCTTGGATCGTGTTGCCTTATGCAAAGTCCAAATGGCTAAGTCTTCCAGGGTACAGGTTGCCTGAGGGTATTGTTAGCTGTATAAAAACTAATTGGACCAATTTGGATGGAAGGAAAAATTTGCCTGAAGTCTTTAATCACACTAGTCTTTAATGGTTTTCTTTTCAACATAGCCAGGGCTGTGTTTAGGGAGATGAATTTATGCATGTAGCTCAGAAAGCCTTACACAATATCAGAAGGTTGGGGAGAATCAATAAACATCTCGTTTAGAAAGTTTAGTACATGTCCTTAATGTTTTGACATCACTGTAATGGGACGGGCAAGCCATTGTTGGATAGAGGAAAGTAAAACTTTTTAAAAGAGCAAATAGAATAAGGCATGAGAAAGCTGATTCTAGTGATGTTTCTTTATACAGAATTTAGTGTTTGTTTTCATAGACAAAGGGTCCACAGCTCTGAAAATCATGACTAATTTAGTGAACTCCCCAAATGCTAACAGAACAATAGTTTGGCATGTGCTGCTATTAAATGTAGTGTGTTTGATAGCAAGAGCATGAACTAGAAGTCAAAGACCTTTTGTTCGAGTTCTGGCTCTGCCTCTTGCCAACTGTGTGAATTTATGCAAGTCATTCAAACTTTCTGAGCCTGATTTTCCACCCCCACAGAATGGAGATAAAATTAATGCCTTCCTAGAACACCTCACAGAGTTTTTGCAAAAGTGTTATAAGCTAATCAAGAGAAAATTACAGGGGGGCGGATGTGGCTTAAATGGTTGGGCGTCTGTCTGCCATATGGAGGGACCCGGGTTCGTTCCCCGGGACCCCCCGGTAAAATAAAAAAAAAAAAATATATATATATATAGAAGGCTCATGGGCTGCCAGGTTCTGTGTGCTGGTGAGCCGCCAGGCCCCAGGCGCCATGCAGCAAGATGATGACATAACAGGGGAGAGACAAGACGAGATGCTCCGAAAGCTCTGAAAACCAGGAACTGAGGTGGCACAGGTGGCAGAACACCTCTCTCCTACATTGGAGGTCTCCAAGATTGAATCTTGGTGAAGACTGGAGTAGGAGGATGGGAGGAGATGGCAGGAGACGGACACAGAATTGCCCAGTGGATGGACACAAAATGGGGAAGGGGGGCTTTTAAAATGGATAAAGTAAATAAATCTTTAAAAAAAAAAAAAGAAAGAAAAAGTACATACAAGCTTTAAAGCCCTCTGCAAACATAAAAAATGTTATTAGATCATCATGGAGAACTTAATGCTCTATGTCTCTTATTTTTATTCCATTGTTTTAATTCCACTCTTGCATTCAAACCATGTATATGTTTGCTATAATTCACCAAATCAAATTTCCTAGCTCTGCAAAAGCCATACTCAAAAGAATGTGATTTAAAAAAAAAAAAAAAAGGTTTCCTTTGGATTGTATACCCATGTGAAGTCTTCTTTGGGATATAATTCAGTCAGAAGCAATTATGGCACTAGCAAATATTCTGAGAATTCATAAAATCCCACAGCCAAAACCATGATTCATTGCTCCAATACCAAATCCATTTGGCAGGCTGTAGTTTGGAAGCCACAGCGCTGTCTGCTTTTGAAGCTCTAAATGGGGCCATTTGGATTCATTGTAATCCTGCCTGGTCCCATGCTGCAGAGATGGCACAGGCGGATTCCCCCAGTCTCTGCAGATGGCATTTTCCTTATTTCTTCTTGGGCTTTGCTTAACAATATAATCTCTGGGTTGAGAGATGACATAGCATCTTTGGGTTTCTTTTTACTTTAGGCATTGCGACATGAATATTCTTCAAATTTAGCTTACATAAAAATCTTTGTGAAACAGCTCTGGATTTCCCACTACCAGCCTTATACAAGCTGTCATTCAAATCCTTAATGATAGGTTTTTGTGAAAGTGCTTTTTCCACATGTTCCTTAGTTTCTGTTTTAGATGGCAGCGTGGTACTTCTTTGAAGATGGTTCAGGCAAATAGCACCGTTCAATTACTATTTCAGATAAAATGTATATAGACAAAAATAGTAGTAGCAGCAATGTGTAGCCAGGTATGTGTGGCATGGATGTGAAAATCGGCTATTCCACCCTGGCCTAATGTTGGATGTTTCAGATAAGGAACATAAAAATCGCCTGTCTATATAGGAGCTTTGTAATCTCACTGCCTTTCCAGCTTGTCAAAGCTAGGTCCTCAAAGCCTACATGGCTCACAAGTACCTTCTAAAGAATCATAGAATGTAATGAATGGAGGGACCTGGTATACCACATCATGCAAACTCCTGGTAAATGCTTTGATCCCTCTAAAGTGTTCTGTCCAAAGGTGCTCCAGCCTCTGAACACTTCCAGGGATGGGGAAGTAACCTCTCCTGCAACAACTCATCTATGTTTGGACAATTTCAACTTTAGGAAATGTGGTGCTTTGTTTTGTTTTGTTTTAATTGTTCCTGATGTCTAAGGCTCAGCTTAACCTTGTGGGGAATGTCAGCTCCATGGCCTGACACAGACTTTGTTATTCAATCAGTAACAAATCAATCTAACTATTTGTCACCCTGCATGAACATTCTTTTCTTACATACAAAGCAATTATGAGAAACACCACACCCTGCTGAAATCCAGATGTGTTTTCTAGCCTTTGGACCCCCCCTTTACAGTAATCCTCCCCCTAAAGGAACTAAAGCAAATCGGCTCTTTACTTTTTCCTCTTAGTGAACCCATGGTAATTCTAGTAATCAGTACTTTTTTTTTCAAGTGTGCAGAAAACATCTGATTTAACATTCCTTTCTAGAGCTTTGCTTTGAATGCACATTAACCCATTAGTTCAGTTTGTAGACTCTGCCTTATTTCCACTTTGGGAAATTGAGATTATATTTAGATATATTCTGTCTTCTAGTGCTCTTCCTATTCATCATAGCTCTTCTCCAATCTTACTACATGTTGACTTTCTTCTTATTGGCTAATATTTTTCTTAATGTGCTTGCCATGGGTTTCATTATGTCTGCATTCATTTCAGTCAACACAGCCTCCTATTTTTTACTAGTTTCGAATGCCCTTGTTGCTGTCTTTGCCCAGGGCACAGGAGCCCATTCCCAGACAATGTGACCATTTGCAAGCATGCTGGTTTGTGCTGATGAGCCATGGCCTGGATGGCATGCACACACAAAAATACAAATTACATGTTGTGTATTTGGGTGTGAGCTGGCCTAATTAGTACAGTCTGCTAGGAAGTCTATACACATAAAGCATGGATTGAGAAGCAATAAATATGTTTTGAATATTGATTCTGCTCCTCATTTTGGATAAATTCTTCATTCCTTCATGCCCTTTTTGTAAGAGACAATGGCTGATGGTTATTTTTATAATTATATAGACATCACAAAACTAATAGGAACTCTTTATCCTAAAATGACAAAAACATTTTTAGAACTAAAAAAAGATGTATCAATATAAGATATTTCCTTCCACTCACATGAAAAGCATACAGTGAAATTACCCATGTATTATTTTATGTCATTCACTCATATATATGTATATATATATATGTATATGAGTGATACATACCATCATTTTAGCATAACAAAGTCAACCTAGCTTATCAATAATATGAAAATACTGCAAAACTGAGGGCTTTCCTTACCTGCCATCAGTTCACATATACTTTCATTGAATTCATGGGGCAGCTGCTCTGCTGGAAGTGCCTTGTTTTTGCTGACCACAACTTCAGCAAACAGCAGTCCTGAAGTGTCTCTCAAACCCTAGGCTTCTGTGAAACCCCTGATGAAGTCTGGACACACATGGTTTAAGGACAAATAGTTCCATTGATCAAGGGACGGTTTCTTCTTTTTAGTCTGACCTGGGTATGCTTAGCTTCCATCTGCGTGTCATCCTAGAACAGCGCCCAGAGCCAGTCTATGTGGTATCTCTTGGGAATGAAGGTTAAGTCCCGTGGCATAAATTGCATTCAGCAACTGAACAAACAGGACAGCTTGGAGATGGGCTTTTATTCAGAGGAAACCAGAGATCCATCTTGGTGATAAAATATTTATTCCCAATTATCTCATTGTGGCAAGACTATTGCTTTATAGCACATTTCTTAAAAGAAACAAGCATGCTAAAGAGTTTACAGGTATTAATAGAGGAATTTTTATTTTGAAAAATATCTTAAGTAATATACTATTGCCTAGCACCACGTATGGTTTATCATTTAATGTTGATTGAGATAATACAATGTCCTTCTCTAAGCCAATACTTTTTCTGTGTTATCTTCTTTTGATCCTTGGATTTTGTTTGTGTTTTTAAACTTTTATTTTTAAATACTTTTTTTTTTTTTTTTTTTGAGGTACCAGGGGCTGGGGATTGAACCTGGGGCCTCATATGTGCGAAGCTGGTGCTCAACCACTGAGCCACATCAGCTTCCCTCAGAGTTGGTTTTTTCTTTTGTTTTGCTTGTTGTCTGGGTTTTTGTTTGTTTGTTTGTTTGTTTGTCTTTAGGAGGTACCGGAAACCAAACCCAGGGCCTCCCATGTAAGAAGCAGGCGCTCAACCGCGCGAACCACATCCGTTCCCAATTATATTTTTTGTTTGTTTGCTTGTTTTTGTTTTTAGGAAGTATTGGAGATCAGACCCAGGATCTTGTATATGGGTAGCAGGTGCTCAACTACTTGAGCTATATCTGCTCCCCTGAAATACTTTTAAACTCAAAGGATAGTTAAAAAATAGTACAAATCCCGCAGAGAGAACTCCAAAATACTCCTATTCTCCCAAATTCGCAGATCCACCAATTTCAACATTTTGATCATTGGTTTTATCTGAGGGATAGGGGAAAGGCCAGCAAGGGTGCATTGAGCTTCTCTGATCATTTTTAAATTTGGGTGTTCTTGATTCTGCCCTCACCCGGTTATTGCAACCCTTTAACTGTTTTCTATTGTACTGAGGAGCTGGCCCTGCCAGCTTTTGCTAGTTGTTCAAAGATTCTGTGGGAGGACAGGACCCTGGAGCATCTTATGCCACCATCTTGGTCAACTGGAAGCCCTGTTTGTCACTTTTAAGTAAAGATTGCAAGCACATAAACCTTTTAGAGCCAACACTCTTTTTAAAATTATATTTAATCATCAAAATAAACTGAAGTGTATTTATGTGCTTTTCCACTTTACAGATAAATAAATGGAGGCTCAGAAAGTGTATGTGCCCAAGGTTACCGGGCTGGTGAGGCAGGGAAGAACCAGGATTCACACCTAGATCTGACTTACTCCAAACAATTCTGAGCTCTTTCCAACTGGTCTCCTCTGGGCAAAACACACCTTCGTGTCACTTTGACATTTCTCTGGGCTCTATACTGGGTGGCCAAAATCTGTTTTACAAAAATGTTCCTAACGAACATATCACCACATTGTGAAGAGTGTCTCATGAATTTTCCAGTGCTGAACAATGTTCCTCTCAAGGCCTGACTTTGGAGGAGATGAAACGAAATCTTCAGTTCTCGCCTACTGACAAATATGGTAAGTATACAGATTGTTCCTTATTAAGAAGGTGATAGCTAATCACTCTTAACATAATCGTCCATATTAATGTATTAGGCCCATGATGTCCTTTTTCCAACCTCTAAGCTGGACAGGCTCTCTATAGAATTGGGATTTTAGCACAATGGGCCCATTTATTCATGGCAACTTCCTTTAACAATATGGAGGACTGAAAAAGTGTATGTCAGTTAAAGAGATCAGATTTATTGCAAGTACAGGTTTGGAGGAAGAATAAATGGGGTGAGATATTCCTGGTTCTCTGACGTAGAAGGCATAAGACCCTGGAGGCCCTCAGCTCTTATGCTACTGTAAGATGCTTTGGGATCCTCACCAATGCATCTCCTCTGCAGAATATCATTACCTAAGGCATTAGAAAGCTTTTAAGAAAAGAAGAAAAAAAATCTGGATGGATGCATACAAACTACTTGGGAACATTAAAGAAAGGAACTTTTTGCTTCTGACTCCCAATACATGTCTAGAATGCAGCAGAGCGCTTTTTATCATCAGCTTTAAAATATAATTGGCCAATCCTGGAACAGAGCCTTTTGAGGGGAAAATGCGTTCCAAGTGTCACATCACATTTTTTATAGATATAATATCGTTTTCTCAGGCATTTACAGATGTAACTTCACAGCCATAAAATATAGGGCACCCTTCAAAATGTGTGCTTTGACCAGAAGTCTTTCTTTTCACAGTGAAGTTTCAAGATGAAGCATTTCTTTAACTTAAAGATATGTTTCTTAAATAAATAGGACTTTGAGCAGAATTCCCCAAGATGGAAAAATACGACCAAAGTGATAAAAAATAATACAAAAGTTGCATATCTATACCAGGACTGAAAGATGACATTAGAGTGCTTGGATGGAGTAAGAGCCCTTTTGGGCAAAGAACACATATTTAACATCTCTCACTGGGAACATAGCGGTGCACAAAAAAGAACCCTTCAGCATTCTCATTTCATAAACCAATTGTGATGTATCAGTAGCTTTATGAACTGTTAATTTTTTCCCAAATATCAGGGCTAGAGAATAAGGATGAAATTAAGAATATATCTGTTTTTGCTCTATTTGAGAGCCTTCACCCTAAAATAAAACATGAAGACATGATTGAATCTTTTCCTAAAGCCTGTGGTCAAATTTCAGCTGGGTTCCTCTGAAGCTGAGTGGTTAACCAAGTCCAACACAACTGTCCTTATATGGTGGCACCAATGGCATCATTATGTCAGCATCAAGGCCCTGCTGACTTTTTTCCCCATCCCTGAAGCCAGCCCACCCACACTGGTGAGACTGTTATTCGGAATCAAATTTCCACTGGAGTCCTGTGGGGTGGGAGGCACTGGAGCATCACAGGCAAGTAAAATCACATGTAGCACATTAGAAGGTTGATTATAGTAATAAAAGGATTATGAGCTTATTAAAGCATCTATTTATGCCTGGAATGAATTCCCAATTTCAGGCTGAAGAAGGAACTATGTTTACTCTGGAATGTAGATTTTATCTTATCTACCCAGAGTTAAGATTCAGTGATACGTGTCCTGCTTCCCCCAGTTCATCTGCCCCTCACTATAACCCTCCTCATACTTGGCCAGGACCAGCCCACTGGAGATAAGTGACAGAGGCCAGTCAGCAGCAGTTTCAGCAGCAGTGGTGTTTCCTCGCAGAAGGGTTTATATGCCACCTGAGAGATTTTGACAGAGAACTTGCTTATGAAAACAAATATGCCCACCCAACAGCATATTGCTAGATGCCTTGATGAGAAAGGTGGCTGCGTTAGTTTTGAAAAGTCAGCTCTCAAAGTAGAGCAAAAGCAGCAATAGCAATTGACAAATGTGCCCGTTTTCACAAAAGCTGCGAACGGCTTCCTTACTGCAGAGCAGAAAGGCAAACTGCTTCCTGGCACTTGCTCCTGTGCCCTATTTCAGCGGCCTGACCCCAGCCACTAGGTGCACTCTAGACGCACCCAGGACTGTGGCCTCAGTGGGCATCCAACACCAAAGATTAGACTGAAATGTGGATGAGCCCTTAAAAATTGGACTGACAGAAAAATATAAACAAAAACAATTGGTGCCAAAATGCTAGAGGAAGAGGGCCTTTCCTATTTCTCTTCTGCTGTCTCTACCTTCGTTTGTCAGCCACCATTTCCTTAGCACTCACTGTGAGTCAGACAGCTAAGCTAATGGCCTTAGGCGCATCACCACCCTCATGAGGTAGGTACTAGTATTTCTCTCATTTAGAGATGAAGACTTCAAGGCTTAGAAAAGTTAACAAAATCACAGAGTCAGTTAGTAGTAGAGCCAGGGCTAAAACCCTGATTTGCTTGATATGAAAGCCTGTACTTCTAACCACCATGGTTATATCACCTTTCTGAACTGCCTCCTATTTACTCCAAACCCAAAACGTCACCTGGCCAGCTTTGGGCTCAAACCAGACATCCATCATTTATATTTCTCTGGTCTCAGTTCCCTTTCCACTAAAAAAAAAAAAAAAAAAAAAATTTAGGACTGCTCACCCACAGCTCTTGTCCCAACTCTCTGTTCACAAGAGCTAAGAGAGCTACCTGGCAACTGCACCTTGCACTGGGTCAGGCTGGTTAAGAAAAATGGGGAGATGGACTGAAAGACCAATATGTAACAGTTGCACTTATTTTCTGATGCAGGCTACGTGTCTGATCCCATGAGCCCGATGCATTTCCATTCTTGCCAGAATAGTGGCAGTTTTGAGGACAGCAGCTGACAGCATTCGGCATATACCTGAGGAGAGTTTTCCCCAAAACTGACAGCAACACTTCTAACATGGCAGGCTTGCTTCCAATTATAATATTTTACCCTCTAAGGTCTCCTTAAATTGGCATGTTTATTTACAGGTTCTATTTAATTCTCCACCACGAATTGGGTCTTGAATTGTGGCTAAAGAATAAAATGCAAAACAACCGAGACAGAATGTATTTGAGATTTGTTTTTACTTTTGTTAACCAAAACCAAATTTATATTGTGACTTGGAGATGGAGCTTAAATCCATAGTGGGCACTTAACAATTATTATGTTTTCCTAGACTGAATAATGTAGACCTGTGTTTGAGAGTCACTGTGTTTGATTTCTTAGAATATTGTTCATTTTTTATGTCATTATGTTACTTCTGGTTTTCAGCTCTGTGATTAAAGATACTCTGGTGGCAAACAAAATTGATTCAGATGTGTATTTCATTCCAACTTGATTTCCACTTGGTACATCTTCTTTCAGATATATTAGTAACAGGAAGTTAAGTCTTCGAATCAAGAAACGTGTAAAACTATGGCTTTTAATTATGTAGCCTCCTTTTCTCATCATATTGAGTGCTCTGTGCTCTACATAGGCAACCTGTTGCTGTCAGCAACAAGATGTGACAAACTCTATCAGTTCAGTTCTGAAACTATGCCTCTAATAAGTATCTGCCATTCATATCAGAGTCTGGCTCAGTGTAATGAGAAGATTCCCAAGGCTACTTGCTGCCTTCAAGAAATGGGAATCTGCCCTCCATTCTTGTTCCAACCAGGAAGGTGGGAATGATTCTACCAAAGTGATTTTGCCATTGAAAGGAATAGACTTGGGTAAAGCAGGCAGGAAACTGAAAACTCAATGAAAATCACTGCTTTGGGCCACAGAAAACGAAAAACATCAGCAAAGGAAAAAAATGTCTCATTGTCTCAGTCAGGGTTTCTCAAATTTGGCACTGTTGACATTTTGGACCTGATCGTTCTTTGCTGTGGAGGCTTTCCTATAGTCTGACATGTTCAGCAGCATCCCTGGCCTCTACCCATTAGATGCCAGGAGCACATCCTCAGTCACAACAAATCAAAAATGCCTCCGGACATTGCTGAATATTCCTTGTGATGGAGTGGCAGGGAGGGTAAAATTGTCCCTGGTTGAGAACCACTGCTCTAAATCCAGAGAGGACAACTCAGGACCTAAAGAGTGAGGAAAGGAGTGTAGTGTTTTATCCCATCCTGACTGGCTGCATGACTTTAGGCATATCTGTTTTCTCCTCCTCCTGAAGTAATGTAAAATCCTATAAAAATGGAACTGGATGTGGAAGTGCTGATCGTGGCCCCTGGGATGTCTTGACAAGCTCCTCTATCCTCCTGCCTCCTCTTGCCCATGAGAAATTAATGTTTTCATAGATAGAGGACAATTTCTATCAGGAGAACAGCAGCCCCACCTCTAGAATCCCTTTATGTCTTTTCTTATTACTTATGGTTGCAAAATGGCAAGCCCTCAGGTCCTCTGATTAGCTTTGGTGCAGCCCTACTATAGGTCCAGAGTTAGAAATTAAAACCATGATACTTCCAACTAGATTTATCCTTTTTCCCCTTCAACCTTTTCATTTCCCTGCCCAATTATTCTGGAGTCACAGATATCTCTATCTCATGAAGCAAGTTCCCAAAAGGCTTTATAATAAGCACAACCAAGGAACCTAAGGTGGCCGCTCAGGCATAAACTCTTCTGGCAAAGACAGAAAGGGGGAAAAAAGGAGCTAGTTTAATAATGCCTGCCTCCATAGCTCTTCCTCTAGTTCTTTGTTCTTGATACTCTAGGGAATGAGCCAGGACCTAGCCTGGGATACACTGGGGCTTCATCGTTTTATGAGTTGAGTTGAAAGGAATACCTTAGAAAATGAAGAAAATCAGTTTTAACCAAAAGATTTACCACATGTGTAATGCCAGATGCATATACAATCAAGATTGTATTGGGTAAATTTGATGTCCTCCCTGGGTTCCCCTGCATGGAGGTCACATCCAGAGGGAGAACTGTTTGTTTCTGAAAGGCCTCTCTTTAAGAGGGGATTTTCTAGAAAAGGTTTGTCAAACTCTCTTTCTTTGAATCCTCTAATTAGCCACCTCTTCCCTCCATACTGCATTTCCTTCTGTGGCTGCTTCCCTCTGCTCTTGTCTTGTCAAGCATTGCAAATAATGAGACTAATGTGTCTGGATGAGAAGGGGAACCTTTTCATGATGCCAACCTGTAGCTTGCAAACTCTTTTTCAGTTCTGTACCCTTCATGGGCCCAAGGATCATCTTAGAGTTTGAGAGCATGGTTTATGTGTCCTCCCCCCGCTTTTTTTTTTTTCCTTGTTGAAAAATGTCTCACTAATTGCTTCCTTTTTCTGTTGGTAAAAATGAACTACGATCATGTTTTAGCATGCTTTTTTCCATGAGCATGCTGCCCTGAGCTCATTTCAAAGATTTCAATTAGATATAATTCTAAGTCAAATTATAACAGTACCAGGAGAGAGCTATTCCAACATTGTGGTTATTTGGGTTATTCCCAAAGCTGACATATTCCTGGGAAGGAGAAAAAAAAATGGGTGCTTGTAGTAGGAGTAAAGGTTAATGTTAGACAATAGATCTGAGATGAAGGGGTCTTTCTCTCTTGATACTCTCTTCAATTTCCTCCCTCCTACCCTTCCTTTCTCTCCCATCTTTCCTTCCTCCCTCCCTCCCTCCCTTCCTTCCTCCTTCCCTTCCTTCCTCCCTCCCTTCCTTCCTCCCTCCCTCCTTTCCTTCCTTCTCTCTGTCTCTGTCTCTCTCTCTCTCTTTCTTAAACAATAAGCCTTTGCTTTGGAGTTAGGAGACTTTCCACAGTAGTCCTATGACCTTGGGCAAGTCAACCTATCTCAATGCCAGTTATCTATATAAGATAGTGATAATAAACTTTATTTTGTAGAGTTGCTGTAAGGCTTGCAAATAATATAAAGCACCTAGTATAGTTCCTGACCCACCTCAGCAGATGCTGTTGTAAATATTAATGTTTATTGTTACTGGTATATCACCATACAGCCAAAGAACTATTCACAAAAGGAGAGCATGAGAAGGATAGAGACTCTTTCCCTTGTAGAAATAACCATCAAAGTCCCTAAAAGCTCTGACTTCGCAAACAGCCAGCTGCTGAGCTTACAGGTCCGAAGCAGTTTGAGCCAATATGCAGAAGACTTCAGTAGAGATGTCTTATTTATATCTGAAGTAAATTCAGAGGGGAAATCAAACCCCTTAAACCAGATGTAAAAATCAGAAAGAATTCCCCAAACAAGGGGGATGCTAAATAAAAATAGGGAGAAAACTCACATTTATTGAACACCTATTATATGGCTGAAATGGTTTTAGATGATTTTTAGGTGTATTATTTCACTTATTTCTCCAAATAGCCCTGGAAAGGAAGATTTTTCCTCCTTATTTTACAAGTGAGGAATTCATGCTCCGAAAGGTAAAGTAACTAATCGAAGCTAGTACAGGATGGAGCCAGGACAAGACAACTAGGTTTGTCTTGAACTATGTCTATGATTTGTTCACCACACAAGGTTGCCTTCATTGCAATGGAAGAAAAAGTAGGAAAGCAACAAAGGTTCACAATCCAGAATTCTGGTAAAAGTGAACCAATCTGCAGTTCATGTAGTCCTGAGGAAAATTTGGGAACTTCTCCAAGAGAAATTTTGTAGACTAGAAGAACAAACCTTTCCTGATTGCTTTGGCTCATTATTGCACAGTAAAACAAAACAAAACAAAAAATCATCCTCATTTTCTCTGTTGTAATTATGGAAGAGAAGGGGCTGGGATAATCCCAAGCCTCAAAAAACATACATTGTTATTTTCTACTCGGAAAGAACAAGAAATGATTGACAGAAGCAAGACTCTCACCATGATGAGCAGGAACAAAAAAGTTATGAGGGCAAAGCACAGCAATTAAGGAAGCCAAGGAGTTTCACATTTTCCTTTCCTCATTAGCACACTGGATAGGGAAAGCGAGATATGCTGTCGCTATTACCAGTAGGATTTGAATACCTTATTCCTTCCCAGTTTTGTGTTGCTTGTAGTTACTCAAGCATGCAGACTGGAGAGCTCCCCCTGATCAATTCACTTCCATATTTCAAAAGCCACAAGGGCAAAGATGAGCCATTTGACATTTGCAATCCCTTCACCAGTTACGAGCTCAAGGCTCAGCTGCAGCAATCACAGATTTTGTTCCAAGACTGTCAGCTCAATTAGCACCATACTCAAAACATGATGGAGAAGCAAAGTTCCTCTCTCTCTTTAGACATCCTACCTTTTATGAGGCTAACTAGAAATAAAAGAGCAGGGGTTGCACATTTCTCCTCAGGCCAGAGCTCCAAGGTGGCACAGCTGCTGACCCAGTGGTGGGGTGCTAATTAAATTAGGCTTCTTAAATTAAAACACTGCCATGGGTGCCAGGTCCTCCTGATGAGAACACGTCTCCAAAGCACTTCCAGACTAGCTTTATGTTTAATTAGTGAGATGAAAAGAATATTATCTCAAATATCTGTCTTTTAAGCAATGGGCTCCTATGCAGAAGAAAGGTATCTTTCCATCTCTAAAGAAGTCTTTTAAGCTCACTAATTTCACTGACTTCCATCTCTTCTTTTATCTCAGCAAATCAGAAAAGGGTAAGATTCAAGCAAGACCACAAAATGCAATAAAAATAATATGGATATTGGTTTGCCTTTCAGTTTTTTACTCATAATAATCCATGCTCTGCTTAACACCACTTCAAAAATTAATCCACGGTGAAGAATATCAGGCTCTCCTTTAAAACGGATTTTTTTCTTTCATGAAACTCAAATGAGTTTAAGGAAAAAGTCAATATAAAGACTGAGGACTGAAGATACTTTGAGATGATCAGAATAAAATTGAATGGGACACTGGGTGGCACATGCTCATCCTACACAAGTTTGTAAGTTTAGGAGGCAGAATAGCTTAAAGCAGTTCCCCAACTTTATAGAGCATCAGAATCACTATAGGCTTTGTTAAAACACAGATTGTGGGCTTCACCTCCAGAGTTTCAAAATAAGAAGCTCTGCAGTGGTGCCCAAGAATTTGCATTTCTAACAAGTTCTGGCTGCTGCTGTTGGCCCCAGGACCACATTTGACAAGCATTGGCAGAGGGGTTAAGGGTATAAGCTTTAGAGTTAGGCTGGTGTGAATGTCTGCCTCCTTCCTTCACTGTGTGACCTTCCTGGGGTAAGTTACTTAGTCTTTTTGAACCTCAGAGTCCCCATCTGTAAAGTGAACAGAAATATTCTTACCTCATAGTGAGGATTAAGTGAAATAATGTATGAAAATCACTTATCATAGTGTCAGGCACATGATAAATGTCCCATAATGATTGGCCATGATTGATAGAACATGGCAGGGAGAGGAATCAGCTAAGCCACCAAGGGCTAAGCATTTATTTCCTGAATTCTAATTAATGAAAGGATTGGATAACCATTAAAGCTTGAGAAAATTTAAATGTTTGTAAGGCACATAAGCCCTAAATGCAACTGACACAAAAAGAGTAATACGAGAATAATGCAATAAGCACAATATGGATAAAGTTATAACTGGATTTACAATGTAGTTTAGTTAAACATAAACAGTCTATTACTAATCCCTCCAAGAATATGAATTAGACACCTCTTGGGTGCTACCTCAGATTCTTGTCCTCACCTAGCCCTTGGCCATTGGGTCACCCCACCATCACCATAAGCAACTTTAAGTGGGCAAAGGCCCCTGTTTCCTCTCACCTCCTACCCTAGAGCTCCCCTGTTGCCTGGAGGAGACATGCCCCAAGTCCTATAGGCCTTGGCAACTCAACCTGGCAGTTAATACTTGTAGGCCTGTAGAGTAAACCTTTGCCCTGTGGGAGACTGGAGCCAATGAATAAGTTCTTCTCCCTTCTGGAGCCATTGTGTCCGGAGGTACAGTCATTCTTGGAGCCTCAGAAGACAATTCGGTGAAATTGACAGTTGTCCTTGATACCAAACAGCATCCAGCTCAATAACACATCCTAGGATTTGCTCTCCCTCTTTTCCTTCCTCACTCCCAATTCTTTGTTCATACTTCCATGGGACTGCACTCCCTAAACAAGAAGAAGCATATGAGCTTTTGTCTCAAGTTCTGCTTTCTGGTGAGCCCAAACTAAGGTAGACTAGTATAGGCCAAATTAGTGTAGACCTATGCAAATGAATTGACTCTTAGTTCCTCCCTACTGAGTGGTTTGTGGATGAACAACTAAATGATCAAATTTAAAAAATAATAATGAATTAACAATGAATGGGGGGGTGGCAGATGTGGCTCAAATGGTTGGGTGTCCATCTCCCATATGGAGGGACCTGGGTTCAATCTCCAGGACCTCCCGGTAAAATAAAAAAAAATAAAAAAATAAAAAAATAATAATAATAATTTTTAAAAACCAGTGAATGAATGGGTTTAGTCAGCTGAAAGGTTAAGATTATAATCTTTATCTGTTCTTTCAGCCCCTTTTGAAGCTCTTCTGGTTTCACTCTGTTTCATACTCTGTTGCATGTAGGATATTGTACTCAGCATTACTCTGCTTGACAAT
This sequence comes from Tolypeutes matacus, assembly GCA_026826555.1. Taxonomy (NCBI): domain Eukaryota; kingdom Metazoa; phylum Chordata; class Mammalia; order Cingulata; family Chlamyphoridae; genus Tolypeutes; species Tolypeutes matacus. The sequence continues at coordinate 785,212 of JAKSZT010053882.1, forward strand.
GCCCTTTATACATGCTCCTATCACCAGCAAAACTAGGATTGTGTTATTAGGGCCTTGCTGCCTTTGCTGTAAATATCTATAAACTCATTTTTTTCTGTACCCATTTTTATTCTTTTTATTTCTCTTGTTCTACCAGTCTACTTATTCATTTTCCTACCTTATTAATATATTCATATTTGTATTTGCATCATTATTGGCATTCTTTCCCCCTTTGGTTGCTTATTCAGCATCTACCTGCAAGGTGGAAGGGACTTTTTAGCAGCTCTTCAGGAAGTTCCACCATTTGGACAAAGAGGACTGGCTTCCTAGCCTTGCCAAAAGTGTACTTCTAACACCCCCAACAAACCCTGTCTCTATGGTGCTTCTTGTTTCTTTATTTTATGCTCCCCTCACCCCCTTGGAGTTCTAAAGGATGAAAAGCTTTGGCTTTTAATTCTTCCAAGGTCTTATCATATTGGCTGCATGCATTGTTAGTACCAGTCCTGAATGAATAAGGAAGCAAATGCTCAAGTTTTGCCATAAAAGAGCCCCACCTACCACATAATAGATCTTCCTTGGTTACAGTAAGTGCCCATCTTCAGCTCATAGTCCTGAAGGAACAAGGAAGCTGAATAAAAAAACAAGAACAAAAGGCTGGGGGATTGGAAAGGCACCAAGTTAAAGGTAAACACTAGAATGAGGAGTAATGGAGTAATGGCATCAAATTGTTAGCGTACTGTCCATCCACAAATTCTCTGAAAAATCTTCCATCTTTTGGAATACAAAGTCAATGAGTACTTTGGGAAGTTTCAACTGGTCGAATCTTTGCAAAGCAAGCACATTTTTAAAAACTCTAGTAATTAGAAATAATTGGCTAGCTAAAAAAAAAAGGATGTCCTAATTAATTAGTCTCCACTGAAGAAACATTAGGCTTTAAGGAAAATGCAAGTTTAATAGAAGTAATAAGTTATTAATACAAATGGAAATTCTGTAAGATGTAAAATAGAGAGTAGTGGAAACTGTAAATTGCTTGCTGAGGTTTAATTAGTTTGTTCCTTTCTCTACTCTATCCATTAAGCTCTTAATTGATTTAAAATATTAATATAGCTCAAGAATCACAGAGAGACAACTCCTTGCAGTTTTTCTGTCAATAGTCTTACTACTGTAATAAGAATGATTATTCCTTAAACAACCATACATTGCAATTAATCAAAGCCATATTGCACAACAAGCAGGAACGTTTACAGATGTTTACAAATATTCTTAGCTGGTTAAAAAACAGATCCTCCTTTATTCCCTTATAATTTTAAACATTCTGCTTTAAAAGTCATGCTTCCTCCTATTTTTACAGACTCCATGGAGTTCACTTTTCCTGTAGTGCTAATTTATAGTGTTTATTTATAAAGTGTGCATTAATAATATCAAATATCACTATACATTTAAATGGGAGCTATTAGCTGTGTCTCTGGGGAGAAGATGACTGGTTTTCTGCACGCTTAAATAGCTGCCTATTACCCTACCAGGTCACTCAGGGAACTTCATAACAGAGTGCACAGCAGGGATTGAATGCTCCTTTGTCAGTGGGTAGGGCTTTGGCTACAATGCCTTTAGAGAATTAGGACAAGCCACATTTTTGTGCCACAAAGACTTCCTTCAGTCTACTTTTTTTTTTTTTTTTTTTTTTTGCGTTACTATGAACCAAATATATTGTGTAACATATTGTTTAATTCAGCAAAAAAAAATTATATGTATCCAGTACATTTGAGAAATGTATGTATTCATCTATGTTTACTTTTTAGTTTTTAATTGTTTATATTTTCAATTATTAAATGTACAAAATAAAGTTTAAAAAATCTGCCAAGCTCTTTCCTCCCTGGGGACTCCATAAATGCCTTTCCTCTGCCTGGGAGACTCTTCCCCTCCCTTTTCTTCTAGCCAACTCCTGCTCAGCCTCCATGTTTCAGATGAAAGATCACTTGCTTTGGGAAGCTCTAGGCTGGGTACCTGTCCTTCCTACCCCGGGGCAGAAGCTAAACCCCTCTGCCCTCTACTGCCCCCACTCCCCCCAATGGATGTTCCAAATCAGCCTAATAAAATATCTTTATTTCTGGAAGTGTTTGGTTTCCAGTTCTCCCCCAGATAGGGATGGTGAGGAATGACTATCCCCTTAGCCCAGTAGCTAAGGTAGTGCCTGCTACATATTAAACTACAAAAAATATTTCTTGGATGGTTGGATATGGATAGAAGGAAAGGGATTTGCAAGCAGAAGCGAGCTGTGTCTGAAGGCGCTTTGGGAAGGACGGTGGGTCACACCCCGCCTCTGATGTTATTGGGGCCACGCGCTTCCCTACCACTGGCAGTCAGGAGGCACCCACAAGGCGCAGCCTGGGACCTGGAAGCTCTTCAGTCTACTTTTAACACCTGGCCAGAGACAGGTACATATCCTCCTTCTCTTGCCCCATTCCTCTAGGCCTTACCCTAGTTTCAATTCCATTTTTTTAAAAAAACTTTTTATTTTAGACAATGATAGATTCACAGGAATTTGCACAAAAGATGCAGAGAGGTCTCCTGTAGTCTTTCCCCAGTTTTCTCCAATGGGAACATCTTGCATAATTAGAGTACAATATCAAAACCAGGAAATTGACATTCATCCACTCCCCTTTTTAAAGAGACTAATTACACATCTCTGAGTGGAAAGAGGCCCTGAACTCAACTTATTTTACCAGTCTCAGTGGGCAAGTTACAAGACAGTGAAAAGAATTGAAAAATCGGGTACACAGAAGATAAAAAATTTAACTTTGTTTCTCTAAAACCTCATATAACCCAGTTGTTTCCTTGACCCATAAGTGAACCCTTCCTAGGAGTTGAAATAAGGAAAGAAATGTCACTAGCAAGAACATAACAATTTTTAATGCCACTTTAAAAAGTATTATAATCTTAAATGCCACCGAAAAGAGCATTGCAATTTTAAAATCTCTTCACAACCATTTTAAGACAATTGTGCTAAGTCATCTTTTGAGAAGCTTCTCTTGTAGCAAGATCGTCTCAATTTCTAATATCTTCGCAGTCAATGCAACCCCTATGCATGGAAATTTGTACTTAGGAATTGAAAAAAGTATATATTCTCTAATTTTGCAACTGAATGATGTAATTATTTAAAAGATAATATCAAAAGCCTGTCTCTTGTGATAGAAAGACTTGGTACTTTGAAGGGCTTTCCCACTAAAATACATGCAGATTCTGCATAAAACCTGAAGTTTTTATTTTATTGCTGACCTTGCAGGAAATAAGGAAACTCTTTTTTAAAAAGATGAGCTAAGAGCAGTGAGATTAAGCTTTGAGCCAATAATAAGGAGGGAAAGATTTATTAAAGATTGGCACATTAAAATGGACCCTAAAAGGAGATAATATGGTCACAACTCAGAGTGCTTTCTGGACCTGGGCAAAAATAGCTGTAAATTCTCCCAGGAGGAGAGACTCCTGAATTTAAACTCCCATAAAATAAGATGAACCAAATATACACAAATGGAAAACAAACCACCATGAATGAAAGTCAGCAGAAATAACAAACTACAGAACCATACCACCAAGGGTTCCAGATAGTGGAAGAATCTGTTTCAGAAAAGAAAATAACTGCATATAAAATATTTAAAGAAATTTTAAAATTGAAACCACATAAAGCGGGAAAAAAACAGCAAGCAGAAAGTGACTATCAAATGTGCTCATCTAAAATGACCATCAAAAGGAATTGGATGGAAGACTAAATAAAACTTTAAGAAATGAAAAAAAAAAAATTGTTGAAACCACAAGTTCAGTGGATGCGATTACAAAGGTTAGGCACAGATAAAGAAGAGAATTGGCAGATGGCTCTGAATGCAGCATGTGAGAACAAAAGGGTGGAAAATGTGAAAGAGAGATTTATAGATTTGGATCATAGAATTAGGAGATCTAACAAATATCTAATCAAATTTCCATAAGGAGTGAATAGAAGAAATGAAGGTGAAGCAATACTTGAAGAGACAATGACCCAAAAACTTTTAGAAATTAATGAAAGAATCTACACACACAGGAAACACAAAGTATGTCAAGAATAATATAAACACAATGTATGTCAAGAATAATAAACAAAAGGAAGTTCATATGTATATGTACATATTGTAATGAAACTGCAGTACCCTTAAGGAAAATGGATGATCCTAAAAGCATCCATAAAGGAAAGATAGATCACCTCAAAAGAAGGACACTTAGACTTTCCACTTACTCTCTACAATAACAGATGAAACAAGGCAACAATGGAACAATATCTTCAGGTTTTGAGAGAAAATAACTGTCAACCAAGAATTGTGTCTCCAGTAAAATTATCTTCCAAAAATGAGAGGGAGGTTTATCACTTATTGTCAGAAAAAAGGAAAATAATCTTGGGAGGAAGTTCAGACCAAGAAGATAATGGTGAATAGTGAAATCAGAAAACTTGAAGATAAACAACCACTCTGTATAAAAGAATAAAAATAATACTAATATTTAATTTGTAGAATTATCAAGAAAATAAATGAGCCACAAATCTGCCAGGACTCAGCATCACAGATCATATGATTTGTAAATGGAGATTAAGATTTGAAAACAATAGAATCTGACTATCATGGGAGAAGCATTCCACTGCAGAAGAGTCTTTAGTAGTGAAGGGAAGGACGTTTATTAGTATTTTGCAGACTAATAGTGCACAACTCAAATACTGCCCTTTAGGTGACAGAAAAACCCCCAGTTGCAGTTCTTGTCATTGTAGTAGTGTTGGCATTGGAACCCTCATCTCAGTGTGTAGAGTGTAGGACATAGCATTGTGGCTAAGAGAGCAGACTCTAAAGCTGTGGTTCTCATGCTGAGTTGCATGAGGATCTTTTAAAAAATTATGATGCCTGGCCCTATCGCCAGAGTCTAAGGGTTTGAGGTGCATCCCGGGCATGGGGATTTTATAAAAACTTGCCAGCAGATTTTAATGTGCATCCTAGGCTGAGAACCATTGAGAGAAGTGGTTCTTAAACTCTAGTGTTCATCAGAACCATCCAGGTTTTTTAAAACTATTTGAACTCTATGTTCTCATACTGTTGTCCTGGGACCAGCATCACCTGGGAACTTGTTAGAAATATCTCAGGTCCCCTGCAGCCCTATTGAATCAGAAACTCTGAGGGTAGAGTCCAGCAAATTCTAGTTTAATAAGTCCTCCAGTTGATTCTAATGCAAACTAAAATTTGAGAACATGCTCTAGAGAGTATCATTTTGCCTGGGTGAAACCCAGCTGTGATACTATCTAGCTCTATGACCTTGAGCTTGTTTCTTCACCTTCCTGGGCCTCAGTTTCATCAACTATAAAATGGGTCTAATAGTACTTTCCTCACAGCATTGTGACGTTTACTCAGTAAAGAAGTGTAATGTAAAAACTAAAGAGTAAAATGAGTTAAAACACGAAAGTATAATGTTTTAAGCTGTATTATACCGATTTAAATTAGGTTTCTAAAATCACATTTACAAGCTATCTTTTAATCTTATTAGAGATTCAAACTTGAAGTTAGTGATGTGAAACCTTGGCTGCACATTGAAATACCTGGGGAAATTTTGTAACATTCTGATTCCTCAGTCCCACCCCTGAATTTTTAAAAAATCTCCTCAGGAGACTTTCAATGTACAGAAAAAACTGAGAACCAATGATTTAGATTTGAGTTTGTTAAGCCAATTTGTATATGCTCACATGGGTTTGTAATTTGTTGAATTCTACAGCAGAGTCCTTTGCTAGGTAGAGAGCCATCAACATTATGATTATTTCAGAGAGGGGCGTTTTTCTTCATTCTCTCAGAGAGATTTTTTTCTTCAAATTAATCTCTATACATAGTAGTCAGCATATATGTATATGGGATTTCTGCTGTCTCTATAAACTTTGGCATTGTCAGTGGGAATTACAAACCTCGGAGATAGCCATAATCCAGACAATAAAATGTATCACCTTACACTGCATTCGGAAACTTGTACTTCAGAATTTGCAAATCAAGAACTAAATTAGATGTTCTTTAAAAAAAATTTTTTTTCTGAAGTGAATTTGATTAGAAATTTTGATTCTGTCCCTCTAATCTAGTTAATTGAAGGCCAAATTTTGAAGTGAAACGAGGTCTAGACACAAGATGGGTGTTCTGCTCCCTATTTTGTCCCCACCAATGTACAACCTACTCCTCAGATTCTCTGGGCTCCTGCTTTTCAAACTGATACATAAAAGTGACAGGTGGAATCCACGATCTCTAGTGTCCCTACTAATCTAATGTTTTATAATAATTATAAGCAATCATCATTTGCTCTTCAGTCAACAAATTCAGATATTCCCTGAATCCTATCAACACCCATCAAATTTGAGCTTAAAAATTTTTCAGAACAACATATAACCACGTTACTCCAATCTGCATTTTAATTCATTTATTAATTCATTTACTGCATATTTATTGAGCACTTACCATGTGCCAGCCACTGTTCTTGGCACGTTGAAAAGAACAGAACAAACCATGTCTCTTCTCTCATGGAGCCGACAGTCTATTGAGGAACAAGTCTGCCTGTGTTAAATGAAATGCAATTGTCAGAACTCTATAATTTCTTTTCCCTTCTTCACAACATCTCACATTTGCATTCTAACAGATGTACAGGCAAAGATGGAGAAGGATGGAAGGGAGGGATTAAAAATCTAACATGAAGCTTTTTAATAATCTTAAAAGGAGAGGGAGATTCTAATAAATTGTCCATTCCACCAAGGAGCTAAAGGACATCCAGTACCCTAGAACCTTTGCGTTAAAGCATACTTTTGAAAACTAAAATTTCTTTGGAATATTGGAGTTGGGGTAGGGGTGGGAGTTAGTCTACATAGTTACAGAACTATTTGCTTGATTGCTATTTAGCAGGAGTCGGCAAACTAGTTTGCTGGCCAAATCTTCTTATAAATAAAATTTTTCACTCTGCCTCTTTTTGTAAAGTTTTATTTGAACACAACCATAATCATTTAAATATTGTGTATGGCTGCTTTCACACTACAATGGCAGAGTTGAGTGGTGATGACTGTATATCCCACAAAGCCTAAACTATTTACTATCTGGATCTTTGTAAAAAAGTTTGCCGATTCCTGCTCTTTAGCACTGAGTTGCTGTCTGAGTACAACTGTTGACAGCCCTGACCTCGAATTCTGACACATTCAAGAGGCATACTTCTTTCCCTAGGAACAGCTAGGCATTCTGCCAGGACTCTTACTTCTTCCTTGTAGCAACACCAGGCTGCATGACCACTCATTTATTTTTCTGACTGGCATCACTTTAAACAGTATGTAGCCAAAACAAACTCTGCACATTAATAAAAAATTTGGCAACTCATCCATGATGGGTGACATGCTTTATAGCTTGAGAAACACTGCCCTGTGCTATTTCACCTCACCTATTACACCAATGGTCTTCAAATATTTTTTGCTCTCATCCCCCTAAGAGAATTTTGAAAAACTGTCAGTTCCCCCTCACACATTGTTAGTTGATATCTAAAAATTTCCATAAGTTTACATAGTAATTACAGATATAATTTCTAGCATGTTATAAAACAGGGCATTTTCATCAAAAATGGTTACCTTCCTTTTATAACTATATCAAAGGAATATAAATGTCACAGCAGTTTGATGCCACCTGTATCCATGTCCTGGATGCTGTAGGATGCCACCTTGATAGCCCCTTCAGAGCCGAGGCATCCATTCTCCCAGATGCCCAGAGTATGGGCTTCTGCTGGCTCACATCTGAGTCTCTCCACAGGAATTGCTTTTGACCAAAGGGAGCTTCCTAGCCCCAAGATTATGCCTCTTCCCAGGGAGGCAGCCAACATCCAGTGACTGTTCTATCATGGGGATCCAACACCTGGCCCCCTTGCCTCTACTCAACTATCCCAGCTTCAGAGTTCCCTGGGAAGTGGTGTCTTGGTTTGCCAAGGCTGCTGTTATAAACACCACAGACTGGTTGACTTAGACAATAGGAATTTATTGCCTCAGTTTTGGAGGCTAGAAGTCCAAAATCAAGGTGTCAGGCAGATCATGCTTTCTCTGAAGTCTGTAGTGTTTGGGTAGTGACTTGCCAGCAATCTGTAAGTCCCTCTGTCTCCATCACATGGCCGTATATTCCCCTGTCTCCTCCTAAAGGTCCAAATTCTCTCTGCTTATAAGAATTCCAGTCATATTGTATTAAAGTTCCTCCTGATTCCACTTGGCCTCATTTTAACCAATAGAATTTCTGAAGATCCCATTTGCAAATGAGTTCACCTCCATAGGACTGGGGGATTAGGACTTGAACATGTCTTTGTAGGTGATATGACTCAATCCATAACAGATGGGCTGTGGCCTCTGTGGCAATTGCATCACAGGCCATCTTTTCTCTCTGCCCATTTCTGCTTACCTAATTTCCCCACAGTGTTGTTCACAGAGCACACCTCCAATAAACCACCTGCATGCAAATCTCCATTCCAGAGAGTTTCTGGAGTTTCAAAACCACATGACTATGCTTTTTTAGCACTAGGAAATGGCACATTATTTTTTTCTTAATAAATTCGCATTTCCATTCCACTTTGCCCATAGAATTATATCCTACCTAGGAAATTTTTGTGCTTTAAAGCCTTTTATTGATCACCCTGTCTTACATTTCTATAACTAAAATATTATATAAATTGAAATTTAATTTTTATAAAATTTCTTGTGAACAAGAAATGTGTTAATTTCTTCTGGACTGAGCTATCACTTGATCAAAAAAACATTATAAATTTTTAAATTGTAGTAGCACTGTGATTGGAAACCCACATCTCACTGGCCTAGAGGACAGTATACAGCATTTTGATAAACATTATACGTAAAACGTACATATATTAGAAGTGCATTTCTTAAGATAGTAATTTCTATTTTTGATTAGTTTATCTGTGAAAGAATTGTAATTCCTGCTAGGATGAAAGTATTCAACATCAGTTCTATTCCATTTATTTTTATTTTCATAGATGTAAAAGTAAAATGTTTATATATGTCACATAAATATGTAGATGGGAATGGAGGCGATTTCATTTTGTTTTGCAGCAGTGCTCTTTTTTAAACTATATCTGAGATATTTACCAAATATCACAGACTGATATGTTACCAAAAATTATTTTTAATGGTTTATCAGCTGACAACTCAATTAGGTCTTAATTTAGTTTTGTTGAAAACAGAATTGGAAACTACATGATTTACAGAAAGATTAATCAGTTGATAAAATACTTCCCTTTCTTAATCCTACACCATTTCAAATTGTTCCTTTGTCTTTTTATCCTAGGGACCATAGCACCAAAGTCAAATTGTAAAATGGATAAAAAGTTGGCCTCTATAATGACAAGGTAGGGGTTTGCAAAAGGGAAGACACTGAATACAGGCGAGTTCTCAGACGAGTCTATTTTAAGACAAAATATGGCAGTCAAGTATCTGGGAACTATCCTTGCTGATAGGTGAATCCCTTAGAAAACTTTATATCCCTTCAGGGGTACAGCATCACATTAGTACTCAGGCTCCTAAACAACTGGGAGATTTCTCCTATAATTGTGCCAATGAAATTTTTAATTATAATATAAGGAGCAAGAAACATTTGGCAAAGGAGGCTGAGAATTGATTTTTAAGTAGAATTTGGCTCCAGCTTATCTATCCCAGGAATCTTCTGTGTACCTCATTTTTCCTAATATAAAATGCAGGTGTTGCATTATTTCAAAATATTGTGAAGACTGCACTGACCAGACTTCTGGAAGGAATGTAAAAGGAATGTGCATTCTCAAATATCCAGCATTTTATCTTACAGGGTTTGTGTTTCCAGTTAGTTTTGAAAAGCATAGTTTTTTTGTCACAGGGCATGGCATTATAAGGAAGGAAAAAATTTAAGGAAAAAAAAAAAAAAAAAAGAGGGGTGAGTTTGAGAGCAAATTTTAAAGATTTCCAGCTGTATTTATTCTCTTCTACCTCTTGCTGCAGGCCATGATAGCAGGGAATTTTTTTTTTTTTTCAAATGATGCAATTGGGCAGTACAGAAGACTGAAAGGAAATATTACCCATGGTCAGAAGCACCTCCTCCTGGGCTGTCTGCCCTCGAGGCTGTTGGAGTATTTCCCTTACTAGATGAATTTTCCTTAAGGCTTTCTTTTCTTTATTCAAACAATCATTTTCCAAAGGCAATAATTGTGGCAAAATTACTGATCTTAGAAGTTTTAAGCGACTCAACTAAACTTTAAATTTATAACACAAGAGTTTATAAAGCCATAGAAAATACTTAACTCAAGTAGTTAAAGTCAAAAGCCTAATTCTGCCTAAATTTCCTTTGGTTGTTTATTTTTTGTTGAATTATTGAAATTGTCTACTTCATTCATTGATTGACACTGCCTGAAAATGACTCCCTTTTGACTGATATATTGTTTGATTTTTTCCCTCTTCCAAGAAAATAAAAACATGTATAGAGGTTCACATATAGTATCTTAGTATCTATTTAATATTGTTTTTCCTAAAAAATAATGTGAGGGAAAACAGTTTGGAGTCAGAAGCTGAGGCTGACCATGGTTTCAGACAAGCCACTTTACTTTATTGAACTTCTATTTACTTATCTATAAAATAGTCATAATAATTTTCCTCCTTGACATTATCTCATGTACGTGAAAGACATATCTGAGTGCAAAAAATGTTCCACACAACATCTGACAGTCAATATAAACATATATACTATATAAGCAAAAATATAGCCGAAGGAAATTAATTCTCTCGGCTTTGTTCTGCAGAGTTGAAATTGTATAAGGGAAGAACAAAGAAAATTTTAAAAATCTAGTCTTATTTATAAAGAGCCATTCACATGTTTCATTTGTAAACATATGAGTTATTTATGCTTTTAATAAATGAAGAAACTAGGAAAAATTAGTTCAGTTGAACATACAAATAATTTTATCAACATAGTATTTGCAGAGAAAGAATTCACTTAATCAAAACATCACAACACTGAATTTCACAGCTAAAACCACATGCAGATTGTAGAATTATGTTACAGAATGTTTTTATGGAATGTGTTAAATATAAAAATAATCCAATGCAATTTCCATTTAGCAAATTGTACAAAGCTCATTTTTTTTTTCAATGGAATGTACAACTTTACAATCTTTCCCATAACTTGCTCTGTAGCAATGAGTTTGAGATCGGGGAACAAATATTTTAGAGTGCCACAATAGTGCATTGCAGTAATAAATGAAGTTGGATATAATGCAGTTGAAATCTGCTCATTAAACATAATACAGACAATAAAGATCTATGACAGTGCAGCGTTATTCTTCCATAGGGGGTGGGGTAGAGGGATTTCATATACGCATCATTATAGTCATCACAAAAATGAGTTTTAGGTTGAATTCACTACTTTTGTAGTGAGTACCATTTCTAGAGAAAGAAAAAGAGGCAGAGACAGAGAGAGGCAGAAATAGAGAGAGACAGAGAGAGACACAGTAAAAGAGACATAAGAAATTTCACATAATGCTTTGCAATGTTTTCCAACTGAGACTCTTCCTCAAGAGAATCAATAGTTCATCACAGTTTTCACACTTTAGTGTACACCAGAATCACCTGGAAGGCTTGTTTTCATACCAATTGGTACACCCCACCCCCAGAGTTTCTAATTTAGCTGGTATGGGGTAAGGCTAGGAATTTGCTATTGAATAATTTCCAGATAAGGCTGATACCGCAGATCAAGGGACCACATTTTGGGATCCACTGACCTATTATATATATAATCACAGATTGGTTCCATTACTCATTAAAATGGAAAACACCTTTAAAAGTAATATGCCTAGTCCCTAAGGACCGAGTACATGGCAGCCAGAATGAATTGTATGATGATTTAGCACAGCAGTTCTCAACTTTCGTTACATAGTAGAATCAAATGAAGAGTTTAAAAAAAAATAAAAAAAAAAAACAATCAAAAAAAAAAAAAAAAAACTGTTGCCCAGAACCACCTAAAACTAACAAATTTGAATCTCTGAGGGTGGGGCCAAGGATCAAGTAATGAATCATTTTAAAAGTAACCCCATGAAATTCTAATGTGTAGTCTGGCTAGAGAATCACTGCTTTAGGAAATTCTCTTTAACCTGCTCATATACAGAAAAGGTGGTCAAACATATGTGTCCTCTCCAGGCAAAGGAATGTCTTCAAGGAAATCAAAATCCCTAAGGACATACTGATACACAACTAGGAAATAATATCGGAGGTAATTAGAAAGTGTCCTGCTGATTTCCAATGCACTGCAAGGTTAGTTCACAGGTTTGAAATAACAGAATTCTGGAAGGTGAGCAGCACATTAATTTAATCCAAGTTTCTTTTCCTTTGAATGATATCAATGAAGTCTTCAGTTTTGGCATTTTTGTGCTATGTTTACCTGCTATAATTACTATACTCATTTTACTTTGCTAAATTAGATTGTTGACTGCTTTGATTTAAATTTGAGCATCCCTATAAATAAGGCCCTGATGAACGAAATGTTGCAAGCTACTCTAGTTTCACTAACTACCTTGGAAAGCAGAGCTACAGAAACTTGGACACAAAACAAAGGGCATTCTGAAGCATTTCCACATTGAATTAATCTGGCATAAATAGAAAGGATGGATATTTCTGGGTGTAATCAAAGATACATGCCATGGAATCCTTTGCTAGAAAGACTTACAGGTCAGGAACATTTTTTGGTATTGATTGTACATGCAAGCAACCTTAGAACTAATTGTCACACACTGAGTCACCAAGCCACATGTTTTAAATAAAATTCCCACATATGAAATGGGGGCTAATATTTGATTGTAAAATAAAAAGGAATCACACAAACCCTAGATGTCAGGACTATGTCTTTCAGGTGGATCTTTGGTGAAAGTGAAACATTTAAAAACTATCATTTTGATTTGCAAAAGGACATCTCAGCTGTAACAGCTGTAACAGCTTCACCATTCTCCGTTAGGAACCACTTCTCCTAAGGAGCATCCAGCAGCTATTCTCAACGCGCTGGCCGTGCTATTGACCATGCACTGACACATCGAGAAACAGCTCCAAAAAGCACAAACAAACAAAAAATATAAAATCAAAAGTCCTGGAGACACGCTTGGGTGAATCTTTTCCCACTCTTCATGTCTTCCTGAAGACATCTTTAAAATTGCCTGAAAAGTAATAAAAAGGGTATTAACACCATGACTATAACCACCCAGGACAGCAGAAACTGGACACTGAGGATGTGAGGGCATCAAAGGAAATAACAAGATACAACAAAAATCATTTTGATGTTTAATTCTACTGTTCAATATTACATAAAAGTGTAATATAGATTTTAAACTTGACAAAACTGCAGAAATGAAGGTATAGAACCCATTTAATAGCAAATAAACATAGCCAACTGTCATTCCATCCTTTTAAACACTCCAATGGGAAATAAATTCTTCTCTGGTATGTTAAGGAGAAGCTGCCCCTTTGTCCTCTATATTTTATCTTTGGGAGATGCGGATCTACTCGCCAGCTGCACTTAACAAAGGAAATAAAAGTGTGCTTTGGGACCACCTCCAGCTTCCCCAGTTCCCACCCTAGCAGGCACAGAGCAGAGCAGCACAGAACTGAACCTGATGCGTGTACCTGGACGCAGGGATCCAGACAGGGGAGAAGACCAAGGGTGGGGTTTCTATTCAGCCCTGAAAACAGATGAGATTTAAACTCACCGTCTGTCACCAAGTCTCTCAGGCCTTCGTGTTGTTCACGGAAACATCTGCCTTCTCATGTTCTCTTTGCACTTGCTTCTCTAGGGTTTCAGTGAAATCGGGCTTCATGGGAAGTGTCTGTGCAGACTGTAGACTCTCTCTGCTCAGTTCTGACTGACTTTCTGGTGATGATCTCAGTCTGGAGGCTCCAGCTGCTCCGGACTCCTCTCCCACTGACCCTGCACACTGGGTAGCCTCACCTTCCCCTTTCTCTTGATCACGGCCTACCTGTAGAACCTCCCCTTCCCAATCTGAAGGTTCCTGCAGAGCTCCCAGCCCAGCTTCTGGTGTCAATGTCACTGTCACCTCCTCCACCTCTGGCACCTTTTCCCTGCTTAGGGCTATTTCCTCTACTGTGACCTGCTCTGTGGCTGCTGTTTCATCTAGTAACTCATCCATATTATGCCAAGTTTCCTCCTCAGCAGCATCTGAAAAGGAAGATGCTTTAGTTTCTCTTTTCTCCTCAGCTTTCTTCAATTCTGCCAACACCGCCCTCTTTTCTAAGGCTGTTTCTGCCATTCCTCCTCCTCGGTGTAGGTCTTCCTCAGCAACAACCACCCCTTCTCTCATGCTCCCGTCCTGCTCTGTGTTCCTGTTGTTCATTTCTCCTTTCCCCAGACTATGCTCTTTCTCCTTCTGCTCTGCCTCTTCAGCCATTGCTTCCTGACTGCACATTTCTACCATCATGTAATCTCTCTCAGGAACGTCTTCCTGGTAAATCGTCATGACCCCCACTCCTTCTGGCTCTGGTAACAGCCCTTCTTTATCCCTCCCTCTCAGTTCTGTGCAGCAGTCTTGATCGTTGCCTGCACACACCTCAGCCTCACCTGTGGCTGTGATTGTCACCTCAGGTGCCTGTGTCTTCTCTGATAGCTCGCTTTGGGGAGCTTCTAACTCACCTGCTACATCTTGGAGTGGCCCCTCATCCTTCTCTGTAGGAGCCACTTTCTCATTGAGATGCTCTGCTCTGCCTTTGTTTTCTGTGTCTCTGGCTTCTACCGGTCTTTCCTCTCCTCTTTCTTCCCTCAGAGCTGTTAGGTTTTCCAGTGACTTTTCAAATCCAGGGACTGCTTCAAACATGGCAACCCCTCTTTCTTTTAGTGAATCTTTTCTTTGCAGCCCTCCGTCTTCAGTCAATTCACATCTCTCCAATGATGCTTCATCCTCAGCATCAGATTCTTTTTCTTTTGTTGGGGCTTTTGTCTCTTCCTCAGATCCTACTTCTTTCGCTGTTTCTCCCTCTTCCTCTTTAAATTTTTCTTCTTCTAAAGTGCTTTCATCCTTAAAAGCATTTGCCCTTGTCACCTCTTCTCTCTTAGATTCAATTTCCCTCAGGGGTGTTTTTGGCCTCTCAGCTTTCTTCCTCTTTCTTGGCATATCTAATTCCTCAAATAATATTTCTTTCCTGTCATCTTCCCTATTAGATTCTACCTCAGTCACAAACTCCTTTTGTTCCACATCTTCCTTACAACGTTGATTGGTGCTGCCCTCAGAAACCCCCACCTGGGTTACCTCTGTCTTCTCAGAGGTTGAGGCACCCAAAGGTGTTTCCATTTCCATAACTTCCTTGCTCTCTTTGGCTGGTTTCTCTTCTCCAAGAATTGCCACTTCTGAACCATCCTCTTTCTTGGATGCTGCTTCTTCTACAGGTCCTATGGCCTCCAGGTCTGTGCATGTTTCCTCTTCACTTCCTTTCACATCTGGCTTTTCAGACTCTGTTTCACTCACAGCCACTTCTCTCTCAGCCTTTTCCTTCTCTGGCATCACTGCCTCTCTCGTGGCTATTGCTTCTTGAACAGACTCTGAGTTTACAGCCGCTGACTTGTGGGCCAGCTTTACCTCCTCCCAATCCTGTTCCCCTTCAGAAACCTCCTTCTCTGTCTCAAACACTGTTTGTTTGAAGTCCTGCTTTTCAGGAGCCCCATCTTCATTCAGACCTATAGAGTGTCTTGCTACTTCCTTTCCCATGGGGTTGAACCCCACTTTACCCAGCCTTTCATCATCTTCTGCTGCTTCTCCTGCCCCATTCATGATGCCCCGAGGGACTTCTCTTTCCTCAGTAAACTGTTCTTCTACTAATGCTGCCTGTTCTGCTGTTGCCTTCCACTCCCCCAGGGGTACCTCATTAACCCCTGCTTTCCCCCACAATGCTGCATCTCCCTTTTCTTCTATTTTGTCCGCATTCCTGTGTTGGAGAACTTCATCTTCCTTGATTGCATCTTTCTTCTCCAGCATGTACATTTCTGGTGCAAATTGCTCAGATTTCTTATTTGAGTTGAGTGTTACCCTTTCCTCCACCACTAAATTCTCATTCAGTGCTAGAAAAATAAAGTTAGAAAGCAAGGTTATTTTAATCAAAATGGATAAGGTGGTGATAATGTATATTCTTTTATATGGTATTTATGTATAAGATATTATATATAATTGGGGAGATTGATATTATATGTAAAACATTTCCTTGATTCTATGATGCCATTGACTATAACATGCACCATGATTTAATGACTTTTCTCAATGAAAAGAAATGCTATGAAGCTTAATGGACATATTAATATTAAAGGAAAGCTGAACATCAGAAATGCTGAAAAGCAAACATGTCTTAGAATGTTTCTTTCACACAAACACACACAGAGGCATACAACCTACTTTCATTTGAAATATAAGTCTTGCAGAAAAAGTATGCAATAATAAAAATAGTGAGGATTGCATCTTCTTAAAAATCATTGTTCCCTATAGCACCAATAAGCCTGTCTACAATTCTGGTACTCACGTGGGCATTTAGCAGCACAATCACTATACAATGTGAACCGATCATTATGCCATGCATTACTCCCATATTTTATAGCTACAATATCTAGATTTAATTATCAAATAACTTTGTGGCTCAAGGTAAGCTATTTTTTCTAAAGCCACCAATTTGTATTACACTTCAGGATATTTCCCATCTCCATTCAGAAACTGATTTGCCTTTGGCAAAACAGGATCACAGAGCAGGACAGGACTTTGTAGTCTGGGACAATTTTCAACATAAGTAACTTTCTTGAAAGATTTCCTAAGTTCTTATCCATACTTTCCTGGTAAATCTGTGTGTAGTGGCTATGACACTTCAATAAATATAAGTTCAATATGTTTTTTAAAGGCTTCAAATAGATTTCTTAATATTTAAAAAAGACATGGATTTCTGTTGTAATGATCCATACAAAACAAAGTCATGTCTGGTCAAATACCCAAGGCATTTAAATTTTTTAACTTTAAGGTAAGACAGTATTCCCTGAGAATAATTCTTAGGGAGAGAGGTATCTCAAAAATGGTCATATTAATATTTTCTATCAATCCAATCTTCTTTTTCATTGATAAAAGACACTGGACTACATGCTACAAAATAAGTTATCATACTAGGGTGTCAAACTCTAAATTATGTAAACTTATGAAGTAGGCAAATGTGTCTTGCTTTATTTATTATTATTATTATTTTTTATTTCCTTGCCTTTTTGGCTAGTCACCTCAGCCTCTACCCCATCACAAACAATCTACTAGAAACATAAAGCCCTGGTCTTATCACTACTTCCATATTCTGATACCCATCCAGGATTGTCTTACCACTCCATTACCTCTCCTAACACAAAACATGGCTATCCTTTATTGGATTCGCTTAATCTCCTGCCAGCTACTACAATAAATCATTCTGAGGTAAGACAGTAATAGCTTTTGTTACATTTCCCTTAAAATAGTTATTTGGAAGGTGGCTTTTGATGCCTTCTCTCACAGGAGTAAAATCAAAATTTCAGGCCCATCAATGGGGCTGAAGTTGACTTTATAGATAGTCTTCAGCATATCATAGCAGTTATTTCCTAAATTATACCTAGAAGTTCCCAAAGGGAAATGTAGACCCAAATGTTTGCTCAGAGAACATGTAAACAATTCACCTGAGGGAATATGGTTCATGTATCTCATTAGAGATTATCATTGTATTTAAAACAAAATTAAATTGAAACAATGAGAAACAATATGTTTCAAGTCTCTTAATAGTATATTTGTTGTGCTATTCAAATTCCTGCAAGAAAGCATATTGAAAAGTCAGTTATGAAAACTTTTAAATAATGTCCTCTGTTTTGCTAAGATGGCTTCTAAATGTATGGGTTAATTAAAGAGTATTCAGAAAAACAGGGGAATAAAATTGCCCAGCCACCATGTAATAATACACTGTAGCTAAATTCTAGAGGAGAAAGTGCTAATGGTATCCCATTGAGCTGTTATAAGAACATACACTCGGGAAGCGGCTGTGGCTCAATCAGTAGGGCTCCCGTTTACCATATGGGAGGCCCCAGGTTCGGTTCCTGGGGCCTCCTGGTGAAGGCAAGCCCGCCCGCATGGCGTGGTTAGCTGACCCAGGGAGCACAAGCAGCAAGGGGGGGATAAATGAATAAATAAATAAAATCTTTAAAAAAAAAAAAGAACATACACTCTACCAGTCAGACATGACATTCTTGAAGCTAGGGAGAAGGAGTAATTGAAGGCTTTCTAATGAAGATCAGTCTGAAAATATCATTATGTGAATTTTGATGGTAACCTCATGGGCTTTTGAAAAAAATAGTAAACATAAGAGAGCAAGCAATATTCACAAATAGGGGAAATTTGATTCAGTGGGATGAGGCTATACTTAGAAGTCAGACAGACCTGGGTGAGAATGCCAGGTCTGCCACTTTCTAGTTGCATGAATTTGGGAAATAAAACTTTTCTAAGCCTTCATATTCTTATCCATAAAATGGGAATAGCAATGTTTAACTCATAGACTCCTTGTGTTTATAAATGAGATAGTTTACAGAAAATGCTTAGCACAGCTCCTGGCTCGCTTAGCACTGCTTACAATATAGTAGATTGTCTTGCTTGAATTGGTTTTGACCAATAATAGCTACTGTGCCTACACTGCAGAGTGTTTGGGAAGGTACATTAAAACTCCCCTGGTTGAATGAGTTGTTATTCAAGATGCAGATAGTAATAAAAGATCTATATGCAACAGTGTGAGATTTGTGTCTATTTTATTTCTGCTTTAAAAGTATTCAAATAAATTTTCATTTATTTGGAGAATTTTCACTGCTTTTGAAAATTCAATATGCTGTTGTGTTGCTAACCCTTTCATGAACAAGAATGTGTTGGAATTCTCATATGATACTTTCTTCCAGGCATTTCTGTAGGCTCATCTTGAATAACTTTAAAATGAATTTGAATATTATACCATTTATTGAGGACCTGCTACATTACACTTATTCTGCTGAGCACTTGAGACATAGCACTGATAACCCTCACAACAACCTAGGGAGAAAGATGAGTTTATTGAGGCCCAAATAATTCAGAAATGAGGGTGACATAGGAATTCATAAGCCACTGTGGGAGCATTTAGCAAGGTCTTAATAAATAGGAGACATTAACAGTATTTCCGAAGGCACAGAGCTAGGAAGTGGTAAGACACGGATTTGAATCCAGGTCTATCCAACTCTCAAGACCAAGAACTAATGAACCAGGTGGAAACTATTATCGGAAGACAATTCTGCATGGGTCTTTCACATTTCTGCATGCTTTATGGGACAAGACACTGGCTCTGTTTGTTCTAGACAATCTTTTCAAGGAATAGCCTTATCTCACTTTGGAGTGTGCAAAGAACAAATTTGTTTACTATCCAGTGTAATAAAGATTTCTCTCTCTGGAGGGAAGGTAAGGTAGGGTTACTGCCCATTATAAAATATTTGGGTTCCCTAAACTCAGGGTCCCTCTTTTGCATCTTAGCTCAGTGCATGTGCAAGTGTAACCTGGCCTTATTCTTATCACCAAGGAAGAAATGGGACTCAGGAAACCAGCATAAATGCATATACTCTGCCTTTTCTTGTGAATAATAAATTCCTACGGCTTTGACCAAAGAGCTTCTTGTCTTTTGTCAGCATTCATGAAATTGTGGAAGGCTAACTTGTTTGCTTTAAAGTAGAGTTAAAACCTCAGATGACTCACAGTTCTTAATGACTAACATTAAAAATCAGAGGTGGGGTTCATATGATGAAAACACACACATATACATTCAAATAAGGACATTTTAAAAAGTCATCTACTAATATGTAAACACCTGATTTAAAAAATTAAGAAGGTTGACCAGATATGTATGTACCATGGCCAGTTGAATCACTCTAATTGGCACTCTTGCAGTTGTTAATACTCATCACAATAGTCAGATCGTATTCTGATGGAAATGAGTTCTTTACCAATTTGAAAAATTAAAGAGTTAAAATGAATCATTGTGAAATGTACCTTGGCTCTCAATGTCTATAATGGGTCCCTTAAGGCAAATTCCCTTACCTGGTCAACTGGGAGACAGGCTATGAAATATGTCATAATACTGATCTAAAAATTCCTATCAATATTTTGTAATATGAAATTCTTTTTTTAATATCCCAGACACCAATTTTTAAAAAAAAATAACATTAATATCTGATGTCAGCTTTACTGCTCAGCTTTAATGCCTCTCTCACCATCTCCTGCCATCATATTCATTAGTTGAAAAGAAAATAAAGGTGCTAGAAGGGGGAACAGAGACAGGTAGACTAAAGATGGAAATAGGGTTGTCTTTTATAGAGGATATCTGAAGGTCTTTCCTAGGTAATGAGCACCCTTACCTCCACCTGTGTCAATCTCTGGCTTCCTCAAATTCTTCCCTCCATTATTTGTGCTGTTAACACCAGGATTGGCATCAGAGTTGCAGTGGTAGTCAGGTTCCAAGGCTTCGGCTATTATCTGTCCAACTGATTGGATAGCATAGAAAATATCGCAAGGTATTTAAAAAAAACGATACACGTAACAATGCTGTACATCATTTGAGCAAGTACAGATAATTAAAAAACATTCGCAGTAAAATGTGATCTTGTTTTAAAAATCTACTAAGATTAAACCACTCCCAAGCTGTGATTTCAAGAGGAAAACACAACACACAGAAGATCACAAAGTAAAAAATTCCATGCAAAGAAATGCTTGCATTAAAAAAAAAAAAAAAAAAAAAACCAAAGCGCCACTCACAGATTTGCAAAATGTACATGCAATGAAATGATTGAAAAAGCAGTTTAGCACCTTTTCCTTTCTAGAAATGTGTGTTATGGCTTTTTATAACATCAGTCATCATTGCTCTTTTAAATTGCTAAAATTACCAGAACTTACTACACTATAAGCATTTCATCCAATAGTAGACTTTAGTGATTTGACCCCAATACTCACTCCACGTGTACAGAAGCAAGAAAGCTGTTACACAATTCCTATAAATTTTATAGCAAAAGCTGTTGTAGACATTCCTGTTATCTGATTACTAGCATGAAGTTCAGAATCACAGAAACCTAAGTTCAAGCCCCGTATCCCATACTAACTGTGTCATCTTGGGAAATTTTTTGGTCTCAGTTTACTTATCTGTCAAAGAGATGTAGATACTAATTGGTTATTGGGAAGCTTAACTGAAGTAAAGCATGTAAAGCATGCTGATCTTCTATCTACTAGCAAGTACCTAAGCACTTAATAAAAATGAGAATAACGATGATATTTATGATGATCTCTATTATGAGTATCATCACCCAATCTGGTATGATTCTAGACAAAGGTATAAAGTCAATTGTTAAGTTTGTCTTTAGTTTCTGCCAACTCCCACTCCATAACTCTTACCTGTCATCTAGCAAACCGTCTCCCTAAATCCACTGACATCATCTATCATCGGGCCACTTCCTGGTTAACCAAAGCTCCCTTCAACAGCACTAGACCTAGATGTGCCTCCCTGAGTAAGAACTTTCCCAAACACCCCTCCCATCCTTTTTCCCTAGCCCCCCGATACTTCAACTTAGCATTCTATCAAAGGAAAACCCAGGAATAAAACTAGTCTTAAGGTAAGAATGGATGATAGGCTGACTATGTTAACTATCCAACAGTTACCTTTGTTTAAAGAGATACTGATTAACCCTGAAAGACTGATGGTAGAACTTTAGTGGAGAAATTTGGGGGAAAGGAAGAATTAGGACCCTTATTTTATCAGAATAAAATTACCAAACCCATAAGTGGCTCATTAACCAGATAGACTTCTCAAATTTTACTATTCAGCAGAAGCACATGTGGGAATGGGTGTTCATAATGCAGTAGTTATATGTTAGGATCCAGATATTTGTGCTCTTTTTCTGATACAGCTGGCCCAAAGACTATACTTGGAGAAGCACAGAATTAGAATGTGGTTACTGAGCTCAGGGAGAATTGCGAAGGTTACTTACTAAATCCTCTGTGTTTGGAAACAGATAGTGAGAGATCTGTCTCATGTGGCTTTTGGGGAAAAAATGATGACTTAACTATATTAATTTTAAGAGGAAAAACATGAAAATGAAGAGAAGCGTAGAGTTCAAATGTATTCTCTTTTAAAAATTCTTGAATATCAGTTTCCCAGGATACCAAATAAGAAAGTTTTTACTATATATAGTTTAGAGATTACATTAACCCATAGATAAAAGTTGGATTTGTTATCAAGTCAACCTTTATTTTAGGAACTTTATAAATATAGTACCAATAAGGTAAATATATTACCCATGACAATAATGTTAACACTATTTATAACTAGAGAATTTAACCAAGCAGTGTATTAGGTCTTTATATTTAAATCTACCTGGTTGGCCGGGCAATGGAAATCCCAAGAATGGTAGGGCACTGGGATGGGAGGAAGTCTGATTTAGGAGTAATAATATGAATCTTTGTTTCATCAGTACTAACAAGATACCTAGATTTTTTTTCAAGTAGTCCATGGGCTATAATGAAATATGGTTTAATAATAAAAACAATAATAAACAAAAATTAAACAATTAGAAGCTATTGAACCAAAACACTTTTCTAAGAAACCAGACAGAACTAGCAAATCTGAAAGTTACAACTCACTCAGAATTGATAGTGAAGCTTGTGGTCCCTCTGTCTCAGGACTGTAATCACCTCTTGCCCATGTCTGCTGGTTTGATCCTGAGGGTTTAGCCTTTGGTTGTAGATAAGAGCCTGTTTAGTTAGGTATTACCTGTTTCAGATTGGGATCCTGGCCTAAACATCAAGGACTTAATAGGTACGAGGCCAGAAAAGGCCTTACTTGGGCACCATTTTTTCCAATGTTCTTCTGAAAATGAACCTTAAAAGCAGGAATTTTGCAGGTGACTAACCTTGACTATTTTCCACTCATAGCAAAGGACCATTTCACTTCCTCTGTTAAACCCTTCATCCAAGACTCCTTCCTTTACCTCTCTATAAAGGTGACCATTAAAGGCAAAGGAAATTGTCAGTTCTCAAAGCATTAGTAGCAAAATGGATTAGTCTTATAGAGAGAATTTCTTAAGAAACACCACTCCCATTTAAATGATATAGAATACTTACATATATATATATTTTTATAGTACCAGGGCCGGGGAATGAACCTGGGACCTCATATGTGGGAAGCTGGCGCTCAACCACTGAGTCACATCGGCTCTCCTGAGTTGGTTTTTTCGTTTGTTTTCTTGTTTGTTATTTTGGCTTTAGGAGGCACTGGGGACCAAACCCAGGACCTCCCATGTGGGAGGCAGGTACTCAACCACTTGAGCCACAACCACTCCCTAAATATTTTTTAAAATACCAAAATTGTCTTGTATTGCAATGTTAGCTTTTTAATTATGAAAACAAAGGTTTTAAAAATTATATTACACTTTACCAAAATATAAAAACAGTGCATAATTTTTGCCTAAAACTCTAAATCAATATTTTAAAAGTACAAGGAAGAAAACAAAAATTACCCATAGTTTCCCCACCCAGAGAAAACTACTAGTGAATATTTTAGTGGATTTCTAAGTATTTTTTTTAACTCTACTCCTACTCTAGATAGCATTTTTCATCCCATTTTATTCATTTAGTAATACATTGCGATTATATCCTCATATCATTCATTTTAAAAGATTATTCAATAACCACATAGAATGCTCTAATATGGTTTACCAAATTTGGTTAACTGTCTATTGTTAGATACTGAGTTAATTCCATTATTTTGTGTTTATGAAGCTTTTTAAAATTCCATTTCCAATCATTTTTGTACATATTTCTGACCATTCCCTTGTAATAAATTCCTGGAACTGGAATTTCTGGATCAATGAACATTAACTTTTTAGGAGATTTTGATACATGTTTTACAAATACTCTTCAAAAAAGGAGGTACCAATTAACAATTTCACCTATAACGATGAAATGTGTAATGTCCCTGCATTTTTGCCAACAATGTCAAACAATGTCAAAATTTCTACCACTTCTTTCTATATTTTATAGTTTGGTAATTGAAAAGTGGTGGCAAGGATATAGTTTTCAATATTAGTAGGTAAGATTTCCTTTGTGAATTTTCAACTGTACACTATACAGTCTTCTATTATGGTGTTTGTCTTTTCCTTATTGATTTATAAGAACTCTTTATGTATTATGAATATTAACCCTTTGTCATATATGTGCTGCAAATTGTCCCAAGATTTTTATTTTTCCTTTTAATTTTGCCATAGTCGTTTTTTGTTGTTGTTGCCATTGTAAAAGTTTTTTGTTTTTACCCAACTCAGTATTTTTCTTATGTCACCAAGATTTGGTACTATAGTAAACGAACTTTTACCCCCAAGATCTTAAAGTATTTCATATAATTCAGTATTGTTCTTTCTTAATAAACTTTTTTCAAAATCCAAATTAAAATCTTTAGGATTTGGACAGATTCTACATTAAATTTAGATTTCATCTGGCAAAAATAAAGTTAGTGTTATATACAAATATTGGAATGATTTTCCACTTATCATAATTTTCTCATATAGCCCATATATGAGCTCATGTAACTTTCCTTTCTTATATATCCCCTAAGTATGACTATAAGTATTGCTCCCTTGTTTACTATTAAATATTTTATTGTTTTTTAGTTGTTTGGGGTTGGTTGCTGTAGGAGACTATAGTTTGAAATTGGTCACCTTACAAAAACCATTTATTGGTTCCAATAATTTTGCAATTAATCATCTAGAGGGTTGATTATTTTTTCTTAGAGCAAATAATTCTTTAGGATACTACTTTTAAATTTCTTTTTTTGTTTTTAGTGTGGGTTGATTATATTTTGTGAATAATTTCTAGTTGTATTGCATGTGCTGTCAGCACATAGAGAGAAAAAGAACTGTTTTATAAACCAACCTGTTAAATTAATCCGTTTTTCTATATCATTTTCTATTTTGAAAAGGACTGATGGAGGTATGTCCAAGCGATTCACAACTATTATTATTTTTCAAATTTTCCAGCATTCCCAACAGTTTTGCTTTATATATTCCAATGATATGGTACATAGTTAACAAATATTCAAGACTTTTATGAATTTATTTGCCCCAGATATAACTCTCATCCAAAGAAACATTTCTTCTTTTCTTCACTTAACATTTTAACCTTGATTTACTTTGCCTTATTGCAATCCCCTGCTATCTTTCTCCTTACATTTATAAACGTCTTTTTCCATTCTTTACTTTCATACTATCAGCATTTCCCTGGACTTTTATGGACAGCATATATTGGATTTTTTTTCCTTTTGTTATATTTTTTCTCAAGGGATTTGAAAGTCATATATATTGTTGATAATGATATTTGGTTAATTATAAATAAAAGAGAACTAAATTTCTCTCATATCAACGTTAAAAATTATGCCCTTCTGTGATATGAGAGGACATTATCAAATTTTGCCTTCCATTTTTTTTCCTTCCCTCCTTCTACTTCTTTTTTTTCTTAAGGTTTATTTATTTACTTTATCCATTTTAACCCCCCCCTTCCCCATTTTCTGTATTGTGTCCATTCGCTGGGCAATTCTCTGTGTCTGTTTCCTGCCATCTCTTCTCATCCTCCACTTCCAGTCTTCACCAGGATTCGATCCTGGAGGCCTCCGATGTAGGAGAGGTGTTCTGCCACCTGCGCCACCTTGGTTCCTGGTTTTTGGAGCTTTCGGAGCATCTCGTCTTGTCTCTCCCCTGCTTCTCTCTCCTGTTACGTCATCATCTTGCTGCATGGCTCGGCTCACCGGCACACAGAGCCTGGCAGCCCATGAGCCTTCTATATGTATATATATTTTTTATTTTACCGGGAGGTCCCGGGGATTGAACCCAGGTCCCTCCATATGGCAGACGGACGCCCAACCATTTGAGCCACATCTGCCCCCCCCCTTCTACTTCTTAATGATGAAATCCAGGACTTAAGACCCTATTTCTCATTTTTAAATTATATATTTACATTATATTTCTTCTCTTTCAAAAATTGGTCATCATTAGCATTATTTTATATAGATAATTTATTATACCTACAAAATTATTTTATTTTTTTAAATTTTTTGTTTTGAAATATGTTCAAACTTGCAGAATGATTACAAATACAATACAAAGCCCATACAGAGAACTCCAGCATACACCCAGTCACCCTCCAGATACCCGGATCCAATTTTAACATTTATCACACTTGCCATATCATTCTATCTATCTATCCATCTAGCTAGTTAGCTATTTATCAATCTATTTCCTGGACACTTGAGTGTAGGATGCATACATCATGCTCCTTGAACACTTAATACTGCCATGTACATTTCCTAAGATCAAGGATTTTTTTTTTTAATCCATTTTATTTTATTATTTTTATTTACCGGGAGGTCCCGGGGATCAAACCCTGGTCCCTCCATAAGTAAACAGATGCCGAACCTCTTGGGCCTCATCCGTTTCCCCAAAATCAAGGATATTCACTTATATAACCACCTTAACTGCAGGTATCAAGTTCAAGAAATTTAACAATTGTTTAAAACTTATAGTCTATATTCCAATTTTTCACTTGTCTCATAATGTCTCTTTGAGCTTTTTCTCCTCCCTTGCTAGAGCCTATCCAGGATCACATATTTCATTAAATTTCCATTGTTTCTTTGGTTGCTCTAAAATTACTTTAATGCTATTTCAATGCTTACTTATCAAAACCTTTTATACCACAACTTTCCACTGCCTTTAAATTTTAAAAAACTTTTTATTTTGAAATAATTTCAAATTTACAGGAAAGTTGCAAAAATAATGCAAAAATAATACAGACAACTCCAACATATCCCCTGAACAGATACCCAGATTTACCAGCTTTTAATATTTTGCCACATTTGTCATGTTATTCTATCTCTCTATCTGTCTATCTACCAACTATTTTTTAAACATTGAAGAGAAGGTTACATACACCATGCTCCCTGAACATTTAATACTTCCATGTATATTTCCTAAGAACAAGAATATTCATTTATGTAACCACATTAAGCACAATTACCATGTTCAAGAAATTTAATATTGATACAGGTCATAGAGTCTATATTCCATTTTCTTTGGTTGTCCCAATAGTGTCCTCTGGGGAATTTTCTCTTCAATTGTTAGATCATGTCACACACTACATTTATTTGTCATTGTCTCTTTAGTTTCTTGCTTTTTAAAAAATAATTGTGGTAACATATATACAACATATAATTTCTCATCTCAACCACTCCCAAGCATACAATTCAGTGGCATTAATCACATTCACAGTGTTGTGCTACTCCCACCACTATCCAGTACCAAAACTTTTCCACCACCCAAAACAGAGACCCTGCACCCACTACTACTGCTTTTTTTGATTCACTCCTCTATGGAGGGAATGTTTTTCCAGATACTCTTTTCTAAAAAAGCATATACGGAGGGTAGGCTTTTGTAGACTTGGAGTATCTGAGAATATTGTACTTTTGCATTCCCCCCATCCAGAGACAAGAGTGTTGGTAAAGAGCAATGACCAAGAACAAAAGCTGAGTTTGAATCTTGCATCCAACACTTACTAGCTGGGTGATTTTGGGGAAACTATCTCAACTCTTAGAGTCTCAGTTTATACATTTGCAAATTGGGCATAATGATAATAGTAACTACATTACAGTATTGCTATGAAGATGAAAAAGTTAATAGATGTAACATGATTAGAAAAGTACTTGGCACGTAGTAAAACATTAGGTTAAACGTTTACAGTTCTGAGGCTGTGAAAGTATCCAAATCAAGGCATCATCAAGAGATGCTATTTCACCAAGTTGCAGCTGTGGGCAATCAGGCACATGGCAGGGCAAAATGCTGGTCTGCTCATCTCAACCCTCTCCTCTGGGTCTTGTGTCTTCAGCTTGAAGCTGCTCCATGGGTGTAGCCTCCAGGGGCCTCTTCCAGTGCCTCTGTGCTCCTCTGATTCCAGCCTCCAGGACTTCTCCTTCTCTCTCTGAGGCTTTTTCTGTGTGTCTCTGCTTTCAGTCCGTTTATAAAGGACTCCAGCAAGAAAACCAAGACCCACCCTGGGCCATGCCTCACTAATTCAATCAAAATCCCCCAACTGAACCCATTCCAAAGGATCCCACACCTCCATTAATGGATTAGCTTAAGGACATGATCTTTTCTGGGGTCTACAAAAGCTTCCAACTGTCTCACCACCTTTTTCCTTTTCTTTTTAAAAAATCCTAGATGCTTTGAAGATTCAGGATTTAGGAATAAATTTTTATTCATTTGTAACTTTTACCTGGATATGTCAAGATATGAGTTTCTTCCAATTAATTTTAGCTCTACTACCTTGTCAGTTTCTGTACTCTTCCAATTCTAGATCATTCTTCTCTGAAGAAAATTTCCTTCCTTTATGTTTTTTATTATATTTTAGTGTTCCATTTTTTCTGGAAGCCTCCTCATGAACATAAATTTTCAGTATGCCATGGCTATAGATCACCTCTCTCCTTGTAAGTATAGGGAATCCAAGCTCAGTGTAATTGAGTTAACTTTTTGGATCTGTGTGTCAGTTTATAGACTTAATTTCCTTCAGTGTTAAGTCTCCTGCAAATGCTTTAATGTATTTGAAAATTGTCTTTGTGTATTATGGTCTTGTAATATTCTTTCCTTAATTTCTCATCAGGTTCCCTTACACCTTTGTCTTGCTTATCAATTAACTCTTTTCATTTCATTCTAACATATGAGATCATACTCTTTGTGTTATTTCACAGAATTCATGTTTCTTGAATTTAAGAGCTAAAACCAGACTATTTATTGACATTTTGTTTCTGATGTATATGGAAAATATTGTTAAAAGGTATGCTATTTTGCCTTTTGAATTTACATTTCTGCTAACGAGGATTTTTTCACGGGTTCCATATTGATGCTTATGTTTATATAAAATAAGTTATTGATTTTGTATTTTCCTTCAAAATAGAGGGGTTAGCTGCTTCTTAAATGCTCTCACATTGCAGTTGAATGCAGATCTTCTTCATAGACATTACGCTGGAGGAGTAGTTACCAACTCCATTCAGTATTCAAAGAGGCTGAGAGGAAAAGAAAGGAAGGCAGGGCTTTGAAACCCTCCTACCATAAACCTAACTCTGTGTGTTACTTCCCTAGGGTTGCAAAAGCTACTAGGCTTGCTTTGACCCTCATTCCTGGGTGTGCCACCTTCTTTTGTCTTCTTTGTCTCTACTAGTTCAAGGGGAAAGTGCTTCTACTAGTTTAGTCGACTTTCTGTTTGGTGTTGCCACTCAAGCTTTCCCTGATAGTTGGCAATGCTAAAAAAAAATCCTGAGCAATGATGTAAAAAAGTCCATCCTTCTGTCCTCATAGCTCACTCTGCTTCCAGGCTCCTCCCTTCCAATCCATTAGATGTAGGATTATCTCTTTTTGAATTTCCATGAAGCCACTCCTCTTTTTCATGGAAATAAACTCAAGATACCTCCTTATATCTTTCTCTAATATGCCCTTATATTGCAAATTCCTTGAACTTTTGACATCTGAATGGTACCCTTCCTAGATTCAAGAGCAAGTTTTTAAAATCTGTTTATTATTTTCTTCCTCATTCAAACAGAACAAGAGAGGGGAAGATCAAGTATCTGAGCTCATATCACCAATTTAACTAGGATTTCACAGGATTATTCTAATTAGCATTTTCTTTAAAAGTTCACTTATAGCCCTCATATTGCTTGCTCCTATGTTAATGCAGGAATTTAGAAACCCGATGTAAAAATTTAAATGTCTTTGTGAAAACAAATCAAATCACTACATCTTAAAATTCAGAACATCACAAGTAAGATGTAAAAGTTGACTCTTTAATAGCTACTAATCAAGATGCAAATGGAATCATCAGTCATAAATATTCACTAAATTTTAAAATAATTATTTTCTTATCATTTTTGAAGCTCTGTTTATTTACAGTGTTTAAATGGATAATTTGGAAACTTTCAGAGATTCTTTAATGTAAACTTTGATTTTTAAGAAAAATAAAATATTTAGAGTGATGATATGAGGTTGGTAATTTTGTAGGCTAGACACAGTTCCAAGGTAGCACTTATTCTTTTCTGATTTGTTTGGTATTTCTTCTGTACTCATTTTGTTCTTTTCTTCCCCTTCCTTTTTTTCATAATTTTATATATCCTCCAGGCCATTTTTCTCCTTTAAAATAATGCAAAAAAGGGGGCAGACAAAACCATTGTATGGCTCTCCTGTAATTGCCTGTTCTCTGTTGTAAGGCTTTAGATGTCATTATTGACCAGCTCAGGTGAAAAGAAAATTATGGAAAATAAGAAGGGAAGTCCAGGAGCTCATCAAAGTACTCCATTTTATTGTTTATACCATGAAAATCTTGATGTTTTTTGTTTGCTTGTTTGTTTGTTTTTTGAGTACTAAATATTTTCTAGCAAAGAGTTTTTGTGTACAGTGCTGGGCAGGAGAAAGGCATGGGAAGTAGAACCACTGGTATATATAATTTTTAAAAATGAATGTTAAACCATAAAACAAAAACACCAGTGTGCTCTATTTCATACTTATCTTAATCCTCATTATCAGTCTCTTTTTCCAGGATCCCAAATGTCATAACACAAGTGTACTAACTAATTTGGCCTACACTGCAGCTTCTACATTCCCTGTCCTGCACTCTCAGTGACAACCAATTCATTTCCTCTCTTCTGATTGTTTTGAAACAAAACAAACTGATTTCATCTTTAAAAAAAAACACAACAGGCCCATATTCAATATCAGACAAAAAAAAAATCATCAAAAGTTTTTCACCTGGATTTTAAGAACATTAAAAGGCAATAAATGCAGAGTAAAGATAGATTCACATTTATTCCAAGTTCCCAGTCACCTTGAAAACCATCCCTGTGCTTTGACTATCTTTGCATGGCCAATCAATTACCTTCTCAACAACTCACCATGACAAAATTCATAACTAACATCATCTACCCACACAAAACGGTGTTCTCATATTACCTCTGACATTGAAATATGGCCCCCAAACCCAGGATTAATTACAAACTCAAAACCACAGCTGTTCAATGATAACAGTTGAAGAAAGCTTAAAGTCTAGTCCTCACACAGTAGCTGGAATAACCTTTTAAAAACCTTCAGATCATCTCATTTTTCTGCCCTAATCTTTCCAATGGCTTCCTATCTCAGAAGAAAATATTTTCCATGCCTACCAATTTCTATCTCTGACCTCATCGTCCACCACTCCTCCCTTGTCCTCCTGTGTCATCAGTCGCCTTTCCAAATGCTTCACTAAACAATCATGCTCCCAACAAGAGCCTTTTTCCTTGCTGTTCCCTGTACTTCATTCAGGCATCTGCCCAAATGCCCCCTCATCAGAGACCTTCCTGAAATTATCACTCCTTCCTTAAACCACCACTCTATTCCTTATCATGCTTTGGTTTTCTTCTAGTACTTACCCACGTAGCCCATTTTATGTTTATTTTTCCCATTAGGCATGTCTCCTCACTAGAACATAAACACTGCATAGGTAGGCAGGGACTTCGTTACTTTCACACTGAGCAGTGTGGGTCATGCTCAATAAATACCTATCGACAGAAAAAATCTATTGGAACAAGCGACTATGTGCTTTCACAATTCATTCAGAAGTTGTATTTAGACCTCAACTCATTATACTGATTTTCTCTTTCTTTCATCAGGGCCATTTTTCCTGCCTTCATGATGACAAAATTGTATTTTACTTCAGTTATAACATTACCCAGGTTTATATTACTTGGCCAAGTACTATGACTTTTCCTGACTCACATATAAAAATATAAAATGCCCAATTTCATATACATTGTACATTATATTTTACATTAAAATAATCTACTATTTTATTCATATTCATAATATTTAAATTATATCATTTTCACAAGTTAATGTACCTCAGTTCCATTATTAAAACATATTGCAAAGATTTTGTCACAATGCATTAAAACAGCTTAACTGAAAACAGAGAAAAATAAACACATTAAGATAAGACTTTGCCCTATAATACTGAACTAACTTCCAAGGACACTATCTCATTGCAGCTAGCAATTATATTTTATTTTATCCACTTCATTGCATACACTACATCTTTTATATCAGTTCACTAGATTTGTTGGAGGACTGTACAAAGTCCAATTAAATCAGACATATTATAAAATAGTTATAAGGAAACTATAATTTTATGTTATCAACCTGAAAGGCATAAAGGCAATGACTGTACTTCTCTTCTACTCATTTATCCACAGCCACAATCTTAAATAAAAACAATTCAGCCTACGCTGTGTTAATTTAGAGATTATAAAACATCATTAATTGTATGTAACTTTTCAGCCCATAGATCTATTCTTAACATAATCATAATTTTTATTATAAGACTAATTGAAAAGTGATTAATTCAGTACCCTACAAATATGACAATCCTTTACACATTATCTCAATCCCCCTTTCATTTCAACCTAAGGTTCTTGCCAGGGATCTAAGTAAAATACATGCATATTTCAATCTCTTGGCTTGACCAGACTTCTGGTCTAATTTACATAAGCTGCATTTTGTGGCATAGCAATCTAAGTAACCCTTCATTTCCAGCCTATAACTGGTTCCATTCTTCTTTCCCTGAAAAGCTAATTATTCGATTAAGAAGGAAGAATTAGCCATAACCTCTTTGATAGGCCTCAATATCAACATAATGAACACAATTAAGACTTGGTTGATTTTATCTGAAATTTTTTTAGAGATTTTTATTCATCCAAAGGACTTCCAGAATATTTATGACTTCTCTTATTCTATTATTTAAAGTATTTTCATATTTATTGCACCATGTCCCAGGTTCTACTATTTACACTTTAAAAACATTACCAACAACTTTTAAAATCTGCTCATCCTTAACTTTTGACATTAGTCCTCTACATCATTCTGAATATTTCACATGGTCTTTGCTTGTTTTACCTATTGATGTCTTATTTTCAGTGCATTTATACTCTCTGCCTCTGGGCTCTCATAAATTTTCTCTTTTTTGGAATTTTGTTCTTTTGTGGAAAATGGGCCATAAAACAAAATATGGTTCTAGCAGAGAAGACATCAGCACAGTTTAAGTAAACTTGTAAAGTTATAAAATGCTAAAGCAGTACTATGTAATAATACGTAAGATAAATAAGAAAAGGATTATGTGTGCTGATATGAAAAGGCATTCAAGATATAGTGTTAAGTAAAAAAGCAACTTACTGAACAAAATGTATCATGTCTCCATCTGTGTATATAAAAAACAATGCTCAAAAAAACTGTTATCCAAAGATTTCTTGGAGAAAAAGAGAAGAGGTTGGTCAAGGAAGACATTAGCTTTCTACTTGCCTGTTCTGTAATGTTTGAACTTTTTAACCAATCTTTTGTAAGAAAAAGGAGTTGATCCAAAACTTTAAAATATCTATAACCTTTGATCCAGAAATTATATATCTTGGAACTTATCCCAAGAAAATAATTTTAAATTTTAAATTACCTTAGGTAATAAGATACCTAAGGAATTAATGACAGTGCAAATAATAAAAGGTATAAATATCCAACAACAGAGAAATGGTTAAATTATGAGAAAACCATAGGCTAGAAAAACAAACAGACATTAAATATGTTAATAAAGATTGCACAATAATGTGGAAATGCTTATGTTATTATGTTAAGAATAAAAAGAATACAAAATTTTATAAAAATATGATGCTACTTTGTAAACCCTAAGTTTAGAAATAAAAAGCCTGATCAAATTTTGAATGTGACTTTGTGTGTGTGTGATAAACATGGGGTAATTTTTCAAAAACACTTTTTTTCTAATTTCTAAATGTTATTTCACATGTATTCATTTCATTTTAATAAATAATAAGAATTAATAAAAAGACTTGGTACATACAAGAGAGTTTAACAAAAATGGTTGCAAACTTTGTCATCTAGTGTTGAACCAACTTTAATAAAAGGATAGTAACAAAATGTTTTAAAATTATAGCTGTTATCAAGTCAAGAACACAAGTTTCTCAAGTATTTGAAAAAAATAATAAACCAATGGAGTTTTAGTTTCATTATTCCAAAAAAAATAATCAACTCTCTTCTAGGTGACATGATCATAGCCCCAAGTCTCTGCTATTCTACCCGTCACCTAATTGCAACCTGCATTATGTGCATCCTACTTTACAAAAAGACATTTACTTACACAGATCCAGGTAAACGATCTGTCTTCTAAAGTGGAAATAAATAAATAAATAAATAACATCACTGTTGCTACTAAAATTTAACACTTCTTTATTTGAGTAGCTGTTTGCCAAATTGTACAAATTTTCTAGACTCTACACTATATTGTGATTTTAACAATAAAATCTAAGACAAAAAGATCTGAATCATTCCATAAAAAAGTTTCAAATATACTGTAACAAAATTCTTAACTCATAAATGACAAAATCCTTTGGAAAATATTGGGAGTCTTTGTGTTATAATTCTAGGACAGGGGTCCACAAACTCTATAAAGATCCTGATGGTAAATATTTATGGCTTTGTGGACCATAGGGTCTTTATTGCAACTATTTAATTCTCATTGTAGTAGAAAAACAACCATTGACAATATATAAACAAATGGGCATGCCTGTATTACAATAAAACTTTTTTTCACAAACACTAAAATTCAAATTTTATATTTTCACATCATGAAATGTTACCCTTCTTTTGATTCTTTTCAACCATTTAAAAATATAAAAACCATTTTTAGCTCACAGGCAATATAAAAACAGGCAGCAGGCCAGATTTGGCCAGTGGACCGTAGTTTGCCAGCTACTGTTCCAGAATTATTTTCAATAATAATAATTCATAGGAAGGAATCTGAATTTATTCCAAAGTCATATCACTTGCCTGGAAAGTTTTTATCCTCCTGCATCCCACCTTCAAAATCTTACCTCACATTCAAAGACTTCCTCAAATACCTCCTTCATGAAAACTTTCAAAGTATCTTCAATCAAATGGGACTTCTCTTTCTTTGTAGCCCCATAGCCTTTTGTATCTTCTCTGGTTTTATTTATCACTACTGGTCTTTGTTCAGTTATTTTGTGCCAGTTCTTCCTTTTAACCTTTTATGGAAAGAACCCTTTCTTAGACATTTCTTAGCCATGATGATGCCTTGCACATAGTAGGAGGTTAATAACAATGCTTGAATTGAAAGCTAACCACTCAATGTCCTCAATTCTCAGATTTGGCCTCAGTTATTTAATAATAGCTTTTAGGGACCTAAAATAAACATTTAATAGGCATTAAAAGCATTTGTAAGTTTTAAAACCTGATAATTTTAGTAATATTAAAATGTGAAAACAAAATTTTATCTTGAGTGGAGAATGCCCACCATGTTGGCAGGGGAGGACAGATGAAAGGCAGCAGAGAAAAGACAGTATACAGGCTAGAGGGCACAGGGTGGCGACATGAGGGGCAAACATGATCCAAATACTCTGTCCCCAGGACACAACCTTCGTCCTTTAACTGTCCTCTCACAGTTGAGAAAGGTATTAGGCCATCAATGTCTTTTTCCTCCCACTGTGTCCTGACACTCTCGCTCTTCTCTAAGTCAAGTGGAATGATCCTACACACCCAGGAATCCCACGGAACAGGAAGTAACTCAGTTTCAGAGGGAATCTCAAAGTGAAGTTTGGGATTTTTTAAAATGAAATTTTCATATTTTTATATAAATTGCACAGATACAATATGAACTCTTTAGGAACTCTGGAACCACACTGCCTGAATTCAAATCCTGCTACTGCCTTTATTAACTGTATAATCCTTGACAATTTAATCAAACTCTCCAAGCCACAGATTGTTCATCTGTAAAAAGAGATAATATAATAGTCCCTAACTCATAAGGAAATTGGGCTATTGTAAGGATTAGATGAATTAATATATGTAAATATTTAAAATATTGCTTGGAAATGTAGTTAGTACTGATCAACATTAGCTACGAATATATAAATGCTATTTATAGCTAAGAACAAATAATACAATTTATAATATTAAGTAATCTCTAAAAAGCCACACATTATCCTTGCCTTCAGACATGTATTGTGTTTTATTTGTTCTTGAGATAGGATTTCCATAGGAAGGAATTTACAGAAAATATTAAACAGGCTATATAAGAATCATCAAGTAATTTTTAAAATGCAATAGAAGAAAAACAGCAAGCTGAGAATACATGTATGATTGTGTGACAAAGAGAGAAACAGGAAAAAAATTTGAAACCCCTCTGGCATTATCACAACAGTACTTCCCAAGCTTGGCAGAATGCAATGACCAAAATCAGCTTCCATGCACAGGGACAATGGCAGTTCAACTCAATGGCCATACTTACCACCTTCATTCTCCACCCTAGAAGTACCTGCCTTCCTGCCTTTTGCCTTAGCAGTGCTGCCTTTCCAAAGCTTACTCTTATCCTTTCCCTTTTCTTCATCAGAAACATGTTCCCTGGACTTCTCAGATATGCCCTCCTCAATCACTTGGGCTCCTTTCTCCAATTCTTCTTCAAGAACATTCTCCAAGTTTTCCTCTATTGGCACAGACTTGGTCTCCATATCTGCCATTATTATTATTTGGTCTTCATTTTCAATTCCCAGGGATTCCTCAATTGGAAAGTGAGACTTCCCTGGCTCATCATTTTCACTCAGCTCTTGAGAAGATGAACTTCTGGCACTTTCCTCTGGACTGTTTTCCATGTGGACTTCCCCATTCCCCACTGCAGATTCATCTTCACTGAAACTAGAATATGGGTGACTTCTGGTAGAGGTTGACGAAGCAGTTTTTCTATCTACAAAAAATGAAAATGATGACATCACTGTTTTTCTGTAAAGCAATTGGTTTAATTGTGGGAATTATGTTAGTAATTGATTATGATGTGATATCCTGTTTCCATATATTTACATAATTGTTATGATAAAAGAAAGAAGCTATGTAATCTGTAAGTCTATAAAAGTTTCAACAACAGATTGCATTTATCTGAAAAACAAAGCTAATTTTATTTGTTTTTTAAAGCCATTTTATTGGAAAACCTTTTTAAATATCTACTTTTTTATAGACTTGAATAATCCTTTGCTTGTGCAGCAATACCACTTATTTATTATCCTTTCATATAGCCACAGTAGTCTCTGTGCATGAAAGTTAACTTTTTATCTGCCAAAATACTCCAACCATCCTAATAACTAAGTATATCCTAGTAGCTAAGTATGGTAAGATACATGCATTCACATTGTACCTAAACACTTAATATTTTGAGGTGATGCTTGAGATGATTCTCAGACTAACGAGTTGTGTATGTGTAGAGGGAGATGTTGTCTTAGATTGGGTTCCCTAAAGAAGACTCTAAGATGAAGATATACATGCAGGTGATTTATTAAGGATGTGCTCCAGGAGGAACTCCAGGCAGGGGGAGGGGGTAAGGGCATGGAAGGGTAAGAAGAAGCCATTTAAGGGTGCTATTTTAAGCCATGTCCCAAACTCAGCCTGATCCCATGGGCATCTCTGAAGTGTAAATTATACTAGAGTTTTTCCTCCCTTGAGGAAAGGACCTGGGCTCTCTCTTTTTTTTTTTTTTTTTTTTTTTAATTTGTAATCTATTATTTATTGGGAAAGAAACTTAGTAAAATTACCAACAAAGCCAAAGTGTATATCTAGATACATAATTGTTCACTCTTGATCTCCACCTTGAGCAAAGATGTATCAACATCACAAGATTCATAATGAAAATAATGCTAAATGAAATTAAGTAAATAGGATCCTGGTCATAGCCTATGTGACATCATTTTCAATGAACCTTTAGAATGCATGCATTATACTTCCAAGTAACCTGGGATCGATGGTCTTTAATCCTAATAGCTTTATTAGGCAGTCTTTAAGAAATATTCAGGAAAATCTTCAATCTTTTTTTTTTAATATATATTTTTATTTTTTTTAAAGATACTTAGATTACATAAATGTTACACAGAAAATATAGGGATTCCCATTTGCCCTACTCCCCACACCTCCCACACCCTCCCACATAAACAACATCCTTCATTAGT
Organism: Tolypeutes matacus; assembly: GCA_026826555.1. Taxonomy (NCBI): domain Eukaryota; kingdom Metazoa; phylum Chordata; class Mammalia; order Cingulata; family Chlamyphoridae; genus Tolypeutes; species Tolypeutes matacus. The sequence goes on from JAKSZT010053882.1 coordinate 823,415, forward strand.
GTGGCACATTCATAGCAATTGATAAGCGAGCGCATCCCAGGGTAGTGCCACTGAACCTGGACCTTAGTTCACATTGTGGTTTACACTCTCTCCCACACAGTTCTGCAGTTTATGGGAAGATATATAATGGCCTAGATCTGTCGTTGCAACGTCATTCAGGACAATTCCCAAGTCCCATTCAAGACAATTACACCTGTTTTTCCCTCTCCCTGCCCCCAGAGCCTCCAGTGGCCATGAGCTGGGCTTTCTTATTTCTGTACCAGACATTGGCTATAGGGCACCCTAGGGAGAGATATAGATTCCCAGGCCCTTCTAGGCTCTCTGTGTCTAAAGATGAAGCAACTATATAGCCCAGGGCAATCCCTTGAGGAAGGTAGAGGATGCAGAACCTGGGGTATTGACACAGAGAATCTGTAAAAGGATTCTGGAAGATCTAGGCAGAGCACCAACATGGTGCTACAAATATGCAGTCTAGAAACTTGCAGTAGCCAGACAGGTTTATCCGCTACCCCAAATACTTTTTTAAAAAGTACTGAGAAAGTAGCATGCATACTGAACCCCTATATGGAAGATGCACAGCACAGAATGTCACTGCAGAGACTGCTGTGTGCCAGAGAAATACAAACTTGCTTTTTAAACCAATACATGTTTTTATAATTGTTTATAGAATGTATTTCCAAATGAAATATACTATACTTAAATGCTGCCTAGCTTTCTTGTTTTCTCTTCCCCAGGTGCTAGCTATACTGTCTTTTTTTCTGTTCCTTTCATTTCTGCTTGTCAGCTGTTCATATGGCTACAGTAGCCAATGCGGAGTTTAAGGGCAGAAATAGCTTTCTTTACCCTTTTCCTCCTCTCTCTGTCCCTCCAGCCCTGCTGGCTCTCTATGACAAGTCTCAGCTTTTTAAGTACAGTCTCAGAGACTTATCAGAGTTTCTACAAAGATTTAAGAGATGCTACACAGCAGTAAAAAGCAAACTCGAAAAAGCCTATAAGCAACAGAACCCCTTCAGTATAATTCCATTTGTTCTTATCTCTCAGCTACCTTGACAGGCATCAGATGCCCACTATTTCTCAAATGAATCACATACTTTAGCTGCTCTTTCTTTATCTCCATTTTATAAAATCTGGATATGTTCTCTCTCTGTCGGGTACCAAACTGACAAGGAGAGTTGCTCTCCATCTTATTTAGAAACTTTAGAGACATTACTCTTCTGCTCCTTTTAAATTCTTAACTTAATTTTTTTAAAAAGAAAAACAACACTTGCTTGTCAATTTAATCAACAACTTTCATTAATAACAGAATTAGCTCAGACACAATGTTATACTTTTCTGAGCTTCCAAAATTTTTCATATCTTCCATCTAAATACTGACTTGATGCCTCCTATTTCTGGCTTTGAAAGTTGTTTATGTAATGAAAAAAAAATGAGTGTTCCTGTATATTTATTTAGGAGCTTGTATTAATTTTATTATTTTCACTTCAGAAGGCTGAAACACACTCTGGTTCAAATTTGAGTCAGTCCTTCAGAGAAGAAAGACCAGGAGAATCAATGGCCTTGAAGAGGCAAGGGTACCTGACCTCCCATATAAACTCATTTCAGCTTTCAGATTTTCTTCTCAGCTCAATGTGTAATTCAGTTTTCACTCTCATTTCTTGCTCTCATTTTCAAATAGACACTGGTCCAAGACTTCACCTATAAAAATGCCTCAGCTTTATACAGAATTGGATTTTCAAAACTAATTTTATTTATTCTCTTAGAAATAAAGCAAATATTTATATAAAAATTGCATATAAAGGAACTTTGAGGGCACATATCTAAATATTTTTTGTCATTAAGAGGGGAAACTTGATCTTGGAGGCTTGTTAGTAAATAACTGACTCCTGCCTGATAACATCTGTGCCTCCAGTGTATCTTCTTAGTACTGGTACAACTCTTATTGGCAAAGGAATGATCTGTACTTGTTACCTGAGGCCTTGGCCAAAGCCAGCAAGTTTGGTGCCATGGTTCCAGGTCCTAAACAAAGACATTTTTCTCTCCACATCCTATTAGTCTATAAATCCTTCATTGTTTTCCCTTTCTGTGTCATTGAAAATTATTTCTTCTTTTGCACCATTATTAAATCTTATTTCCTGCAGCATGAGATTGAGGAAAACAATATGCTTTTCTATAAAACAAAGCTAGATGTTCAAATCATGACTCAGCTAGTTATTAGCCTTGGCTTTGGTTATGCTACTTAACCTCTCTAAGCCTCTGTTTCCTCTCTTTAAAATGGAATAGTACTATCTGCTCCCCATAAGTCATTGCAGAAATAATATGAGAAAAAAAAATTAACCTAATCTAGTCAAAGACTCATTTCTTAATTACTTTAGTCTTTCTCCCTCTAACAGATCATACATGTAGTATATTCTAATAAATTTCCTTCTCTTGATTCTGCCAACTCTCCTATACACTATATTAATAGCAGAGTAGCAATTGCAGCTACCATTTGTTGAGAAAAATATAAAACCAGGTCATAATTATTTACCTACTGTATACCAAGCAGTGAATTAAGCACTTTACAAATCTCATTTAATACTATGGAATAGTCATTATCTTTTCATTCTAGATTCAGAAAGTGAGGTTCAAAGAGGTTAAGCAATGCTCACCATCCATTAGCTATAAAGTAGTACTTTTGAAAAGCACTGCTTTTATCATGACATACTGTAGTAAAACCAAGACCCACCTTCCCCACTCCTCAAAAGACCTTCAAACAGAAAGTACCCACTGTCAAGGATCCACCATTGCTTCTTTTCTCTTAGCTAACTTTCCACTGTTACCACCCAAATAGTTCTCCCCAAAAGAGCAAACTTCATGGAACTCATAGTCTAGTCTTCCTTTCACCTCTCTAGTGGTCATTCTTCATTTTATCCACCACTCTAGAGCCCACGAAGTGTCCATTTAAAATATTCTAGGGTACACAATACGAATACAAGGCAAAGGTTAAAGTCAAACCTCCTGTTTGACTTTATGAAAACTGTTATAAAAGTTTATTTATAACACTGACCTTGATACTCTGAGTATGAAAACATACATGTCATTCAGATATTTCATAAAAATTAGCCTATAAATTTTATAGGTATAGTGTGGCATTCACAAAATTGACATATGTTTTAAAGTAGGATTATAAGCCAGTATCCACATTGTTTATACTTCCTGCGTGGCCAACTTCTGCTTCTGGTCATGCCAGGGATTTAGAAAGCAATAGAAGGATTTGAAACAATGATAGTATCTCAAAAAAAGGAAAAAAGTAAAAACGAACAAAAAACAAAAACACTTGATATACACCTGGCCAAGGAAGGCAATTGCACACACATCCACAGGTCACATCAGTTCAGCAAATTCATGATGAACTCAGTTCTCACTCCTCACAACTGAATTTTTGATTGTCCTCTACCTTCCTACCCATACACATAGATCAGTCATGCATTTGATGCATATTAAGCACCCTCTATGGGTCAGGTAATGTTCCAGGTACTGAGGATACAATGGAGAAAAAGACAGCCCAGGACCTTGCTGCCACATTACCTATTGTAGAGCTTACTTGCATCAGCACAATAGAGCAATTGCACATGTTCATTAAGGTTTTGCTCATTCTCTTAATAGTGACTGGAAAACACTCTGAACAGCTGTTGTCATACTTTTACTGTAATTAGTAGCCATAATGTCTGTTTTAAACCAATTACAGGTCCTGACATTAGTTTTCAATCATTTCCTCAAGCATAAATATGGAGCATAGTTTTCCTATGGTTTATGTTCAACTGTTCCTTCAATTCAATTTCTGATTTTAGCGACTTTGTTTTAGGTTTAATAGCTTGAGATCCATATATACACCTCAATTTAAGTGCACAGATTCAAATGCATAAATTCAGTTAAAAAGTTTAATCAGTGACATAACATGTATCCCAAACTAGTGAACCCAACAATTTTCTGAACTTTAATATTCATCACATCTCTCCTTCACATACCCTAGCCCAAGGGTCCACAGCAAAATCTGCATAAATGCCACATAAATTTAGCCACGACACTTAAATTTACATATCCTACTATTACTTGTATTAATAGTTCTGTCTTGATTACTTGTGAGTCCCTGGAAAATCTGTTTACATTTCATATTAGATACTGCAGTTCAGTCAATATTTTCATGTACAATAATACTTAATTTGACAAATGCTTTATACCCAATAAATATTGTAGAATGAATATAAGCATAATGAAAATATAAGTGTAATTCATTAAATTTCAGCTATGAACAGTAAACTAGTTATTTGTCTTAAGAGTGAGCATATGTCCCCATACAGATAATGATTATCATGAAGTGAAAAATCTCGGTTCATCAATGTGAATAAATATATGCATTACTTTGTAAGGATAAATATTTACATGCAAACAGAGATATAGTAAGAGGAGAAGAAAATATAAAGGAGGCTTAAAATTTTTTTCAATATTTACTTTTAATTGTACTTTCTAAACATTAAAACAAATAGAGAAAATAGTGAGAATACAATCAAATCATGTGTCACATTGTGTTGCATAAGTCTCTTTACAATTATCCATTGATCTATCTGATCAGCTGTTCATTCCAAAAGATTTTAATCAGTGTCTAGGTAGTACCATTTACAAGACAGACTCAAAACTATAGAGAAGAGAAATACCTCATAAAATGGTATTTTGTGGGAACAAAGGCTGCATTTTAAGCATTCACCTGAAAACCGTGACTTTTTACCTCAATAATCAAAAAATTGACCATAGATTGAGGAATTCTTACCACTCAAGAAAAATAAAAATTTGACTAACCATGAAAAAAAATCACACACACAGACTCTGACCAGAAGGCTGCTTACAATCCTCCCATAATCTTCTATTTTTAAACCACTAGCACTAACTCCTGGGCCAAGGAACAGACAGGTTATACTGAAGTCCGTAGGATGTGATTTCACAGTACATATAATTCCAACACAGAAGGAGAAACTTCCACTCATATGATTCTCTTCACAGCCCAAAATCACTCCAATAAAGAAGAGTGAAATTCTTGAAGTCAGTTTAAGTCAAACAGAATATTTTTGTGAATCTGAGATTTTAGAAGTCTGTAAGGTCTACCTCAACAGACTGAAAAGTAGCACAAATAGAATGATCATCCTTCTTACTGGAAAAAAATTTGCTTCAAGTCTTGCTTTCTTTTGTTCATCATCTGGGAATCGATTCCCTCTTTCTCATAAGGAGCTGCTTAGTCTTTACTTCTTACTAACAGGCTCTGCTATCTAAACTGTCTATAAATGTATAAAAATAAATTCTCAGCAACACAAAACTTTCCCCCTCAACCTTGTAACATTCATCTATGACAATATATTTTCAAATGTTGAATTAGTGCCTGGCGTTGCCAACACAAATGTAAAAAAAAAAGGAAGCCGTCATTCTATTTAAATGATAGGAAGCCTCACACATCATTCCTAAACTACAGTCCTCTCTTAGTCAGCTTTCGGTCTGTGGCACTCTATCACTCGCAGGCTGCTTAGCACAGTGTATTCATCAAGGCGGGCCATCGCAATTGTTAGCTGGCAGTTTAAATGGGGCAGACTTGTCACAAGAGTGACAGCCTGGGCAATTGTTTGCCCTCTGGGATCAGGTGCAGGCAGGTTCAAATGAAACACATCCAAATACTAACAACTAGATTCTTTATCAAGTCAATAAAAAGGATATACTAGTGTCTGGGATTCAATGGTCACAATAGGCCTCTTACACTCTTGAAGATGAAATGCTATCTGGCTTTTCAATAGAATATTCCAAGGAATCTATCATGCCATCACCATTTTTAATATATGCTACTTGATTGCTGAATGCAATCTCTAATTCTTATACTCTACACGCTAAAAGACATGTTTTTGAATAACCTAAGGGCAGGTTATCAAAATAAAGGGATGAAAAATAATGGAGCTAGAAGTATAAAAAAAAACAGTAATAAGCGATAGGATTTTATTTCAGAACAAAAGCAAAGTTTTAATGTACAACCTGTTGGGGATTGAATCATGTTCTCCACAAAAGGTATTTTCAGGTCCAACCCCTAATCCTGTGGGTTAAACCCTATTTGTAAATATGACCTTTTGAAGATGTTATTAATGAAGTGCCCAACCTGAATGAGAGTGGACTTTAATCCAATATGGCTGAAAACAAAGGAAATCAGACAGGCAAGAAGCCACAGAGAACAGCCAGAAGCTGGAAGTCAGCAGAACCCAGAAAAGAAAGGAAAATATACCATGTACATTACCATGTGACAGAAAATCCAAGGACCAAGGATCACAGACAGCCAGCCCTAGAATGCCAAAGTCCTCATAAAGAAAACATCACCTTGGTGACACCTTGATTTTGGACGCCCCCTATTCCCAAAATTGTGAGCCCATAAATCCCCATTGTTTAGGCCAACCCACAGTATAGTATTGCTTTAGCAGCTAGGAATATAAACACATATGAAGAATGGAAAAAAGCCCTTCAAAAGGATGACTTAAATATCGATAATGCATAGTGTTCCTTCAACGTATGTGATGTGCATAGGTGTTTAATTCCTATTTTGCTCTTAACCTTTTGTTTAGATTTGATTGTTGAATGGCAAAAATAATATCAGTTCTCTATTCTAAGTGTTGCCTAAACACATACTTTCAATGAACAATGTATATTTTTTGAAATTCTTCATCTGATTACATTTTGTAAAATGTAAATTCAGATCCTTAAATCTAATAATAAAAATATGAGTTTGGAATTATGGGAGGAAGGCAGAGTAGGAAGCTTCATGAATGAGTCCCTCTACCAGAACAACTATTAAACAAGAAGGAACTGTCAGAATCAAATATTTAAAAACTCCAGAGTCCAGTAGAATGTGGTACAGCACCCAGGGAAGAGCAGGAGGAAGAGACTGGTAAATAATGATAAATACTAGTAGATTATTTTTTACATGCAGCATTTACCATTGCCCATACCCCACTTTTGTAGCAGGCAACAGTGGGGTACAGCCCCAGGCATAGCTTGCTGGTGCCAACAAGAGATATAAAAATTCTTTTCCCCAAGATTCTTGGTGGACGTGCAGGTCTGATCACAGCTCACTCTCTTAGTTACCTACTTTGAAATGCTGGGGTCCTGGCTCTGAGTGCAGTCATTGTTCCAGCCTGCCCAAGACAAAGATTTCAAAGAAGACTTAAAGATGGTATGCTTCTTCAGAGGACAATTGAAAGGCTGGATTTTCTGGGTAGGCACTGAATCAAGAAAGCAAGAAGCTCCTGGAGCTCTTTTTGTTTCCTTGCTAATTCCCTCCTCAGGGCAGTTTGGAGGCAACCAGGACACCCTTTGTGGGCCCCTGGTCTTGTTCCAGCTGTGAAAGACTGACTCAGGAAATTCCCCTCTGGCATGTCCGCCACTCCTAGAATTTGCAAAATGGGCAAAAGCAGCTTGATACAAGGAAAGAGTGTAAGAAACAATTGAGGTGGTTGGACTGGGGCAAAAGCTTACATGCTTTAAGTCCTGCAGTGGAACACACATGAGAGGGAGAAGGTCTATTTCCCTGGGAAGTAGAAGGGGTAACCAACCCCGGTAAACAGGGGAACTCATAAGCCTACTAGCAAAAACACCATCAGAATGAGACACCAGCACAGAAAAAGACAGGGAGGACCGTGCACTTTGCATTTGCCTTGGGCTGGCCTTACTGATAGGAGAAGTGAACTCTGAAGAAGAGCACTAGCCAATGCAAAGCCAATTTGCAAAGACAGTGAAGGGTGTTATTACTCAGGTTTACTTGTTTTTGTTAGTTCCTGACACTCAAGAAAATTTCTGTCATATTACCAACTGGATATAAACTCAAGAAACAGGCATCGGGGGAGGGAATAGGGCATATGGGAATCCCTTATTTTTTTATGTATCATTTATGTTACATAAAAAAGCGTCTTAAAAAAAAATCAGTTAAAAAAAAGAAACAGACATCTCAGGTATAAATCCCAGAGATAATATTTTACAACATTAAAATATACAGTGTGCAACAAGATTATAAGATAAACAAAGAAAACAGGAAATTAGGGCCTACCAAAGGAAGAAGACAAAAAGTCAGACAATATCAACTAAGATAGACCAGACTGTGGACATACTGGACAAAGGTTTTTTTAAAATGATCTTCAATATGCTCAAGGAGATGAAGGAAAACATAGAGAAAGAAGAACAATATGAGAATCTCAATATAGAGGTATAAATTTTAAAACAGAACCAAACAGAACTATTGGAGTTAGAAAACAAAATAACTGAAATGAAGAATCCCCAGGAGGGTTTCAACATCAGATTAGAACTGGTAGAAGAAAGAATCAGTGAACTCAAAGACATGACAACTGAAATAAATCAGGTTGAAAAGCAGAAAGGAAAAAATATATAAAAAGTGAAAATACCCTAAAAGACCTGTGGGGCAGCATTGTGAATACCAATATATGCATTATGGGAGTGCCAGAAGGAGAAGAAAGAGAAAAAGGGGCAGAAGGAATATTTAAAGAAATAATGACAGAAAACTTCCCAAACTTAGTAAAAGACATGAAAATGCATATCCAAGAAGCCCAGAGAACACCAAACAGGATAAACTTTAAGATAAATATATCCTATCACATACTGGCTAAACTGTTGAATGCAAAGGTCAAGGAGTGAATTCTAAAAATTGTTACAGAAAAGTTACATGCTATGTATAAGGAGTTCCCAATTAGATTAAGTGCCAATGTCTCATCAGAAACCATGGAGGAAAGAAGGTAATAGGATGAAATACTTAAAGAAAACAATTGCCAAACAAGAATTTTATATCCAGTGAGATTTTCTTTCAAAAATAAGTTGAAAAAGTGGTTATAGCTCAGTGGTTGAGCACATGCTTCACATGTATGAGGTCCTGGGTTCAATCCCCGGTACCTCCTAAAAAAAATAAATAAGGGAGAGATTACGACATTCCAAGATAAACAGAAGCTGAGGTAGTTCATCACCACTCGACATGCCTGACAAGCAATGCTAAAGGGAGTTCTTCAGACTGAAAGGAAAAGAAACTAGATAGTGGTTCAAAGTGACGAAAAGAAATAAAGAGCTCCAGTAAAGGTAATCATTTGGGTAATTATAAATGCAGTATTATTGCACTTTTTGTTCTGCAACTCCACTTCTTACTTCCTACAGGTGCTAAAATGCAACTTCATAAAAAGTAATGATAAATCTATGGTTTTGGCCATACAATGCACAAAGATACAATTAGTAACAAGTACAGAAAAGGTGGGGGACAGAGAGGTATAAGAATATTTTATGTGTATGTTATTGAAGTCAAGTTGGTATCAAATCAAATATGATTGTTATATATTTAGGATGTTAAAATTTAACCCAATGGTAACCATAATGAAGATATATGAAAAATATATCCACATATAAATGAGAAGGGGACACAAAAAAATCAAATAAATATGAAAGTAAGAATTAATGGAAGAATTGAGGGCAAAAAAGATCTAACACTTACAAACACTAAATATCAAAATGGCAGAAGAAAGTCCTGCATTATCATTAGTGACCTTAAATGTAAATGTATTAAACATTTCAGGCAAAAGGCGAGAAAGGCAGAATGGATTTTTAAAAGTATGGCTATCTTAGTTTGCTAAAAACTGCTAGAAGCAATATACCAGAAATGGCTTAGCTTTTATAATGGAAAAAAGGGTATAGTTCTGAGGCTGTGAAAATGTCCAAAGTGAGGCATCATCAAAGATGCTATCTCACCAAAGGTTTTCAGCTGTCGGTGATCCTGGACTCCTGCCACATAGCAATACACAATGGCAACTCTGCTGGGTCTGGGCCTCTGTCTTCTCCACCAGGCTTACTTTTTTTCTGAGCTCAGTTGTTGGCAATCAGACACATGCTCATCTCTCCCTTCTCCTCTGGGCCTCATCTTTTTCAGCCCAGGCTAAAGTGGCTTCCTCTCTGCCTCTGTGTTCCATTGATTCCAGCTTCTGGATTCTTGTCTGTCTCTGCCACTTTTTTCTATGTATCTGATGCTTTTAGTCCTCCATTTATAAAAGACTCTAGTAAGAGGATTAAGATCCCACCTGGGTCTCGCAATTTAATCAATGGCCCTTAACTAAAGCAATCTAATAAAAAATGATCTAATCAAAAGGTCCCGTAACTGAATGTAACCAAAAGGTCCCATATACTATAGGCTTACTTGCACAGGAATGGGTCAGCTTAAGAACATAATTTTCTGGGGTCCACAAAAGAATCAAACCAGCACCATGCCCAGCTATATGCTGTTTACAAGAGACACACCTTAAATTCAATGACATAAATAAGGTAAAGAGAAAATATGGAAAAATATACCATGCAACTCTAAAAGAGAACTGAGGAAGCAATACTAATATCAGGAAATGATAGAGTTTAGGTCAAAACTGTTATGAGGGACAAAGATGGTAATTATATACTGAAAAAGAGGTCAATTCAACCAAAAGACATAACAATTATAAATATATATGTACCTAATAGCAGAGTCCAAAATACATGAAGCAAATACTGACAGACATGAAGAGCAAAACAGACAATTCTACATGAATAACAGGAAACTTTAATGGATAGAATATCTAGACAGAAGAATAACGAGGAAACAGAAGATTTGAATGATATTCTAAACCAAATAGACCTAACAGACATATATTGAACATTTCACCCAAGTATAAATGGATAATTCTCCAGGATGGACCATATTTTAGGTCACAAAACAAGTCTCAATAAATTAAAAAATACTGAAATCATGCAATATATCATCTCCATCCACAATAGAAAAAAAGATAGAAATCAATAACAGAAGAAATGGAAAATTCACAAATATGTGGAAATTAAACATCAACATACTCTTAAAAAACCAATGAGTTAATGAGGAAATCACAGGTAAATTAGGAAACATATTGAGGCAAATGAAAATGAAAATACTACTTATGGGATGCAGTAAAGTAAGTGCTGAGGGGGAAATTTATAACTCTATGTTCTTACATTAATAAAGAAGGAAGATTTCAAATCCAAGACTTCACCTCCAAATTGGAAGAACTAGAAATGAAAAAGCAAACTAAACCCAAAGCAAGTAGAAGGAAGGAAATAGCAAAGATCAGAGCAGAGATAAATGAAATGGAGAATAAAAAAAAAAAACACAATAGGGATCTCTTAATATAGCATGGATATCAAACCCTTCTTATATATGTGGTTCCCAAATATTTTCTCCCATTGAGTAGGATGCCTTTTTATTTTCTTGACAAAGTATTTTTGAAGAACAAAAGTACTTAATTTTGAGGAAGTCCAAATTAACTATTTTTCCTTTCATTGCTTTCCATTTAGGTATAAGATTTAAGAAAACACCGCCAACAAGATCTTGAAGATGTAAAAAAGAGAAGTAAAAAAGATCTTTAAAAAAAGAGATCATACAACTCAATGATAAAAAGACAAGCAACCCAATTTAAAAAATGGGCAAAAGACTTGATTAGACATTTTATTTCCAGAGGACATACAAATGGCCAAAAAGCACATGAAAAAATGTTCAACATCACTAGCTATTAGGGATATGCAGAGCAAAACTGTGAGATATAATTTCATACCTTATGGGATTGCCATTATTTAAAAACAATACCAAAAACTACAAGTGCTGGAGAGGATGTGGAGAAATAGGAACACTCTGCTGTTGGCAGGAATGTAGAAAGGTGCAGCCTCTGCGGAAGACGGTATGGCAGTACCTCAAGAAGCTGAATATAGAACTGCCATATGATCCAGTAATCCCATTACTAGGAACATATTCAGAAGAACTGAAAGCAAGAATGTGAACTGGCATTTGCACACTGATGTTTATAGCAGAATTATTCACAATTGCTAAAATATAGAACCAGTCCAAGTGTCTATCAACCAATGAATGGATAAACAAAATATGGTATATACATGGAATTGAATATTATTCAGCTGTAAGAAGAAATGAAATCAAGATGCATATGACAACATGGATGAACCCTGAAGACATTATGTTGAGTGAAATAAGCCAGACACAAAAGAGCAATTATTGTATGGTCTCACTAATATGAAATAAATACAATGAGTAAACTCATGGATGTAGACTCTAGAGTATAGGTTACTAGAAGATAGAATGTGGGTTGAGAATGGGAGCTGATGATAAATGTATGTAGAATTTTTAATAAGATTTATTATAAAAGTGTGGAAATGAATAGAGTTCATTAGAGTGATGGAAATACGTTATAGTGAGTATAACTAACACTGCTAATTTATAAATGTGATTGTGGCTGAAAGGGGTAGTCTGGACATAAATGTCAATGGAAAGGAGCTAGAGGATAACATAGGGACTGTATAATGTAATGATTTCAGTGGTGGATGAAGATTGTGGTTAATAGTACAAATATAAGAATGTTCTATTATAAAGTATTAAGAATATGGTGCTACATGGGAAAATTACAACTAATGTAACTTATGGATGATAGTTAACAGTAGTATTGTAATATTTTTGCAGCAATGGCAAAAACAATATCAATCCTAAGGGTTAACAACGGGGGGGGGGGGGAGTTAAGAGGGTATAGAACTTTTCCTTTTGGAGAAATGAAAACATTCTAAAACTGGCTGAGGTGATGACAGCACAACTCTGTGAGGAAAATGAGAGCCACTGAGTGTTCACTTTGAATGGACTGTACAATACATGAGACGTATAACACAGTGAATTCTCTGGTGGAAGATGGACTGTTGTTAAGAGAGCAAATATGCGAACACTCGCTCATGAACTATAACAAATATATAATACTAATTTAGGGTGTTAATAATCAGGTGTGTCAGGGGAAAATATACCAAATTCAAGATATGGGCTGTAGTTCGCAGTGATATTCTAACAATGCTGTTTCATAATTTGTAATAAACGTTTCACAACAATGCAAGGTGTTGGTGGTGGAGTGAAGTTTGGGAGCCCTGTGTAATGTTATGCATGTTTATTTTGTAAGTTTACAACTTTTCCCATACACTTATTGTTTATGTATGTTCATGTATTAATGATATACTTAAACAAAAATAGGGAGAATCAACAAAACTAAAAGTTAGTGCTTTGAAAAGATCAATAAAATTGACAAAGCTTTAGCTAGACTGACAAAGAAAAAAGAGAGAGGACATAAATAAAATCAGAAAGGAAAAGGGGGATAGTACACCAATACCACTGAAATAAACAGGATTTTATAGGACGATACTATGGACAACTTCATACCAATAAATTAATCTACATGAAATGGACAAATTGTTAGAAACACACAAACTACCTTCACTGACGCAAGAAGAAATAGAAGATCTCAACAGACCAATAACATGTAAGAGACTCAATTAGTAACCAAAAACCTCCTAACAAAGAAAAGCCCAGGACCAGATCACTTCACAGGGGAATTTTACCAAACATTCCAAGAAGAATAATTAACACCAGTCCTGCTCAAACACTTCCAAAGAATTGAAGAGGAGGGAACACTCGCTAATTTATTCTACGAGGCAAACGACACCATAAAACCAAAGCCAGATGGAGAAGCCACAAGAAAAGAAAATTACGGACCAATATCTCTTATAAATATAGATGTAAAAACCATCAACAAAATACTAGCAAACAGAATTCAACAGCACATTAAAAGAATTATACACCATTATTGAATGGAATTTAGCAGTTATGCAAAGGCGGTTGAGCCTAAGAAACTCAATTAATGTAATACACCACATTAATATAATGAAGAGAAGGGAAAAAAAACACTTGATCATCTCAACTGACACAGAAAAGGCATTTGACAATATCCAGCACCCTTTCTTGATAAAAACACAGAAAAGTAGGAATAGAAGGAAACCTCCTCAACATGGTAAAGGGCATATATGAAAAACCCACAGTAAACACAACACTTAATGGTGAATGACTGAAAGCTTTCCCTCTAAGGTCAGGAACAAATGAGGATGCCCACTGTCCCCAATGTTATTCAACATTGTACTGGAAGTTCTAGTTAGAGTAATTAGACAAGGAAAAAGAAATAAAGGGCACCAGATAAGAAAGAAAAAAGTAAAATTTTCCCTATTTGAAAATGACAAGATCCTATATACAGAAAATTCAAAAAATCCACAACAAAGTTACTAGAACAAAGTGGTAGGGTAGAAGATCAAATTCAGTAGTGTTTCTAACTACTAGTAATAAAAATCAGAAGAAGAAATCAAGAAAAAAATTCCATTTGCATTAGCAACTAAATGACTCAAATATCTAGGCATAAATTAAACCAAGGATATAAAGGACTTGTACACAGAAAATTTTGCTAATAGACAGCAAAGAAAACCTAAATAAATGGAAGGACATTCTGTGTTCAAGGATTAGAAGGCTAAATATTGTTAAGATATCATTTCTACCCAAAGTGATTTATAGATTCAACACAATCCCAACCCAAATTCCAACAACCTTCTTTGAGGAAAAGGAAAAGCCAATCATCAAATTTATATGGAAGGGTAAGAGGCCATGAACATCCAAAGCCATCTTGAAAACGAAGGACGAAGTTGGTGGACTCACACTGATATTAAAACTTATTACAAAGCCACCATAATCAAAAGAGAATGGTACTGGCACAAGGACAGATGTATAGATAAATGGAATAGAATTAAGTGTACAGAAATCAATTGTCACATTTATGGTCACCTGATATTTAAGGGGGCAAAAGCCACTCAATTGGTTAAAGAATAGTTTCTTCAACAAAAGGTGCTGGGAAAATTGGATACCCATTTGCAGAAGAATGAAAGTGTATGCCTATCTCAAACCTATACAAAAATAAACTCAAAATGTATCAAAGACCTAAATACAAGAGCCAGAACTATCAAACTCCTAGAAGAAACTTTAGCGATGCATCTTCCGAATTTTGTGTTAGGCAATGGTTTCTTGGACTTTATACCCAAAGCACAAGCAACAAAATAAAAAAGCACATAAATGGAACCCTATCAAAATGACTATCACGAAAGTAAAGAGGCAATCTATATAATGGGAGAAACCACTTGGAAACTACCTAACCAATAAGTGTTTAATATCCAGAATATATAAAGAAATCATTCAATTCAAAAACAAAAATACAAACAACCCAATTTTAAAAATGGGAAAAAGACTTGCATATGCATACATCTCTCAAAAGAAGTTAGACAAATGGCCATGAAAAGATACTCAACATCATTAGCCATTACAGAACTGCAAATCAAAACCACCGTGAGGTACCATTTCATACACATTGTAAAGGCTTCTATTGAAAAAAAAGAAAATTGCCAGAGTTGGACAGGATATGTGGAAATAAGAACACTCATTCAATGCTAGTGGGAATGTAAAATTGTGCAGGCACTGTACAAGAGAGTTTGATAATTCCTCAGCAAAGTTAAGTATAGAATTACCATATGAGCTGGCAATCCCACTACTAGGTATATACCTAAAAGAATTGAAAGCAGGGACTATAACATATTTGCACACCAATGTTCATAGCAGCATTATTCACAATTGCCAAAAGAGGGAAGAGATCTAAGTATCCGCCAACCAATGAATGGATAAACAAATATGGTATATATATATATATATATATATAATGAAATATTATTCATCCATAAAAAGAATGAGGTTCTGAAACATGCAACAACATGGATGAACCTTGAAGACATCATAGTGAAATAAGCCAGGCACAAAAGGATGAAATATTGTATGATCTCACTGATGTGATATAATTAGAATAAATAAACCCAAAGAGTCTGAATCTAGAAAAAAGTTATTAAGAGATAGGGTGGAGATGGGGAATGGGAAGCTAGGGCTTAAAATGTACAGAATTTCTATATGGGATGAACGAAAGATTTGGTAATGGATGGTGATAATGGTAGCACAGTATCGCGAACATAATTAACAGCACTGAATTATATATTTGAATGTGAGATTATATATATGTTACTAGAATAAAAGGGGGAAATGTTAGGTTGTATATAAATAACTAGAATAAAAATTTTAAAAACAATCCATGGATCTGTATAACACAAACAGTAAACCCTAAGTTAAACCATAGACTATAGTTAATGTACAATTATAAAAATGTGCTCTCATCATTTTTAACAAATGTACCACACTAATGCAATGTGTTAATAATTGGGTGGTATATAGGAACCCTATATTTTATGCATGACTTTTCTTTAAACCCACAGCTGCTCAAAAATCACATATGAGCTTGTAAAAATGGATAGCTTAGGAATATCATTTTTGAAACAACAAAATAGTTGGCCAGATTAATTTGTGGCTATATGTCAAAATACTATACATTCTATATCTATGCACATGCAGCTATCTCTATACAGTTTTTTCACTAAAGATTCCACTAATAATCATTGGACATAAATTTTATTCAATATCATACCACTAATAACAGCACTTTAGTATTTTTGGTATTAACAATCAAGGAATTGTTTAATTCTTATTAATATCTTTTAGGAAATCAGCTCTGTAAGGAATAACAGACACATAAGGCATAGTTCTAGTATTCATAATATTATGATTTTAATTTGAGGGTCAAAATTTAAAACACATGAAACAATAAAGAACTGTGCAATTGTCCTGATAGATAAAATGAAGAGCTCAGTGTGGGCTGCTGAAGTAGGAGAGAGTCATGGAAGAGAAGGGATATAAACTGCAACTTAGCAAAGGGTCTGACAGTGTTCATCCAGAGGTAAGAAAGGTAAATTTGGGTGAAATTATTAAATATCCATTTTTATTCCCTATGTTTACAAACAAACAAAACAAAAGAAACAAAAAACAAAACAAAAAGAAGCCAAACAAAGGGGATTTGCTTTAATTTCAGAGAAGTGGACATTTTCTGATTTGGGAGAAACATTATATTGTTTCTCCATAATACAGACTCTGAAATTGGGTCAGATTTGTAATTTTGGTTCTACCACTTATTGACTGTGTGACTATGAGAGTTACTTAATCTCACCATTTCCAAGTTCACTTATTTGTAAAATAGAGATTAGAAGTACCTGCTTATTAAAGCTGAGCTAAATGAAGTAATTCTTGTAAAATGGTTTGTATGGAGCTTAGCACAAAATGGAGTCTTAACAAACTGTACCAATTACGTGACCTATTGCATTATCAACTACATGATACTTTTCCAAACTTCAAGATTCCAATTATATGTAAGCAGTCTTCAGTGTTAGTGCTTACCCATCGCTTTCAGTTATTCAATGATTACAGTTATAAATGATTAAAGCTTTCCCTCCAAGGAAGAGCCAAGTAGTGCCTACATCCCTCTCTGCTTGAAATTTTTAAAAATAACACTGTTTTAGAAAAAATCCACTTAACCCCAAGAAAGCAAGATGATTGTGCAGCACAAAATAATCCCCAAACAACCAGATATCTAAAAAGTATGGTGAATTTTTATGAAATAAGCAACTGTTTTCCACTATTCCTGAAGAAACAGAGTTGAGTCCTTTGTTACCAGCTGAATTTGTGTGCAAACATTCTCAATCTTGTTTCCAGTTTCAAGTCATTTTTATAGTTTTTTTTAAATTATTGACTCAGGTGACATCTTTTTTTCATAAAATTCCTTAACTTTCGCTATGTCATAGAGGAATATAAACATAAATCCAATATTCATACTCAAGTTGAGAAAAGAGCTTATATATTAGGCATGTCTAATCTAAGAAACAGAAAATTTAAGTATTAAGAGAAATTATAGAAAAGGCTTGATTTAAGACTTAAAAATAATTTAATGTCAGACCACTAATCCTGAGTATTTCTTTCAATTACATTAAAAATGATGATAATTTTATTCATTTCAAATATTTTTATTTCTACTGTGGTTCACTGTTTACCTTAGCTGTAAGGAAGTCAATGATTTAATTTTGAGTTCAAGTATAATTATGGCCCCATCTCGAGTTGTAGTAAAATTATCTCTTTTCTTTCTGCCCTTTATTATTTTGCCTTGTACTTGTACACATGAAATTTTAGAATAGGTTTACCTGAATTCTTTCATGAAGAGAGTGGAACTATAAACTTTAAATATTTGCTTTTGTGATTACTTTATTTAATGCTATCGTTTAATATTCCTTTAATAGAAAATTTTGAAATTTACACAGAAAAAATTTTTGAGAAGTAAACATAATGGGAAAATGGAAAGCAACTCAACAAGTAATTTGACATTTTCTAGTCACAAGCAAACTGCAAAGACATGCATATACTTTGCAGTGAGGGTTATTGCCATTCCTGGTAAATAGCCAGGATACACCAGGTGAGATCTTTGATGAACTAAGAACAACAGAGCCTTAGGGAAACCCCTCTTACAAGACAAATCCAGTCTTTCACCAGACAGGATTTAGTGAATTAAGGTATGCCTCACCTGAGGAGGGTTTTTTTCTCTAGTTGAAAGACTCTGTGACTATTCAGCCATTTTAGGCTTGAAGATTTTGAGGAAGCCACCTTTGCCAAGAAATAAAATTTTCTATTAAACTAATATGGCAGCTTTCTGTGTTTAAAGTAAATTAAAGGAAAAAAAAAATAATAACCTAATGCAGGGATCTCCAACTTTTCTTTATTATTAATTGAGTAGGAGCTATTTTTCATTTCTCCAAAGCCACAAAATGGTGTATGTGTGTGTGTTTGTGTGTGTGTGTGTACAAAAGGGGATGGTTTGGGATTAAAAAATTAGTAACTTTCTAAGTAAACAGAAGTATCACCATAAACTTTACCTGACATCCTGACAAAAAATCCCAGTGAAGTAGGGAAAGAGAAAAGGGTTAAGGGGTGACTCAAAACTTGGATACCTATGGAAGTTTGCTTGATCAGCGTCCTCTGATTAGGGAACCTTCCCCTAAACATTCCCTTAAACATGATTATCTCATTAATATAAATGAAAGAAAGTAGTAGGCACACTCACTAAACAGCCAAAGTCATATGATCAGGCTAAACAACTCGCCTTGTTTATCATCTTCCAATTCACTGTCAGAGCATCCATCACCTTCATCTTTCACACTGTCATCAGCATCTGGAGCCTTCTGTGATGAGGTTTTTCTCTCCTTTTCAGGGTCTAAATTATCTCTTTCATCATCTGAGGGTGACTTTGACATTCCATTCATTTGATTGTCAGCCTGTCCTTCTTCATTAACGTTCTCATATTGTTTCTCCTCATCGACTTCAAAATCTTCTTCATATTCTGAGAAAAGAAAATCTTCACTATAAGAATGAAAATAGAATCCCTAATACTTAATCCATTTTACTCTAATGAGAACTTTGACTCCATTATCCTCTCTTCTCTGGGCCTTTCTTCACTTCTTTTTCACACAATTAGTGAGCATGGAAAACTAACAGAAAATGATCAAAGACTGCAATCAGTAACATCTATAAGAGCACAAAAGAAATGCAGCTCCAAATGACAAGGCTGAAACCTCATAAAAGCTCATTTATAAATGGACATCATCATCTACAATGACGAAAATGGACATGAGAAGAACTTGATAGAAAACAATAAATTGGAAATAAATTAAAAATGAAGAGAACAGGTTTATAATAATGAAAGTTAATTTGGTGACTCAGTGAGGTCATATTTAATATGAAGAATGTTCAAAATATTTGGATATCAAGTTAATGAATAGTGAAGTGGAAAAATTCAATTAATCAAGTCCAAAGCAATACTGAATAGCACATTCTTTAAGAACCAAGTTGACATCAAAAAAAGGCATTATGAAGGATCCTATACGTAGGCCAGAACTGATATAATATGCATTATTCAGTTCTTATGATAAATGAAAAAATTACATTCCAAGGATACAAATTCTTTATAAAATAGGATATTCCTGGTGTGGCCACTAATTTGATGCATTCCCTACTGAGGTGCAACAAATCTGTAGCAGAAAAAGGAAATTGTCACGTCAGATAAACTCCAGCTGTCCTTGGTGGTTATAATGTTTCACCTTTCATATTTAATTATTCCCCTTATTCTTTCCACCAAAAACTAAAAATCTTGAAGTGACAACATGCCAAACACAGAGACTAAAAGGATCTCATGCAGAACCAATTAAGCAAATAAACAGTTGTCTCTAAAACAAAAATTACAGGGAAAATAAAGCTTTCCTTATTTTGTATTTTTAGTTATTAGATTTTCTGGCTTCTATCCTCATGGTGAGGACCTCTCAAGTAATTGAGAGCTATCCACCACCCTGAAACAATGAAAGAAACTTAATTTAGAAATGCATGCCCTGTGCATATGAAGAAAGCTGTGTTAATTCAGAGATCATACGAGGGAGATGTAAGAGCAAAAAAGAAATAAAAACTGTAATGAGGAAAGGCAAACAAAAAGAAGTCATCACAAAAATATTAACATGAAAGAGATTTAGCATGGGGAACAAGAAATGTGAATTAAAATGAGTAAAACAAAATTATAAAATAAGCAAGTAGATGAAGAATTTGGCTTATATTGTATGATACAAACAGGAAATAGTAAATAAAAGCAAAGAAATATTTTGATCCAAGTATTGCAGGCCAAGTTATAAGATAGTTACTCATTTGGACCAGTTAGCAGTCAATCAATAAATCTTTATTGAGAACCTTCTCTGTGGATGAAAACAAAACTGAAAGAGAAAGGACATTACAATAACTCAACCTCTGCCATCAAGGAGTCTCCAACTGTTGTTGAGGAAATAAGATACAAGTACACAAGAGGTAATGTATTCAAACAGTTTTTATACATTGTCCTCAGTAATGTTAGGTCCCAACTCTACTGGGTTCTATTGCCATTGATTTTTATATAGGATTTATAATTAATTATATGAGACAGCATCCGATAAGTGGAATGGAACGAAAGGAGGAAGAAAAGTCATTTTAGGGGATCATAGAAGGCTTCGTAAAAGTAGGAATTGAGGTTAACCGCATCCTACAGACAGAGAGAGTGCATACATCACTTTATATATATTTGCTTCTGGTCACAAGATAAGCAGGAGGCCAGACAGAACATGAGTGGTGTGAGGACTATGGGATCAGGAAGCCATGTGCCCAAGTCCTGGTTAAAACACTTAAAACTTCTGTGACCTTGAGCAATTTCTTTAACCTCTTTAAGCTTCATACTCTTCATCCATATCATGAGTAGCACCTGCCTTACAAAACTGTGGTTAGTATTAAAAGCAAGAATACCTGAAACACACTTAGTACAATGCCAGGAACAGTGGGAACCTAATAAATATTCAGGACTAGCATTGATAGTTGTTGTGGTTGGGGGATGTAAGGAGTTGGTCATAGAACAGGAGAAATATAATCTGTGCTCCATTGATGGCAATACTCTTTAATGGAGGCACCTGATTAAAGTCAGAGTAATATGAGTATCTTTAATTAAGACACTTTCAGTTATAGTGTAGAAGCAGAACAGAAAATCAAAGAAACATGTAGTGAGCCATAAGAACAGTCCCTGCATCCTATTTTGCAGGAGCTTCTGCTTTTCCTTTCAAAATATGAAATCTGAGGCTGTCTGACTTTGTTCTCCCAACCACCATCAACACATCTAAATATTATCTTTCTATTAACCAGAAGTCTTCCATTGGCATTATCACTCAAAACATGGCACATTTGTGCCATCTACTCATGCTTTCAATATGAATGAACTAGCGGCATGCTTTCTGGATTTCTTTTCATAATTTCTTCTGTTTCCCCCATCCTACTTCCAACTTCCAGGGAATTTAATTAGCCTGTTGTTTACCATGCCCACTCATGAAGAAGTGAGTCAACATCAATCCAGCCGCATCCTTACATCACTGACCTGTCTCAAGATTCTTGCTGCCTTTATCATCATTGACTCTTCTGCAGAAAGCTGAAGCATTGTTGCTACTGTTTTTCCTCCTCCTTTTTTAAAGTGGAAATGGGCATTTAAAGTTCATTAACTAGCCAACACAGATTAGACATCTGAGGAAAAACTGTATTATAGCATAAACTATGGCACTTAGAGCACTAACTGTGTTGATTTAAGAAAAAAAATAATCAAGAAAATGAAAAGCCTCTATTGAACACAGATTTTTTAAAAACATTTTTAAAATTTATTTTTTTAAAGATACTTAGATTACATAAACATTACAGAAAAAATATACAGGATTTCCATAAGCCCCACTCCCTACCCCTCTCACACTTTCCCACATTAACAACATACTTCATTAGTGCGGTACATTTGTTACAATTGATGAACACATACTGGAGCATTGCCACCAAGTGTGAACCATAATCCACATTATAGTTTATGCTCTCTCCAGCACAATTTTGTAATATATGACAAGATATATGTCCTGAAAATGCATGCATATTACACTTATTTTTCCCTCTCCCTCCCCTCAGAACCTCCAGTGGCCACTGCCTCCACATCAATGATAAAAGTTCTTCCATTGCTAGAACAACAATAAGTCTATAGTAGAATAGTATGACATCTACTCTAGCCCATTGTTCATTTCCCAATCCTGAGGATTCTGGGATGGTGATGCCCACTCTGCCTCTAATTGAGAGGGGGTTTAGATCATATGGGGCAGATGGATGAGACTATCTTGGTTGCAGTTGCAAACTCTCTCTGTTCCCTGGGATGGTCGTTGTCCATCATCATCTCCCTATTAGTTGTCCTGGGTGAGTCCAATGAACTGGAGAGTAGGTGTTGCAACTCTATTGGGATTCAGGGCCCAACTGGCACATGGGAAGCCCAAAGACTTTAGTCTCTCAGACATAAAACTATCAACTCTAGTACTAACTATAGATTCAAATAAAATGGGCAGAAGAGCCATGTGTAGGAAAACTACAACATTGGGAATGTTCTTTTGGAAAATATGGCAGGGGAAGGTTACTGGTTTAGGGTGTTGGATGTAGGGAGCATGCGGGACAGGGAGCACCTGGGGCAGGCTTCTAGACAGTGTGTGAGTGTTCATCTTGTCATAGTGTGCTATATCAGTGGGTGGAGACCCACAAAATGAACAGGAAGGTGTTGGACTCCCATCTTGGGGAGTCCTGCTATGTTCCTCAAATAGAGGGGTGGGAGTCTCTTGAGAGCATAGGCAGTGCCTAATAGGGGAGGAGAGGCCAGTATGTCAAGCTTTCAATGTTGTTGCCAGTAACTATGAATTTTGTTCTTCAAGGAGTGAAGCTTGATCGTTGCCGTGGGTCCTGAGGGAAGGTGGGGAGGAATAGAATAGCTGGAACATGGGGCCTTTTGGGGGCACTGGAATTGTTCTACATAATCTTGGAATGAAGGATACAGGCCAAACTAAATTTCATCAAAATTTATAAAAAGTGTATGGTCCAAAATGTAAGCCATAATGTAAATCATTGGCCATGGTTAGTAGCAATGCTTCAGTATTTGTACATCAATTGTAACAAATGTACCATCCACATGTAAAATGTTATTAAAAGGGGAAAGGGAAAAGGGGGGAGGATGTTGGATATATGGGAATCCCCTATATTCTGTACATGACTTTCCTGTAACCGAAAGCTTCTTTGAAAATAAAATGAAAAAAAAATAAGACACGGGGGAATAAATGGAAGAAAATATCACTGTACATATAAGACAACAGATCTTACAGTGATGAAAGACATAATGTCAAAAAAAATTTTAATTATTTTATTATTTCAAAAATTTTTTAAAAATTTGTATTTTATTTGTTATTTTTAAAACTCTCATTATTAGTTCATTTTCTTATTAATTTTATTTGGTTATTTTGTTGGCTTCATTTTGGAAGAAGTTTTGGATCACAGAAAGGTTAGAGCTGTGGCAGGGGAGGATCATTGATGTGGGGTGTCAATGATGGGGGATACATGAGAGAAGCCTCACCTGGTACCAAGGGATTACTACCAAGTACCAACTAGCAATGCAACTGGAAAAAGACCTTGACCAAAAGTGGGAAAGGGTAAAGACAAATGAACTTATATGGCTAAGAGATTTCAAAGTGAATAGGGAGGTCATTTCAGAGGTTACACTTTTGCACATCTCAGCAGGATTTCATTGACTGCCACAGTAAGTATTGCCTCAAATAGTGGGGCTCCTGAGGGCTCTGGAGACAACCAGACACTATAGTCAGGGCAGAAAGCTCAGGAGTTTGGAGCCCTGCCGGGGGGCCCTACTTTGGAATTCATGCTCCCCAGTGTGACAGAGTTGGACCCAGCTGTGGTTTCCCTACACATGAATGTAGATTTTAGTAAATCTCCATGTCTTAACAGCTAAAACACACAAAAATACATCCCATTTGTTAATCTCTCTGCTATTTCTGTTGCTATAGATATTTCTAAATTCTCAGTCCAAGATAAGAATAAAGAACAGAAGGGATCATAGAGAGTGGTGAACTGAGTAAAAGTGTTATGAGTGAAATCTTTTTTTAAGATGGTCACATTATTTCAGCAATAAACAAAATCCAGTGTTTAGCAGGTCTGTAATTACTGGATTTCTGAAATTCTCA